>UESW01005026.1:179123-319602 GCA_900491605.1 Calamus simplicifolius
ACATTATTACATCCTAATGAACTGTAGAGAAGTCGATCCATATATTGAGTAAGTGTATACTTCAATGCTAAATTGAAATTTTAATTTAAATTATAATATACCATAATATTTAATTTCTAACATTAGTTTTCATCCTTTTCATCCCATAAGGATGTTTTTGTGATAGACAACGACAGATGAATCCCGACATCAGTCAAGTTGCAATTGGGCAGAAATTAGAAACGGAGTTTGCTTACTGGTTTTATGAATTTGTGAGTAGTATCACTCAATCAATTTCGATAATGGCTATTATTTTTTGAATTGGATGTCAATAGCTTATTAATTTATAGGTCAACGGTCCATGGTCACAACCGACAATATTTTCATTAAATGTCTATCGCAATGGCCATTGAAGACCGTAACAACCTCTACTGGCTATTTTGTAAATGGGTACAAATTTCAGATTGAACGATTAGCAGCTTCAAGAGGCACGCAGAACTGGGGCGTGTGTGTAAAGGAGAAAGTGTTGGAGCAAATATGCAGGATTATTATGGAAAGTTAGTAGAGGTGGTTGAAGTTGAATATCCCGGTTGGCCTATGAAACGAACCGTATTGTTTCGTTGTGATTGGTTCGATCCGATAGTTCCTGTGGGCAAAAGGGTTCATAACGACTACAATTTGGTTGAAGTGAACCATCGACGAAGATTGCAGAAATATGACCCATTCATCCTTGCATCCCAAGCTCAGCAAGTCTTTTACTGCGGATATCCAAGTTTGCGCAACGACAAGCGAGATTGGTGGGCCGTTTCTAAAATCGTCCCACGTTCAACAATCGTATTAGAGGAGAGTTCATCAAGTCAATCAGCCGAGTGCCCTGCATTTCAAGAGGATGAGATGGAAATGCATGCAATTGAGGACGACACAAGGGCTCCTGAAACATCACTTAGAGATCCAAATGGTGATGTCCAAGAAATTGCGGATGCAAATGTTCGGTTTCCTTCCGATGATAATGAAACTGATTCGCAATCCGATACGGCATCGGATGTTGAACCAACATTTCACGAAACAAATGACACCGATTAAACATAGAGGTTTTTTAAAATTTAACTTTTTTTTATAAGTGTTAAATTCTTACATAGTCAATCATTAATCGTAATTTAATTGTGTGAATCTTTAGTATTTTCAGTATGAGGGGCAGAGGTAGATCTACCGACGACAGACGGAGTGAGCAGGGACGTAGCCCTGCGACATCAGATCACATGAGCGTCGGAGATGGAGAGTTTGGATCTCCAGCAGAGGCGCAGCCTTCGATCTCTGCAGCAGTATTACCATCCAGCCGATCGGCACAGACCTCCGAGAGTTCTTCCACCATCGGCCGCACTGTACTTCGACTTGATGCTCAGGGGATGTAAGTATATACTAATTAAAAATATATGTTTATGTTTTTAAGTCAATTACTTATAAACATGCATTTTTTTAACAGATTCATTGAGCAGCATCATGTATCCAGCCACATCAGCGCCGTATTTCAGAGGCGTGCAGATCCCAGTGGCTACGATTGGCGCCACGTATCTCCAGCCACGAGGGAGTTTTATTTTTCTGAGTTTCAGGTAAACTTATTAAATACAATTTATCAGTGATATAAATTTCTTAAACTTAATAAATTCAGAAACTAACTGTTTATTTTAATGCAGAAAAAGTTTACGTGGGATCCTGCCAGCCATGATGCCATTAGGGCAGCATGGGAGGCATGGGAGGCTCTGACGCGACGCCGATACTCCGACATGCTTCATCGTTGGAGGTCATCGGGTCAGCGTCCTGCGCACGTGCCAGAGGGTATTTGGCACGAGTGGCAGCAGGCCTGGGAGTCCGATGGCTGGCGCAGGAGGTCCGCATCAGCCAGCACGAACCGCCGATCTGAGAAGGGCGGTCCTGGCACGGGTCTCTCCCGTCATACTTCGGGCTCCATTTCGATTCAGGAGCACAGACGGCGTATGGTAAGAAAACATAAATATTTTAATTACTATTTTAGTTATTTACAAATATTTGTATTAATATCTTTTTTTTTGTTATAGACTGAGCAGGAGGGCGGAGATCCTGGTGAGTTTCGTCTATTCAGGGCGACACACACCAGGAGGGACGGCTCCTGGGTCGACACGCGATCACGGGAGGTTGCGGTAAGAAATTAGATTTATGTAGTATCTGTTTAATTTCTAAAATTTTATTTCGAGAAATTTATTAACTCATTTATTGTTGATTTCATAATTTCAAGACACGAGTCGAGGAGCTTCGCTCCCAGGCATCGCAGGTCGACTCTACTGATGGGGAGACGCCCGTCGAACTCTCAGCAGAGGAGAGTCGACGTGTGTTTTTGGAGGCTGTTGGTGCCCAGCCACGAGACCGCAGGGTCTATGGTCTGGGCACTAGAGCTTCTATATTTTCCCCATCAGGCCTCCAGCTCGCGAGTTCTGGTGATCTTCCTCCCGAGCGTTTACAGGAGCTTCGCAGATCTATTGCAGAGGAGGTTCGCCAGGAGGTCGAGCAGGATTTTGAGGATCGTATGCGAGGCCGGGATCAGGAGGTTGCAGACATGCGAGATGAGATGCATTATTTGCGGGATATGGTTAGCCGCTTGTCGCAGAGTCTTCAGCCTCCACAGCCTCCACATGATCGTCAGATTCTTGATGTTTTTTTTTTTTTTATGTTGTAAAAACTTCAAAATTTTAATATATGAATTATTTTTGAAATTTATTATTGTTTGGATTGAGTGAAAAATGTTTGTATCAATATTTAGATTTAACGAAATTGTATTAACCATTTTAATTTTTAATTTTATTTTTTTAAAAATTTAATTTGCGACGCATTAGCGATTGAAATGCATCGCTAATTTTTTAAAAATTATTATTAAATATTGCGACGCAATGACCTGGCATCGCAATAATTTAAAATAAATTTAATAGCGACGCATTAGCGACTAAATTGCGTCACTATTATATCTAAAATATTTTTAATAAATATTGCGACGCAATACCTTGCGTCGCAATATTTTAAAAAATTTATTTGCGACACATTAGCGACTCAAATTGCATCGCTATTATACCAAAAATATTATTATTAAATATTGCGATGCAGCTTGCATCGCAATATTGCGACGCAATTTAGTGCGTCGCAATATTTAATAATAATTTTAAATATTAAAAATTAATTTTAAATTTAGCGACGTATTTGGATGCGTCGCAATATTGCGACGCAATGTTGCGTCGCAGAGCGTCGCAATATTGCGACGCAATTGCGACAAATGGGTATTGCGATGGACATTGAGCGACGCCGTCATTGCGTCGCAATAGCATGTTTAGCGACGCAATTGCGACGCATTTGGGCGTCGCAATATTTTATTTCTCTTGTAGTGATAGAGTTTATCCCTTGGCTATCCCTAAGAATATTCCTTGGCTATCCCATTGATCATATCAAATGAAAAAAGGTAAATCCACAGGATAACCTTTTTTTTACTCTTATTTGAAGGGATAACTAGCTATTCCTACATTTTCTAGGGAATAAATTGAGGGGATATCCCATGGTTAACTATGGTTAGCCATGGATTATCCCTTTGGTTAACTTTATTCCAGCTATCCCTTATCCCCTCTTATTCCCAAAGCCATAACTATAAAGGATAGCTGGGAATAAAGTTAACTGAAGGGATAATCCATGGTTAACCATGGGATATCTTCTCAATTTATTTCCTAGAGAATGCAGGAATAGCTGGTTATCCCTCCAAATAAAAGTAAAAAAAATTATCCTATGGATTTACCTTTTTGCATTTGATATGATCAATGGGATAGTCAAGGGATATCCCTAGGGATAGCCAGGGGATAAACTCTATCCCGTACACTTATCTATGGATAATATTTTTCTATTAAACACTACCTAAGGGATTAAATTACAGTGTCCTTAAGAAGAGTACCAAAAGAGAATAGATAGAGAAAGATTTCGGTAGAGAATATGATGAAAGCTCTTCTTGATCTGTTTCATTATAGAAAAGAAGTTATCTCGCCAGTGTGAAAACTGAAAACTACTAACAACTAATCATCCATATGAACGAATTTCAGGCCTAGATTCAACAACGCAATCCATTTATTAACATACATAAATAATAGGGAGGAAGGTTGTAATTTATGGTGCTACAGCATGCGGTGGAGAGAATTGATGGGACTAGCTGTTTGATATTTCTTTTTTTTTTTTTTGCCTGTTTACTGAGGATTATCTTTTCGCTTCAGATCTTTGTTGTTCTAATGTCTATACAGAGCTGATGAATTTTTGTAGTCCCTTCTCAATTACACTTTATGTGGCAACATGATGCTGAACGCACGTATGCCTCGCTACTCATGAGATGGGTCCTGATTTCTCAAACTCTGACTCTAAAAGGCTATGTTTGATTCATAAAGATTATTTCTGAATAAGTATACATAATAGCATTTATCCAGGAATAATTTGATAGACTGAAATTTAAATATCACTACTAGAGGATTAAGCATTGGCGCAGAAGAAATCGTGCGACCGCTGGAGGCGGTCGCGGAAGCCACTTTTAGCGACCGCTTCAGGCGGTCGCTGTGGCGGTCGCCAATGCTAAAGCATTGGCGCAGAAGAAATCGTGCGACCGTGGTAGGGCGGTCGCGGAAGGCATTTTTAGCGACCGCTTCAGGCGGTCGCTGTGGCGGTCGCAAATGCGCTTTATACATCGGGCCGCTCTTTTCTTTTTCCTTATTTGGCTGGTTCATTTCTTTTCCCCTTCCGAAACCCTAAACCGCCTCCGCTTCCGCCATCAAGACGATCTCGCTTCCGCCATCAAGACGATCTCCGCTTCCGCCATCAAGCCTGGGCTGTATCTTCTTGGAACTCCGGAGGTTTGCCATGGTGAGTGGAGATTTGACGCACCTGAGCCGTGACTGCTGATCAATCGAGGCTTCGCCACTTCCAGCCAAGACTTGGGTACCGGTGGGAGTTAGCGAGGTAGGATTTAAATGCCATTAAATCATCTTTCTCCATGTGAACCTCTGTTCCTCTCTAATATTCATAAATTCATTCTTTAGGACTCTTGTTTAGTTCGATTGGGAGTTAGCAAAAGCCAACTCGAGTGTCAAGTCCTGAATTAGGTCGCTGGCCATCGCCTTCATCGATCGGTCAACTGCCAGGTAATTTTTGGTTCCCCTGTTTTCCCAATAAATATTGGTTGGCAGCATGATAGAAGATATTTTAAGGGGATTATAGCATGGATTTTGATAGCTATAATCTTATCGAACGCATGATCGATTCGCCGTTGGTGTTGTTTGTTTCATTTTTGCTTGGTGATTTTTGTGTTGCTTTATCTCCTTTTTGTGGTTACATTAATAGCATTAATGCCGTGGGCCAAAAATCAGATTTAGATTAGTTTTGTAGTAATTAAATGGTTCTCTATTTTTTAAATTAGTAAGTTATTTTATCAGATTGATTGGTTGAAGGGTTAAGGTTCTGCAATAGGTTGACTTCAAGGATTTGGAGATGAAATCTTAAGTTTCTGCATGGATCTCTGAGCATGAAATCAGTGTGAGGGAAAAAGATGACAATAGGATAAAAATCTGGCAAGGCATACTCTTTAATTTCTTCTAATTGTATTTCCTTTCCCGAGTTCCCAGTGGGAAAACAGATGTTGTATGCAATACTGGTTACTTTATGTGGTTGTGCACAGTTTATGAAACCTCAGGCTTTAAAAAAAGATGTTTCAGTCTTGATTTTGGTAAGGTGAAATTGTCAGTTTTGATTTCAACAGTTCTGCTCTAGTTTCAGAATTTTCAGCCGTAACACTAATACTATAAATCAGCCAGTCACATAAATTGGGAACATTTTGAAATTTATTGTGTTCTTAAAATAAAGAAATGACTAAGCATTTAACAAATGACCTGTGTATATTTTAGCAGATTTAGCCTTATAATTTGGATTCATCTGAAACTATAAACCTAACTGCTATTTTAGATCGGTTCCCAGTGAAAAATATAATCTCTTCAATAGTGGTTATTTAATGATTCCATTTTTCATGAAATCGATTCCCTTTTTGATTTGAATGTACAAAAATTTGTGAAGCTCAGCAAGTCTGGAAGCATGGGAGAAAATTATTGTGCTCATATCATTGCCAGTAGTTGATACTGGGTCATTCACAGAATTGCTAAACCTTCCCTATTTATCATGAGTTGGTTATGTTGGTTATTCATCTGTATGGGTTTAGTGGTTTCAATGTTTGGGCTGTAACTTCATTCCATGGCAAAACCACAGCTATGCACATCAGGCATGACTAGTCTAGATGCCAACACATATATCAAGGAGTTAGTAGGATGTGAGGTTTATAATCATTCATGTTTTAAATTTTGTACTTCAGTATCTACCTCACTAAATAATCAGATGCTATTAATGTTTTGTGGTTACATTAATGACAAATCAGGTTCAGCATCAACAAAAGGCTCTTGTTTGTATGTAAAACCACACACATACACACACATATGAACCAAGGGTTGAGATCCCCTTCATACTGCTCCATACCAGCTGCTACATAAAATACTGGCCATGAGTAAGTAAAGCATGGGCTAGCATAAGTCCATTTGGGGGAACCAGGCTCTTATCATGTGATATAGAGGTGTACAGACCCCTTATTGCTTGGTTTTCTTTCTTATTTTTTTCCCTCCTCTGTACCAAAGCATATAAAGTTACATCAACCTAATAATGCCCCTGTATCAAGAATCATCTCAGAGTCCAGCCATTGATATGATACCAATCCTTGGAATTTGAATCCTTTTGTGAATATACATGCATCTCTGTTTGCCATAGCCCATATGCATTAAATTTGTGTACCTTTATAGAGAAGTAACACACACACACACATTATGTTGTACATACAGATAGAAGATAACTCTATGATCAGACATCATGTGGAAGCAAACAGATATGGCAGAACTCATACAGAAATGTTTTGAGTATTTGAGGGATTGGACTTTCAGGCCGTGCTCCTTAATTTCATGACCCTAGCAACTATAATTTAAAGCACTTACACATAGACCGTTTAATGAGTAAATTGAGATTGTTAAAGGGTAAAGACAGTCAAGTCATATCTTGAGAGCTCACAGACTTCACCAAAAACTCTTCAGAGGAGGGCCTCTTTCCCTATCAATAAAAGCAGGCTGAAGACTAAGAGGGTTATACTTGTGTGATACAGAAAAGAGGCCAAACAATAAAACAGTTAGCCCTTCTGACCAAAGAAGAGGAACCAGGCATGGAGATTATCGGTTAATATATTACGCCATAATGGTTATGGTTCATGAACTATCTCATACTGGCCTGCTCGATTTTTTTTTTAATCTTTTCATATGGACTCTGGCTTCAATTTTCCACATCATCCTCCAATCAGGAGGGTGTAATCCCTTTGGTGTATTGTTTATGGATTTATTATTCACTTATTAATCTTTTTTGCTTCACTATTCACTTAGAAAAATGCAACCTGCAATGCCATTGCCAGCTAAACCAGTTGGCACCCACACTTCGCCTTCCACTTTGACTCATGTCTAATCCACTGATCCATAACTTCAATACATGTATATCACAATTAAGTATAAAGTCAGTTGAGTCGTAAATAAGATTTAGGTATCAACTGAAAAAACCCATGCTGATGGAGATTATGAGGGGGAAAAAATCAAAATGATTATGTTGGTAAGTATTAATGAAGGAATCACAAGCCATTTAATAAGATACAAGCAAAACAAACATTGCATGCCAAAATGATAGATAGCTAATAACTATGTAGTATTAGCTATCCAAGAAGAAGCTTTTAGTAACAAAAGTAAAACTTCTATTCTGCTGGTGTGCATGAGATTTCCTTATGATAGTCTGTGCATTATAATTCTGCTCTTAGCTATCCAAGAAGAAGCTTTTAGTAAAACATCTTTGTTACAATTCAAATCTTTGTTACATCTGGTGACAATTCAAATCTTATGGTCAGTGCAATGCTATCAACGACCTTTTGTGTTTCTTTATAATTGTTTTGAGAAATTAGCAGTGAACGGATTGGTTATTGAGGGGGTGATGTTCTAACTAAGACAAATCATGTTATGTTTGAGATATGTCTCTCTAGGTTGCTCTATTGTGCAAATATTTTTCTCTAATCAGCAACCATGTTTCTTTTTTCAGAACACAGGAGATCAAGTTAAGCTAGTGAGGCAGCCTTTAATCGGTGAAAGTTTTTACTCTTTTTTCTTTTAAACTAATCTTCATTTTTTTTAATTTATTTGTCCGTGCATTGCCTAGCAAGTTATTTGTCCGTGCATTGCCTAGCAAGTTATTCATACTTTCACAGAAATACTTAGCGACATGGATAAGAGTTGGATTGATTTGCCAAATAGGACGTCTATTGAATATATAGAGGGGATTAAGCAGTTCATTGCCTTCACCAATGGATTTGATAGTGAGCACATCAGTTGTCCCTGTAGAAAATGTGCGAACCGTTATTACTACACACGAGATATTGTACGAGAGCATTTGATTCTAAATGGGTTTTTGAAGAATTACAAGAATTGGACTAGACATGGGGAAGATTATGTTCCTTATTGCAGAGAGGAAAGAGTTGAGATGGAGGTCGATGTTACGACAGTTGATCCGATGATCGTGATGCTAAATGATATTGCATGCGGGTTAGCACCCGAAGACAGTTGTTGTGAGACTGATAGGGTGGGTGGGAGTAATCCTCGCTCGGGTGCAGATGAAGAAGCATTAAGGTATTTTGAAATTCTGGATGATGCGCAGACCGAATTGTATCCTGGATGTATGAATTTCAGTAAATTATCTTTTATTGTCGAGTTGTTACACTTGAAGGCTTTGAATCAGTGGACGGACACGTCCTTTGACATGCTGCTCCAGCTATTGCACAAAGTGCTTCCATTCGGTGCAAAGCTAGTTGAGTCCTACTACCATGCTCGCAAGTTAACTGAAAACTTAGGCTTCACATATGAGACTTTCGATGCATGTCCAAACAATTGTATGTTGTTTAGAAATGAGAATGTCGACCTCGATACGTGTATTGTGTGTAAAACTTCAAGGTGGAAGGACGATGGGGTTGGTCAGAATCGTCAGAGTAATTCGCGAAGTGTTTCGAATCGTGGGAAGCTTGTCGCTGTAAAGCAAGTGCGATATTTTCCACTCAAGCAAAGGCTAAAGAGGCTTTTTATGTCATCTAAAATTTCTAAATTGATGCGATGGCATGCAGAGCATGGTAGGGAGGATGAAAAGTTAACCCACCCAGTGGACTCCCCGGCATGGAAGGATTTCGACAAGAAACACCCGGACTTTGCCTTGGATAGTCGTAATGTGCGGCTTGGGTTGGCTGCAGATGGTTTTAGCCCCTTCAGGTCCATGACCGGGGCAACTCATAGTACATGGCCAGTGTTGTTGGTTCCGTACAATCTTCCTCCTTGGTTATGTATGAAGCAACCTTTTCTGATCCTATCCACTCTTATTGACGGACCAAGGGGCCCTGGGGATAAAATTGACGTGTATATGCAGCCTTTAATTGACGAGTTGAATGAATTATGGGCCGAAGGTGTGATGACTTTTGATTCTGAAGGAAATGAAATGTTCAAACTTCGCGCTGCATTATTATGGACAATCAATGACTTCCCGGCATATGCGAATTTGTCAGGTTGGAGCACGAAAGGAGAATTTGCTTGTCCTTGTTGCAATAAGAGTAAAAAGTCAAGCTGGCTAAAACATGGCAAAAAGTGGGCTTACACAGGTCACAGACGTTTTTTACCTCCATTGCATAGGTTCAGAAAGGATAAAGTGTCATTCGATGGCACTCGAGAATATGGTCCAACACCACAAATAATGACTGGGGTTGATTTGTTATCACAACTTGAACAAGAGCAAATACGCACAGTATATGATTTCCAAGATCTATTAGCCCCTCCATTGCCTGCTATTCCTGGTGCGAACAGAAGGCGAAGTCATAACTACGAGTTACCGTATTGGAAAGATAATTTACTGAGGCACAACTTGGATGTTATGCACATTGAGAAAAATGTGTGTGATAATATATTATGGACCCTTCTCGGTGTTAAGGGAAAGTCCAAAGATAGTGCCAATACACGTCGTGATTTGCAGGAAATGGGCTTGCGGAAACCACTACACTTACAGATGACAGAGTCTAACAAGGCATACATGCCTCCTGCACAGTACACGATGAGTAAAGATGAGAAGGAGGCATTTCTTTCCATTTTGAAAGGGGTTAAGGTGCCTGACGGCTATTGTTCTAATATTTCTAAGCGTGTGAATATGAAAGAAAGGACTTTACAAGGTTTGAAGAGTCATGACAATCACATTCTCATTCAACAATTAATTCCTATTGCAATCCGAAATTGTTTACCTAAGAATGTTGTTGAGCCCTTGATTGAGGTGAGTAACTTCTTCAGACAACTGTGTTCAAGAGTCCATCGCACAAATGATTTGAAAAGTCTCCAGGATAGGATTGCGCTAACACTGTGTCATATGGAGAAACTCTTTCCACCTTCATTCTTCGATGTAATGGTTCACTTGACCATACATTTAACAGGTGAAGCATTGCTTGGTGGCCCTGTCCAATTTCGGTGGATGTATCCTATTGAGAGGTACCTGAATACGTTAAAAAGGTATGTACGTAACAGAGCTCATCCAGAGGCATCGATAGCCAAGGGTTATTTAATGGAAGAGTGTACTAATTTTTGTGCTGCATATCTTAATGATGTTGAAACCAAACTTGATAGACCCTTGCATTTGATCTGGATAACATCGACTGGATTCAAGCTCATCGATACGTGTTGTTTAACACTCCATCAGTTGCGGCGTTGATTCAGTAAGTGAATGCTCATTCATATATTTAACTTATTCATGTTATGTCTAACTCAATCAAGCTTGTCATTAACACATGTTGTTTTGCATTATAGGACACACATTGATGAGCTCAAACGGGACATGCCTCGTGCGACAGATAATCAAATTCAGCAGTCCCATTTTCAATCATTTCACGATTGGTTCTGCTTCAATTTGTTCTTATCATATTAGTTTTACGTATCTTTATTCAATGATTACTTTAATTCTGTAGGTGTACAATTTACGACGAGCGAGTGAAGGTACTTTGACTGATGAAATGAACCAACTGGCTGATGGTCCGTTTATAACGGCACGACGTTACACAACTTGTGATGTCAATGGGTATCGATTTCGCGTCAAAGAAGTAGATGAGAAACGAGCAACACAAAATAGTGGTCTAGGGAGTCCTTCTGTCGATGCAGGTTATTATTATGGCCAGTTGAAAGATATCATTGAAGTTATATACAGTCACGGATTAAAATTTTGTTATTCAAGTGTGACTGGGTCGATCCAATCCGTGGGACTAAAGTTGACAAGTATCAATTTACGTTGGTAAATTTCAACAATTTGTTATATCGAGATGAGCGAGTAAGTAATGAACCATACATATTGGCCAGGCAAGCTGAGCAAGTTTACTATGTTATGAATCCCATGGATCCTAACTGGCAAGTTGCAGTTAAAATGTCAAGGAGGGGGGTGTATCAAATTGAAGATAATGAGCCAGATATTGATGCATTTGCTCAGCAAGTTCTTGACCAAAATGTAATATTTCAACGTGATGAGGATGTCAACTGGGTTAGAGAGACAGTTGAAGGAGATACTATCGACTTGCATGACCAGTGAACTGTTCTCCTTTTTTTCTTCTCAATTTTGCTTAAGAATATGTTTTACTTTTTGTTTACGAATGGTTTTAGTTATTACTTGCAATTTATTTATCTTATGATACGTTAAAAAGATATGTCCGGACGTAAGAGGAGAGAGCATCCACACACGATGGACGAGTTTTTACAGCATAGCCAGGCTCGTTCGTCGACAGGGCCTTCTCCATCTACAGACCATGATCCACAGACACATGCACCGGCACGATTTAGATCTTCCCAGTCGACAGGGCCTTCTCCATCTACAGTTGGTGCATCGACCTCCGCACATACTGGTATAATTTCATTTTTATGTTTAACAATTATATAAAATAATTTTAGTTTTATTTAACTAATAAGTTTATTGTTTATAGCTTCTACTACGACGAGTTCATCTTCCAGTAGGGGTAGGGGCCCAGCTAGAGGGATTCCTTCATGGAATGCTGGTACCCGTTTTGATGTGCAATTTGACGACACATTTCATCCAGTTGGAGAAGGGGCTCGCCCCTTTATCAGCCAGTTGGGGCATATGGTTCGAGACCCACATAGATTTCCCCTGACTATGCTTGATTGGACTGCTTTTCCTCAGGATACGATAGATCGACTCTGGGGGGAGGTTAAGGTAAGCCGCTGAGTTCTATCTTATAGCTTCAACGTTATTATACGATGTATCAAAATTTCTTATCCTAAAATTTCTTATCCTACGCAGGACAATTTGAGGTCATGTCCTGATGATTTTCGTCCAGTTTGCTTGGCAAAGTGTCGAAAGTTATGGAAAGACCACAAGAATAAGGTAAAGAAAGAGCATTGGGAGAAGAATGTGGACGACCCAGACCTTCTTCAGCGAGTCCCAAGGGGCATTCTCCCCGCACAGTGGCCTGAGTTGGTCCGGTACTGGTCGAGTGAGAAGGCAAGGGTGAGTAGTTCAACCTATTTTTTGTTAAATTCATATGAAACATTCGTTGTAAACTTATAAACACGACCCAAAATGAATGCAGGAAGAGGCAGAGCGAAATTCTCAAAATCGCTCGATGCAGGGCCCTACTCACAGGCTTGGGACTCGACACATTACGCAGATCCGGCACGAGGTAAACAGTCACGTTAAACCATACGTATTTTGATTGTTGACGTAGTGTGTATTCATATATGTAGATGACATGATTTATCCTTCGACAGTTACGTGAGCGGGGTGCACCCACCGACCGGATGTCTGTATGGATGGCGAGTCGCAGTCTCGACCATCCTGAGGTTGCAGCTCTTGTAGTAAGTATTTACCTTTACGCAATACTTTTTTAACCTATTATGAGATTTATTGATTTACTATTCTAATTTGGTTGCTTTCTTGCACACAGGCCCAGTTTGAGGCTCGATTGGCCGAGCTGCCAGAGGAGGAGCGACAGGTAGTTGCTAGGCGGGATGAGATATTCCACACCATCATAGGCCAGGATGGGCACGGATACACACTTACATACGGCACAGGCATACCACGTTCGACTATCATGCGAGCGGAGTCATCCCAGGGCTCACGCATGCGAACTGACGAGGTGGCTGAGCTGATCCAGTCTCTTCACCAGCAGATGGATGCGCGTGTCGAGGATCTTCGGGTAAGGATGCAGGCTGCGATGCAGGCCGAGGTGCAGGCTCAGGTGCAGGCTCAGGTACAGGAGCAGGTGCAGGCATTTAAGGCGGAGCTACATCATCGACTAGCTCAGAGTGGTGTCCCTATAGCTGATGATTCAGATCCACCGATTCATACTCAGGTTCATAATTGAAGGCATCTGTATTTAAATTTAATTTAATTACTTTTAAAATATATATTATTTATTTCTGTTGTTAATTATATACTATAATATTGTAGGCCCCAGACGCTGGCAGTAGTCACCAGGCGAGACATGACTCAGTTGGTGAGGGCTCAAATGAACATAATCGGGTATGAGTTTATGAATATGCTTGATCCAGTAGCATCAATTTTTCTTATTATTTCTGTAGTTGTTTTATGCTGCAAATGTTTTTCGTTGATTCAAAACACGATAGATGACAGTTTTATGCTGCAAATGTTCTTGGATATTTTTTATTCAGCAAATTAAAAGAACAGACATATATTGACTTCCAAGGGTAAGAAGTGTAGTATGATTGCAATTAATGTGGCTAAACTTGGACCCAGTTGTTTCAATCAAATAGGAGTCACATTAAAGGCGCTTACAAAAACGTGCCACACTTTTGGAATGCAGTCGCACCAGCTGGTGTCCAGTGCTATGTCCAAATTGATACTCGGTACAGTGACGAAAATGACATATGCAGCAGTATCCTGGATGTTGGTGCTCCAACTAAGTTGACATCTCTTAAAAAGAGACATATATGAACTCAGATCCCCTTCAATTCTGCATTGGACTGTTGGATGGATTCAGTTCTAAGTCTCGCCGTCCATGCACTGCAGACTGGCTGGGACTTGACTAAGGACGCCAACCGGACAAAACGAGGCTTATAAAGGTCTTAATCTTCGTATAAGAGTATCATAATACTATATATATATATATATATATATATATATATATATGGCCAACAAGGTTGATTAGAGTAGAGATATCTTTGTTTCCATCTACTCGATCACTGACCGTTCTGTAATGCTTGCATGAATGGGGAGATAACTAACTGCTGTACTCTAGCTTTGCCATCATATAGGTCCATGAAAATGAATGTAGATCAAATCTGTTTAATTATATTTATATTTTATTGATTAATAAATTTAATTTTTTGTTTCAGGTTGATTGACTGGTGCTGCATTGGGACAACTGTTTTCTTTATGTTTTTTTTTGTGAAAATTGTATTAGATTTTTTTTTTTTTTTGGATTGTAAATCAAAGACGTTGCAGATTTATTAATATAATAAATTGTTTTTTTTAGTTTATACTTTTATTGTGTGTGTGTACAATTTAATTTTAATATTTAGTTTATATAATTTTGTAAAACAGGTACAGGTACCCAAACAAAAAAAAAAATCAATAACCAAAAAAAAATGAATTAAAAAAATAACAAAAATTACTATTAGCGACCGCCTAGGCGGTCGCTAATAGTCAGAAAATAGCAAAAAAAAATTATAGTATTAGCGACCGCCTAGGCGGTCGCTAATAGTCAGAAAATAGCAAAAAAAAATTTATAGTATTAGCGACCGCCTAGGCGGTCGCTAATAGTCAGAAAATAGCAAAAAAAAATAAAAAATATATAGTATTAGCGACCGCCTAGGCGGTCGCTAAAGGCCTTCAGGCGGTCGCTAATAATAAAATTTTGTGCTCCGTCAATCGGTCGCCCAAGCGGTCGCCAATACTATAGCGACCGCCATTGGCGGTCGCTAAAAGTCTTTAGCGACGAGTTTCTGGCGGCCAGCACGTGGCGGTCGCTAAACGGTCGCTAAAAACTATTAGCGACCGCTTTTTAACTTTTAGCGACCGCCATAGGCGGTCGCTAAAAATACTTTTTCTACTAGTGCCAGTTCAATCTCAAGGGAAGGTGACATTAATGAATCAAATTATCTGCTGCATAGGGCTATGAACTGCTAAAGCTGGGAGAATCTGATAACGCAGCTGCATGGTTTAGGCATTCGTCCATGCAAGATTGTGTTTATAGAGCTAGGATAAGTATGCAGGCATCAAATAACTTTTGGAGATGTCATGTTTTTTGGTGTTGCTTGGTAGAAGCATAAATGAAAATAAAGAAAGATATGGCAAGCAGCATAGCTATGCTAGGTGTTCATGCCAAAATAAGTTAGGTTGTCATGCACTTATGCCTAAACCTAAAACCATAAACCTTATACATGTTACAAAACTATATAATTTCATTAGATTATATTATTATAATATATAAATATATATTGTTGTGTTACAATTTTGAAATATTAAATAAGTATTTTAACCAATATGAAATATCGAATCCAATATACCTATAAAATAAAAAAAATTATGACAAAATACTCATAAAATCTGCTTATATATTTGAAAGAATCATATATTATTATGGTCATATATTATAATAGTGCATTCTATTTTATAAACCATATGTTCTTATATTATTTTTATTTTTCATTTTGAGTCATTTTATATAAATAATTACACAATATGATAACCAATATTGTAATTTTGTAATATACTACCAAAAATGAGTGATAAATTAGAAATTGTATTAGTATGCTTAATGAACTATTATCATAACAAAAATTTCTGCAAATTATAAAAATAGATGATATATTTAGTTTTTACCAATAATCTTTTGTTTATTATAACTAACAACAGCTAACTATTCTATCGTGTAATAGATATAATCATATCATAATAGAAAACAATATCATAGTAATATTACTACAGCAATATGATTATGTTATCATAATATTATTTAGACTAACATTATCATATATCATAATATAGCATGATAACATACATTTTAGTAAAACAATACAATATTGTGACATTTTATCTTCATATCAGAAAAATTATATCATTTTTCTTATTCCAAAAAGGTAAACTAATGATTAACAATATTATATTAATATATCCATGTATAAGACATGTTAAAATATATATTATAATTACTTTTATTTGATTGTATATTACATATATAATATATTAAGATACTTCTAATATGTTAATAGTATCATATATGATATAATATATTTAAGATAATATATTACATTATAGCATGTTATATAACATTATTATAATTATAGTCTTGATTGTCATATTATATTATAATATTTATATACTATAATTAAAAAATAATATTAAATTTAATGGCATAAATTAGAATGAGCAATATGACATTAGTACAAAGAGTGGGTTGGCATAAGGCTATTCCACAAAAGACATGAAATAGCCTCTATCCAAAAAATGAGCATAAAATAGTTTGATCGGGCATAGCTTATTCTAAGCCATGCTCAATTTTCAAATAATGTTTGGATGGCAAAAGATCTTATTTCAAGTTTTATACTCCTACAACAATCTCTTTAGCGAACTTTGTTGTTTGACTAAGGAACATGCATGTTAAAACACTTTACAAGAGACATATTTTAATGGTTTCTATTGGACATCTTCTAAAATTCATTTAATATAGATTAATTAAAATTGAAGGTGTTGACTAGTTGAGCTGGTAAGGTCACTAGGTTTAGGATACATATCCAATCCCATCCTTAACTTGAATTTCAACCCTTCATACCCCCCCCCCCCCTTTCTGTCTCTTTCTCTCCCTCTCCCCACACATGCACATATATATCGACATCCACACCTAAACTTTCCCTACTTGACTCCTATGCTTTGAGATTGGTTGGGGCACCCAAAATTAGAAGCAAAAGATGAGACAAGCTCTAATGGTTTTTAGGCTTAATAGTAGAATTCTTATATATTCTTAAAGATTGTAATTTTACCTGAATTTGATGAGGACCTAACCCGACCCATCCCAATCGAGGCCAGGTTTTCAAGATTTGACTAGGTTCAAAGTTGGTTTCAAGGAAATTGAAGACATTAGTTGGGCCAGAGAAAGTTTAGCACATAATCTTCCTACCCTGAATCGTTTAGAGTTTCATTGGATACAATAACATGACTGTGTGGATGGCTTGCTAATTGCATTTGCTCAATCTACATGGTTCTTGTCCACTCTAGTTGAAGCCAAAAACTTAAATTTATATGTCGCAGCTACCTCTTGCAATTTGAAAGTAGGGTGTTTCATGGAATAAAATAGATTGTGGTGGCAAATTACTGTTCCACTTTTGTTAATACAATGCTGTTATTATTTCATTATTGCCTCTTTTCTATGACCATTCCAGCTGTTATTATTGCATTTGTTTTTTATTCATCATAGAGCGACAGTTCATATGTATGCTGGAAGCTATGTAGAAACCATTCGCAATATCCGTTCTTCATTGTCATAAAATTAATGTTTTCTATCAAATGTGTGAGGTATGAAGTAGAACTTTTCTACGCGTCTAATTGCTTAAAAAATTTTACCTGTAATTGGGGGAGTCAATGTTTCTGTCACGCCTCAAACCCAATATTGGATCTAGAGATGACAATCCGCTGCATGCTTGGCATGCAAGGCATCCTGAAATATAACACTTGATACAATGAAGGGTAATAACTATTTATCATCCAAATTCAAAGCATTCTTAATATAAACCATAATCATATGTTTTAGGCTACATGCCAAAATACATAAATCAATGGGGTTACAACAAAGTGTTGGATCTAAGTTACCCTGATAGCTGCTCCAACTACCCCATATCGCCATCTTCATTTCAGTGGCTCTGAAAAATATTGTGAGATTTAAATGAGCTCACACTCACTAAGTAAGCCAACTATAAAATAATGTAATCATTTCAGGCTTTTATCAACTCAAATTGTTCATAATAAAAACCTGTCAAGCTTCCACATTTCAAATATATTTACCATGTTATCAAAACATGCATTCATATGCTCAAAATAATTTTTGTAAGCAAATGCTATATAGCATTTTAAGAATATACAATTTCAGAACAAAACCACTGTGCCATTGTAAATAGCATGTAAAAATTCATTTTATATCAATGTTCCACGGCCACACACTATGTCCTTATAAACAGAACACCCCCCTCGGGTGTAACACCCCCCTCGGGTGTAACCTCCATAAATATTTTTTAGGAGTCAGGATCCTGAAACCAGTATCATAAACTCACATCATATCATATCCTGCTATAGCATACTCTAAGAGTGTGTGTCCTCCACATATTTTCCCTATGAAGGTAGGTTCCGGTGCCATATGGTATAATATTGCCTACCCTATCACAGCACACCTCATGAGCGTGTGTTCTCCATATACCTCCCTATGGAGTTGGGTTTTGGTGTCAAGTGAGTCATGCAACATATCACACCACATCATATCATATCATAGCGAACTATGGTGGGACATATTATCGTATGCACAAAGTATCATTTTCAAGTCACATTTGTCAAATAGCAAGTATCGTTGCAAAAATGCAATCCACATACTTTTCACAATTACAGTAATTTAAACATGTCAAATACATATGTTTATTTATAAAACCTTTGGCAATTTTAAATACCATGCCAATCGATCAGTTGTCCACATAGGTACCAAATTATTTATAAAATATAATAAATAATAAAATGATCATAGTAAATGCTCACTTGTAAATAAGAGTACCAATCCATTTTCTCATTTTTCAAATAATGCATTATGTATCAATATAACATTTAAATACAAAATTTTTATATTTTAATAATTCATAAAAATTATGATAAATGGCTTACTTACCTTCTGGCGCTAATCCAAAAATGTAATTCAGCTATTTAGGCACTTGGGTACCTACAACATCAATTACCCAATTTTTAGTCTCCAGAATCAACATATGAAATTGACTTCTAAACTCTACCCAGTTTAATCCTGGGGCCAACATGGGGCTTGAATATCTCCCAATATATAAGCTCAAATGGAAAATAAAAATACTCCAAGAAACTAGGATCAATACTGATCCAAGCCGTATCCTTCATTTATTGGGCTTGGTCCAATTTAGGGTCCGAAAAATAAGCCCAAAAGGCTAACTGGGCTAGGCCAAACCCGGGCCCAGCCCCTTTCTCTTTTCCTCTCTATTTTTCTCTCGGTTTCTTCCTCTCCTGGTTCACTCGAACCAGGGGAAATGGAGGATGGCCGATGGGCTAAGGCCACCGCCGGCCCCTTCCGGGGTTTCGGCCGGCCATCGGCGATCGGCCCCGCGCCAGCTGTCGCCGGTGGCCGCCTCCCCCTCTCTCTTCCCTCTCCTCCTCTCTTTCTTTCTTTCTTTCTTTCTTTCTTTCTTTCTTCCCATGTTCTTCTTCTTCTTCCTTGGGCAATGGCAAGGTTGGCCGGGGGAGGCCGATCGGACCCCATCGGATGCC
Source organism: Calamus simplicifolius (assembly GCA_900491605.1). Lineage (NCBI taxonomy): Eukaryota > Viridiplantae > Streptophyta > Magnoliopsida > Arecales > Arecaceae > Calamus > Calamus simplicifolius. The sequence goes on from UESW01005026.1 coordinate 198,786, forward strand.
TCCCTAGCATCGGTGGAGGTTGCCATTCGCGGCTTGAGCCCGACGAGCCAGCGGGCACTCCGCCGGGCCCAAACCAAGCCACGGACCGGCTTGGTTCCGCAGTGAAGGAAGGGCTGCCCAGCGGCCCTCCACCACTCCGCTCCGGTCGCCTCGAGCGGCCGGACTCTCCTCCCCTCTTCCTCTTCGACCGCCTCGAGCGGCCAGGCACTCCACGACCGGCACAGTAACGAAAGGGTCCACTACTCCCGATCTCACTCTCTGCCTCTCTATATCACTCTTGATGAAGCAATGGAAGGGGCTTACTAGTATGGATGATAGGGATGGATGAAGGAAGGAGACTTCTCTCTCCCTTCCCTTTTATCATGGAGGAGAAGGGGGAGGGGTGGAGAAGGAAGGGGCGGCACACTGGTCGCTATCGTGTCGTGCCTTGATAGGGCCAGTCAACAGGCCCATGAACAATAAAAATAAAAATTTTAAAATTTTTTAGGCTGGTCTTAGACGGCCTCACTGGCCTATCGGGTTCTTTCTTTAAGGATGCAGTGGGCATTTAATTTCGTTCTGCTACAGCAAGCATCCGTCATAATGAAGAAAAGAGCTATGTGATGTGAGTGGGTTCTCCCAAGGACCGCCTTTTGTCATTAATGTCCCATGGGCAAATCAATGGGCGGCATTTAATGATACGGAGACTAAAGATAAATCCTAGGCGGCCCTTCATATCTAAGCGGCCCCTCCTCACAATAAATCCTAGGCGGCCCTTCATGTCTAAGCGGCCCCTCCTCATAATTCATCCTAAGCGGCCCCTCCTCACGATAAATCCTAGGCGGCCCTTCATTCCAAGCGGCCCCTCCTCACGATAAATCCTAGGCGGCCCTTCATATCTAAGCGGCCCCTCCTCACAATAAATCCTAGGCGGCCCTTCATGTCTAAGCGGCCCCTCCTCACGATAAATCCTAGGCGGCCCTTCATTCTAAGCGGCCCCTCCTCACGATAAATCCTAGGCGGCCCTTTATATCTAAGCGGCCCCTCCTGACGATAAATCCTAGGCGGCCCTTCATATCTAAGCGGCCCCTCCTCACAATTAATTCTAGGTGGCCCTTCATATCTAAGCGGCCCCTCCTCACGATAAATCCTAGACGGCCCTTCATATCTAAGCGGCCCCTCCTCATAATAAATCCTAGGCGGCCCTTCATATCTAAGCGGCCCCTCCTCACAATAAATCCTAGGCGGCCCTTCATGTCTAAGCGGCCCCTCCTCATAATAAATCCTAGGCGGCCCTTCATTCTAAGCGGCCCTTCCTCACGATAAATCCTAGGCGGCCCTTCATATCTAAGCGGCCCCTCCTCATAATAAATCCTAGGTGGCCCTTCATATCTAAGCGGCCCCTCCTCACAATAAATCCTAGGCGGCCCTTCATGTCTAAGCGGCCCCTCCTCATAATAAATCCTAGGCGGCCCTTCATTCTAAGCGGCCCTTCCTCACGATAAATCCTAGGCGGCCCTTCATATCTAAGCGCCCCTCCTCACAATAAATCCTAGGCGGCCCTTTATATCTAAGCGGCCCCTCCTCACGATAAATCCTAGGCGGCCCTTCATATCTAAGCGGCCCCTCCTCATAATAAATCCTAGGCGGCCCTTCCTATCTAAGCGGCCCCTCCTCACAATAAATCCTAGGCGGCCCTTCATGTCTAAGCGGCCCCTCCTCATAATAAATCCTAGGCGGCCCTTCATTCTAAGCGGCCCCTCCTCACAATAATTCCTAGGCAGCCTCTCTCTCTCGACGGCCTCGGCCCCTCCTCACAATAATTCTTAGGCAGCCTCTCTCTCTCTCGACGGCCTCCTCAACGGCATTTATGTGCCGAGACATTTATAGGTCTTATAAAACCCTCGCTCCAAGGCATTTATTGGAGAGCATTCAATTGAATAAGAGCATTCAATGTCAAGTCACGAACCATTAAGAGAGAGAGAGACGGTAGAGGAAGTCCTGAGCGGCCTTTCCCTCAACCCTAGGCGGCCTTTCTAGGCGACCATCCTTGGTGGCCTTTCCAGGCGGCCTTTCTAGGTGGTTTCATCTCAGACTCCCAATGTCACCACGACGATGGCTCCCTATCGCATTTATGTGCCAGGGCATTTATGGTCTTATAAAGGCTACATGCATTTATAGCTGCCACGTTGACTCCCTTTTTGGCTCCATGCATGAACGTAAGGGTGCTTCGATAATAACTTCGGGACGTCTTCATCTTAAGCGGTCCCGAAAGCTTCTCCCAGTTAGGCGGCTCCCAAGCAATCCTAGGCGGCCACCGACACCCCCATGACGGCGGCCCCGAGCGTTCCCAGGCGGCCGCACCGGTCCCAAGCGGCCCCTATTTCCTATCACGAGCATCCTAGCCGGCCTCATGCATGCATAGGTCCGAACAATCCCAAGCGGCCACAGTGATTCCAAGAGGCCCTTGGCGGCTCCCGAACAGTCCTAGGCGGCCCCGACCTTAGTCGATAACGGCCTCGCCGGACCTAAGCCCCCAGCGGCCCTTCCTTAGTGGCTTCCAGCTCGGACACGCGTGGGCCCTACAGTGACTGTTCATCACGTCATCTTTTGGATTAATAAATTATGGCCACTTACTTTAATGAGATAATTAAGTGGTCATCTGTCTCTGACGAGATGGCGCCTAAAGCTCTGACATTCCACTAAGAGGTAAGCTTTATCGAAAGTTATCATTCATCATAAAAGTCTTGACAAGTGGCGGCATTTGGGCCTCACAGATGTCAGCCCTGACATTTCACCCACCAAAAGTACTCAGTCATCATGACACTTCAGCCACTCGTACTAAATGAGCCCCAAAAGTCATGGTCATCATGAGGCCCCACGTGACTCACTCCCACTAGATGACAAAGATTCAAACTTCTCAAGCAAGCTACACAGAGTACAATGGTGAATAAAGAAGGTAAGAGGTAACTCAAAAAGGACTAAACTCACTCATTCTGGGGGATCTCTCCTTCTCTTTCGAGCTTTCTCAAGCTCACGACTGTTGCCCAGAGCACTAACTTGAGCGTCGGAGGGTCCTCGCCGGAATACCCGGCCGTGGGACTTCTTGCAGGCTTTGAAGACAAAGGAAGGGCTCCGATATTTCTATGGGGGAACGGTCGACGCTCAAGGAGGCCAACTCAAAGTGACCGGGCATCAACATGCCTCTCTTCTACTCCCTTTTTTCCATCCGTTTATCACGTGGGGGTTTACAGTTTTAGTGTAGGCATCGTAGCCGATAAAGTATAATAGAATTTTTAATTTCCTAAAAGATTGGCTATTTAGATGTTGGCATAACTGAATATTTCTTAATTCTATGAGGGTTTAAAAGGCATAGAAGATTAAAATTCTTAGAGGCTTTTTGGAGCGGAGAAGATAAATTTTAAAAAAAAATTTAAAACAATATTTACATTCTTCTTCTGTTAATTTTATATTTTTAAATTTTTAAATGAGATTTTTTTAAAAAAACTATATTTTAAGTATAAAAATTTTAATGCTGTTTAATTTATTTAAAAAATTACATAAAAATGTTCGTTATTTTCTTCTGTACCATTTCCCTGATTGCTGAGTTCTAGAAGAAAGGGAGCTGATTGTGCTTGGGAGCTACAGCTGGGACAGGCTGTCATGTACTCACATTTGATAATAGGATGATATATAAATTTTTTTCTTATAAATTTCTTTTAGAAATGAAATTTCAATCTCATCCGTTCAATGCTTCTATTTAATACCTCCATGCTCTTGTTCCACTCCTTCGTTGTCCTTTGACTTGTACAATTAATCCAGTCAAAAGCATTTTAGAAAAAGCTCTGGGGATACCTTGGCTTCTCTTAAATCGTGGTCAGTGCAAGCCTGCTTATTTTGACAACTGATGCGCACCGGCAGTCAGTCAATTTAGATGGATAGTTTAAGTTGTTGTCGTCAGTCCGTGCAGACTTTCATCTCGGCAGTACTCATCGCCAAATGATTCTCCCGAATATCTAGGGAAGTTATAGAAACACGAAGATCTTGACGGTATAAGACTATCTTAATGTAACAGGATATGAAACTTGATGACGCCAAGTCATCTTCTTCGAACGTCGGAAAAAATAGACGTCTTGCTCCTAGAGATCCTGTAAGAAAAGTCCCCGGGGACCGGTGGCACCGGTGGGGACCCTCCGACGATCAAGTTAGTGCTTGGGTTCAGACAAGGAACCGCTCCAGCGAAGAGGAGCTGAGGCGGTTAGGGTTTTTGCTGGGAGGAAGAAAGCTCAGAAAAACAGAGTTCAGATCCCACTTACAGCGTGAGTATGTGTCTTTTATACTTGTCCGAATACCATGACTCGCGGCCTTGGAAGATCTCTGTCGTACCGTTGCTGGTTGATATGACTGGGCTCCATTGCTAGAAATAGCGAGTCGTACGCCGTAGCGAGGCATGGCGATGCACAGGGACATGCAACGCGCCAAACACCGTTATGAGGCATGGCCCTCCGTAACGGGGCACAATCACGGAGGTACCGAATGGTACGCTGCGGCAAGGCATGGTCACGCACAGGGGCATGCAACGCGCCAAACCTTGTTATGAGGCATGGCCCTCCGTAACGGGGCAATCACGGAAGTACTGAATGGTACGCCGCGGCAAGGCATGGTTATGCGCCGAAAATCATGTGCAAGTACCGTGCAACCTGAACGTTGCCGTCTTCCTTGGCAGCTAGTTGCATGTTGACTGCAGATGACCCCATGCCAAAGGGATATCGGAGATGGGGAATGATAACGCACCTCGGGACCGGTGGGTGCCCCGGGGTTAAGAATGATGACCCCACCCCCCGACCCCGAGGGGGTGCCGGGGGTGGGGAATGATGATGCACCCCGAGACCGGAGGGGGCCCCGGGGTTAAGGAATGATGACCCCACCCTCCGACCCCGATGGGGTGCCGGGGGTGGGGAATGACGATGCACCCCGAGACCGAAGGGGGCCTCGGGGTTAAGGAATAATGACCCCACCCCCCGACCCCGAGGGGGTGCCGGGGTGGGGGAATGACGATGCACCCCGAGACCGGAGGGGGCCCCGGGGTTAAGGAATGATGACCCCACCCCCCGACCCCGATGGGGTGCCGGGGTGGGGGAATGACGATGCACCCCGAGACCGAAGGGGGCCCCGGGGTTAAGGAATAATGACCCACCCCCCGACCCCGAGGGGGTGCCGGGGGTGGGGGAATGACGATGCACCCCGAGACCGGAGGGGGCCCCGGGGTTAAGGAATGATGACCCCACCCCCGACCCCGATGGGGTTCCGGGGGTGGGGAATGACGATGCACCCCGAGACCGAAGGGGGCCCGGGGTTAAGGAAATGACCCCACCCCCCGACCCCGATGGGGTGCCGGGGGTGGGGGAATGACAGTGGACCCCGAGGCCGGTGGGGGCCCCGGGGTTAAGAAATGATGGCCCATCCCCGACCCCGAGGGGGTGGGGGGAATGACAGTGGACCCCGAGGCCGGTGGGGGCCCCGGGGTTAAGAAATGATGGCCCCACCCCCCGACCCCGAGGGGGTGCCGGGGGTGGGGAATGACAGTGGACCCCGAGGCCGGTGGGGGCCCCGGGGTTAAGAAATGATGGCCCCACCCCCCGACCCCGAGGGGGTCCCGGGGGTGGGGGAATGACAGTGAACCCCGAGGCCGTGGGGGCCCCGGGGTTAAGAAATGATGGCCCCACCCCCGACCCCGAGGGGGTGCCGGGGGTGGGGAATGACAGTGAACCCCGAGGCCGGTGGGGGCCCCGGGGTTAAGAATGATGGCCCCACCCCCCGACCCCGAGGGGTGCCGGGGGTGGGGGAATGACAGTGGACCCCGAGGCCGGTGGGGCCCGGGGTTAAGAAATGATGGCCCCGACCCCGAGGGGGTCCGGGGGTGGGGAATGACAGTGGACCCCGAGGCCGGTGGGGGCCCCGGGGTTAAGAAATGATGGCCCCACCCCCCGACCCCGAGGGGGTGCCGGGGGTGGGGGAATGACAGTGGACCCCGTTACCTTCTGACGCTCTGGGATCAGTCATATCAGATGCCCCCTCGCCCCTGGGGTGAAGCGGGTCCCACCGCTGAGGCTCAAGGGGCGTTCTCCACGTGGCTGATCCCCAGCCTTGTCTTTTATGCGGACGGTACGGGGGATGCAAAGAGACGGCCTTCCGTACACCATGCCAGCCACGATCGCCCTCGAGAGTGAGGATTGGCTCTTCGAAGTCCGCGCGAAAAGGCGCATAATGATTTCTTCTCATTACGGCGACGTCAGCGGGGGTCCCACCACCGTTTGGGGGCGTGCCGCGCCACGCGCCGGGGCACTCCTCGAGGCGAGCCGGCGTATGGCAAAGGGCCGCGTGGCCGACGAGACATGGCGGGATGTTTTGAAAACCAATAAAGCTGAGGGGGGGGGAACTGACGCCGCATCGCCATCGTCTTCCTCTTTGCCTGCTCACCATTTCTGCTGTGACCTGCAAGCTCGTGCCTAGCTTTCTTTGCCTCCAGGTTAGCCTTTTTCGTCTTAATTTCTTTATTCATGAGTTCACCTTCCTGGACCTCGGGGACGGTTCTGAGGACCGTCCTCCCTCTGTGAGGCACCAGACTCCTCCTTCTCCTTCTCCTCCAATCGAGTGGTCCTCTGATTCAGAGGACCACGTCCCTTTGGCCCGGCGACGGGCCGCCGGTGGAGCCCCGTTGAGGGGCCGCCGGCCGGGGGTCGGGACCTCCTCGAGGGCAGAGGAATCCCCAGGGGGGGTGGCCTCCTCGATGACGCGGTCGGATCTGGAAAGGATCCGGGCCCGTTATCGGATCCCTCGGGAGATCGACTTATTCCTGCCGACCCCCGACGACCGGGTTATCTCCTCCCGACCCGGTCGCGTAGCCTTCTACGAGGTCTGCCTACAGGTAGGCCTCCGTCCCCCTTTCCATCCTTTTTTCGTCACTCTCCTTGACTTCTACTCTTTGACCCCTTCCCAGCTAGTCCCGAACTCTTGTCGGGTAATTAGCGCTTTTGTCATTCTCTGCCATCGCTTAGGTATTACCCCTAGGGTCAGTTTATTTCGCAATTTCTATTCCCTTCGGGCCCAAAAGGGATGGTGGCTGTTTCAGCCCCGACCCAATAGGGTCCTGAAGCTCCTCCTGCCTTCGTCAATCAAGGGGTGGAAACCCCGTTTCTTTTTTGCCAACATTGACCAAGTCCGGCCCCGGTGGGGGGACCCCGATCTCCGGGGGAACACCGTGGCTGTCCAGCCTGGGGATCGGGAAGCAATGGGATTATTGCTGACCGTCGAATTCCCCGGTACACCCTACTGCTAGCGGAGGACAACTTCGAGTTGGCGGGCCTCGTCTCCCATCGGGGTAAGTCTTTTTCGCACTTAGCTAGAAATTCTGCTCTTCTTTCTTTCTTCCTTTTTTTTTTTTTTTTTACTGTTCTGAAAACCTGACTTGCGTTATGCAGCGATGAAAGTTCCGAGGGCGAAGTTGATAAAGGCCGCCAAGAAAAGGGGCCGGGAAGGACCGTCCGGGGGGCAGCAAGCCCCGGCCCCAAAGCGCTCGGTGATCCGGGCCTCCCCTCCAGCACTGGCCTCCCCTCCCGGGGCTCCGCAACACGTCCCAGTCATCGCGGAGGTCGACCTTACGGCCGACACTCCACCGGAGGCGGGAGCTGCAGCGGGAGCTACCGCCATAGAGTCAGTAGCGGGGGAGCCTGCGCCAACCGAAGGGCTCCCGGTCCCCGAGGGAGCGACCCCATCTGGCGCTAGCAGGGACTGGGGTGAGGGACCATCCGGTCCCGCCAGTCCACCCCCCGAGGGGTCGGTTAGGGGCGACCCGCATACAGAGCCGGGGGATCTGAGGCGGCAGAGGGAGGTGGGGGCGTACCCAGGCCGCCCCTAGACTCCCTGGGCGATGGCCACTGGGCCGAGCGGGTCCTGGGCCCGGTCCTGGATCCTAGGATCATCGAAGGTCTTGGTCATCAGAAGACGGGCGAGTTCTTCCGGGAATCTTACGCCGCTGTGTCAGGGTAAGCAACCTTCTTGCTTTTTACCCTTTATCGTTCATGTATACACATACTTTACTGACTTGGGGGCTTGTGCATGCAGATTGCGCACTCCCTAAAGGCTGCCAGGGAGGTGATCCGCGGGGGAAAGAAACTTCTCCGGGAGGCGCAGGACCGCGCGGAAGCAGCAGAAAGGGCGCTGGAGAAGGTCAAAGAGTCCTGCGCTAACGAGGTGAGAGCCGCCGAGAGCAGGGCGGAGATCGAGGCCAACCGCGCGCGCAGCGATCTCCCAGATGACAGAGTCCGAGGGCGCGGTCATGGCGAGGGATATTCATATCTCGGAGCTGACCTCGGCTCTTCGGGAGGCTGAGGAACGGGCGGGAGCGGCGTCGGAGGAGGCCAGAGTGGCGAGGGAAGAGGCCGGAGTGGCAAAAGAGGAGGCCGGCCGGTATAAGGAAGAGACAGGTCGCGCCAGAGAAGCTGAAAGGGCCGCGGCGGAGGCCCTCGCTGCGGAGAAAGCTCGAGCTGCCGGGCTCGTCGAGGAATACAGGTCGTCTGAGCGTTTCACAGACGACCTGGCCGAAGCTTCAGCCGCCGCGTTCCTCGACGGGTTCCAGTACGCCAAGGAGAGGGTGGCCAAGGATCTAAATTTCCCCCGCGCACTGGAGGTCGAGCTAGAACAATCGTCGGACCTGGCCCCTTCCGACGACGAGCCCGCACCGGCGGAGCCTTGAGTTTGCGCCCGTTATCTTGCTGTCTTTTCTTGCTTCTGTAAGCCCGACTATGTCGGAGTTTTGTAATCCTTCTCCGTTAATGAAAATACCCTTCTCAACGATTTTTGAACTGTTGTTGACTTTGTTGATTGATATGTGGCCCCACGACTCTATTCGTCCCGACGATTCTGGGGGACACCTTCCCACCTACGCCACTCCGCCTTAGTTACATGAACCCGCGAGTTAGAGCTAGGTAGGGTTGAATCTTGGGAGCGGGGGCACCGCTGGTCGGGGATTAGGCCGGTAGGCTCCCTCGGAGCTATAGGCGTAACGCCCGGTCAAGTATTGGACCTGGTGTTGGTCTGGCGCGCAGCTTGATGCCCGCGGGACTTAGCTTTGGTTTGACCGGCAGGGTGTCGGGTCTTGACTGCGAAGAATCGTTTGTTAATGCCCCCAGTTTACCACTGCAGGGCTTTGAGTCGCCAGTGGCACACTGCTCTGCCAGTGGGGCTTTGTGCCTGGCTAGTGCAGGGCTTTGAGTGCCGAGCCGGGCTTTTGTTGTTGAGAGCCAGTGGCACACTGCTCTGCCAGTGGTACACTGGGCTTTGTGCCTGGCTAGTGCAGGGCTTTGAGTGCCGAGCTTTTGTTGTTGAGAGCCAGTGGCACACTGCTCTGCCAGTGGTACACTGGGCTTTGTGCCTGGCTAGTGCAGGGCTTTGAGTGCCGAGGCTTGTTGAGAGCCAGTGGCACACTGCTCTGCCAGTGGTACACTGGGCTTTGTGCCTGGCTAGTGCAGGGCTTTGAGTTGGCTTGAGAGCCCACTGCTCTGCAGTGGTACACCAGGGCTGCTTGGGCTCTAGTGGTACAAGTGCAGACGACCGGGCTTTTGTTGTTGAGAGCCAGTGGCACACTGCTCTGCCAGTGGTACACTGGGCTTTGTGCCTGGCTAGTGCAGGGCTTTGAGCCGGGCTTTTGTTGTTGAGAGCCAGTGGCACACTGCTCTGCCAGTGGTACACTGGGCTTTGTGCCTGGCTAGTGCAGGGCTGCCGAGTTTGGGCTCTTGGCAAGTGCAGGGCTTTGAGTGCCGAGCCGGGCCAGTTGCTCTGCCAGTGGTACAGCCAGGGCTTTGAGTGCTGTCTGCCAGTGGTACACTGGGCTTTGTGCCTGGCTAGTGCAGGGCTTTGAGTCGCCGGGGTGGTACACTGGGCTTGTTGCTTGTTGAGAGCCAGTGGCACACTGCTCTGCCAGTGGTACACTGGGCTTTGTGCCTGGCTAGTGCAGGGCTTGCCGGGCTTTTGTTGTTGAGAGCCAGTGGCACACTGCTCTGCCAGTGGTACACTGGGCTTTGTGCCGGGCTTTGAGTGTTGTTGAGAGCCAGTGGCACACTGCTCTGCCAGTGGTACACTGGGCTTTGTGCCGCTAGTTGCCAGGGCTTTGAGTGCCGACAACGCCGGGCTTTTGTTGTTGAGAGCCAGTGGCACACTGCTCTGCCAGTGGTACACTGGGCTTTGTGTGGCTAGTGCAGGGCTTTGACGAGCCGGGCTTTTGTTGTTGAGAGCCAGTGGCACACTGCTCTGCCAGTGGTACACTGGGCTTTGTGCCTGGCTAGTGCAGGGCTTTGAGTGCCGGGGCGCCGGGCTTTTGTTGTTGAGAGCCAGTGGCACACTGCTCTGCCAGTGGTACACTGGGCTTTGTGCCTGGCTAGTGCAGGGCTTTGAGTGCCGAGCCGGGCGCCGGGCTTTTGTTGTTGAGAGCCAGTGGCACACTGCTCTGCCAGTGGTACACTGGGCTTTGTGCCTGGCTAGTGCAGGGCTTTGAGTGCCGACGGGGCGCCGGGCTTTTGTTGTTGTTGCTCTGCCAGGGCTTTGTGCCTAGTGGCAGTGGGCTGCCTCTGCCAGTGGTACACTGGGCTTTGTGCCTGGCTAGTTGAGAGCCAGTGGCACACTGCTCTGCCAGTGGTACACTGGCGCCGGGCTTTTGTTGTTGAGAGCCAGTGGCACACTGCTCTGCCACACTGGCTGCCAGTTGAGAGCCAGTTGTGCCTGGGGCTTTGTGCCTGGCTAGTGCAGGGCTTTGAGTGGGCTTTTGTTGTTGAGAGCCAGTGGCACACTGCTCTGCCAGTGGGGCTTTGTGCCTGGCTAGTGCAGGGCTTTGAGTGCCGACGGGGCGCCGGGCTTTTCGTAGCTAAAATTGAATCTTGTTAATATTAAAAGGGGTGGAAAACCCAACAAATACAGGATGATGCTAATCATGAAAGAAGGAATACATTACTGATAATACCGGCGAAGGTTATCCGCATTCCACGTCCTAGGGAGTGGTGTCCCGTCAAGTTCTTCAATTTTATAAGCTCCGTGGTGGAGCGTCTCGGTGATCCGGTAAGGCCCCTCCCAGTTAGGGGCCAGCTTGCCTCCCTCAGTTGGCTTTGAGACCTCCGCCCGTCGAAGGACTAGATCTCCTGGTAGGAACGTCCGGGGGCGCACGCGTGCGTTGTAGTATTTTGCGGCCCGTTGCCGGTAGGCTGCCATTCGAAGCCGCGCCCTGTCCCGCACTTCCTCCACCAGGTCGAGGTTGGCTCGCAGTTGGTCAGGGTTACCTTCTTCACTGTAAGCCTCCACCCGGGGGCTGGGTGCTCCGATCTCCACAGGGATAACAGCCTCAGAGCCAAAGACTAAGCTGAACGGCGTTTCGCCAGTGGGGGTTCGTGGCGTTGTATGATAAGCCCATAGCACGTTGGGGAGTTCTTCTACCCATCGTCCCTTGCAGCCATCCAGTCGAGTCTTTAGTCCCTGGAGGATGATCCGGTTATCACTTCAGCTGCCCCGTTGGTTTGAGGATGCCCGACGGAGGTGAACCTCTGACAGATGCCCAGCTCGGAGCAGAACTCCCGGAAAGGTGCGTTGTCAAACTGCCGGCCATTATCAGTGACTAGAGTGCGTGGCAGCCCAAACCGACATATGATTGACTTCCAGAAGAAAGATCTCACTTTACTCTCGGTAATCTTGGCCAGAGCCTCAGCTTCAACCCACTTGGTGAAGTGATCCACCGCCACCAGAGAAACTTCCGCTGCCCGGAAGCCGGGGGAAATGGACCCAAGATATCCATGCCCCACTGGGCAAAGGGCCAAGGTGCCACCAGGGGGTCAGGTGAGATGTGGCTGTCGCTGGATATTGGCATGACGTTGGCAGCTATCACACTTCTTGACAAGCTCGGCCGCATCCTCCTTCATTGTCAACCAAAATACCCTTGGCGCAGGGCCTTGTAAGCTAGGGCTCTGCCCCCCAGTGACTCCCGCATACGCCTTCGTGGATCTCCCTAAGGATATAATCTGATTCTGCTGGCCCCACACATCTAAGGACCGGATATGAGAATGATCTCCGATAAAGCTTCCCGTCCATCATCAAGAATCTCGGGGCCCTTCGCCTGAGCTGCTTGGCCTCCGCCGGGTCCCCTGGGAGAGTACCGTCGGTCAAGTATCGGATGTAGGCATCCATCCAGGAGGGCTCCGGCTCCACTGGTAACTTCATCCGCGGCCTCAATGCTTGGGACTTGTAGATGCTCCACGTATGTTCTCCCTAACGTCCCGTCGACCGAAGTGGCCAAGCGGGACAGCGAGTCAGCCCTGGCATTCTCTGCCCTGGGGATATAGCTGACACGGAAGTAAGAAAAATGAGACGCCTGGGATTGCACCTTGCTCAAGTAGCGGGACATGGTCGGGTCCCTAGCCTCGTACTCTCCGGTGATTTGTCCAGAAATGAGTTGAGAGTCTGTGAAGGCCCTCAAGCGCCCCGCCTAGCTCCTTAGCTAATCTCATCCCCGCCAGCAGGCTTCGTATTCCGCCTGATTATTGGTCGCTGGGAACTGGAATCTGAGGGCATACTCCATCACGTCCCCTCCGGGCTCGCAAGAATGAGTCCGGCTCCACTCCCTTGAGAGTTTGCCGCTCCATCTACATGCAGGATCCAGTCCTCCGCCTCTCCCGATGGGGGAGGGTCCACAGGCTCCTCCGGTCGCGCCTCCTCCACGTCCTTCTCGGTCCAGGAGCATTCGACTAGGAAATCCGCCAACACCTGGGACTTCATGGCTGATCTTGGCCGGATGGACAGGTCGAACTCGCTTAGCTTGATGGCCCATTTAGCCAGCCGGCCGGAGGTGTCGGGGCGAGACAGGATAGCTCGCAGGGGCTGGTCCGTAAGCACCACGATGGGATGGGCTTGAAAGTAAGGCCGAAGGCGCTGAGTAGAGACCACCAAGGCGAAGATAATCTTCTCAGTTTTTGAATACCTGGTCTCAGCGTCATGGAGTACTTTGCTGGTATAATAGATTGGCCTCTGGACTCCGTCGGTACCCATGCGCACAAGCACGGAGCTAACGGCCTCGGGGGAAGCAGCCAGATATAAAAAGAGCTCCTCCCCACCTACAGGCTTGGACAGTAGCGGAGGAGTGGAGAGAAACTGCTTCAATTCTTCAAAGGAGCCCTGACACTCTTTCGTCCACTCGAAGCCATTAATCTTGCGCAGCGCCTTGAAGAAGGGCAGGCACCTCTCCGCCGACCTTGACATGAAACGACTCAAGGCCGCCACCCTCCCCGTCAGGCGTTGCACCTCCTTCTTGCTGACCGGAGGCCGCATCTCCAGGATGGCTCTGATCTTGTCGGGGTTGGCTTCGATCCCGCGCTGGGTCACCATGAAACCCAGGAACTTGCCAGCTGCTACTCCGAAGGCGCATTTGTGGGGGTTGAGCTTCATCCGGTATCGGCGCAGATTGTTGAAAGTTTCCTCGAGGTCGGTTACATGGTCTTCTACATTGGTGCTCTTGGTCAGCATGTCATCCACATATACCTCCATGTTGCGCCCCAGCTGGTCTTCAAAAATCTTATTCATTAATCTTTGATAAGTAGCCCCGGCGTTTTTCAGTCCAAAGGGCATCACCCTGTAGCAGTAGATCCCCTTCTCCGTGACGAAGGAGGTTGCTTCTTCATCCGCCGGGCTCATTCTGATTTGATTATACCCCGAGAACGCATCCATGAAGCTGAGCGTCCCATGTCCGGAGGTGGCGTCCACCAGCTGGTCGATTCGGGGGAGCGGAAAGCTGTCCTTGGGGCACGCCTTATTGAGGTCGGTGAAGTCCACGCACATTCTCCAGCTTCCGCTGGCCTTGCGAACCATCACGACGTTNGAGAACGCATCCATGAAGCTGAGCGTCCCGTGTCCGGAGGTGGCGTCCACCAGCTGGTCAATTCGGGGGAGCGGAAAGCTGTCCTTGGGGCACGCCTTATTGAGGTCGGTGAAGTCCACGCACATTCTCCAGCTTCCGCTGGCCTTCCGAACCATCACGACATTCGCCAGCCAGTCGGGGTAGCGCACCTCGCGGATGTGGCCCGCCGCCAACAACTTCCGCACCTCCTCATCAACAGCCTTCTGTCGGTCCGGGGCAAAACTCCTTTTCTTCTGCCTGATAGGCCGGCACTCCGGTCGGATGTTGAGCTGATGTGCAATCACCTCCTCCGGGATCCCGGGCATGTCGGATGCTGACCATGCGAAGACGTCGGCGTTGGCCCGCAGAAAGGCTAGGAGCCGGTCGCGAGCTTCGTCCGGGAGTGAGGCTCCAACGCGGATCGTCTGCATGGGGTCCTTCCCGAGGGGGAAAGTGAGCAGCTGCTCAGCCGGTTCCCCCCTCCTCTCCAAGTCTCGTGGGTCAAGGGTCTCCGATGTCGATGCTGATGGTGGTGCAAGCGCTGCCCCCTGGGGACTGGGGGCCAAGTGATAGCATAGCGCCGGCAGGTCCTGCTCTCCTCGCATCTCGCCGATCCCGCCGGTGGTTGGGAACCTCACCAGGAGCCGCTTGGTGGAAATGACGGCATCCAAAAGGTTGAGCCCGGGCCTCCCAAGAATCGCGTTGTACGCCAGGGGCACACGGACTACCAAGAATTTTATAAGGACAGTGCTCTGGCACGGAGCCGTTCCAGCTGTCACGGGAAGAGTAATTTCCCCCTCGACCCTCACAGAATCCCCCGTGAACCCCATCAAAGGCGTGACGACAGGCCGAAGTAGATCATGCGACAGGTTCATACGAACAAAGGCATCGTAATTCAAAACATCTACTGAACTTCCACTGTCGACCAGGATTCGTTTTACAGGGTGCTTAGCAATCGTCATGGATACGACGACGCTATCATCATCTTTGTTTACAACCCCCTCTAAGTCCTCTTCGAAAAAAGGGATTATAGCCTCCACACCTCCCTCCCCCTCGGTCTCTTCGACGGGCCTCCTGCCCCCCAGGAAATCATCGCTACCGTCTTCTCCGTCGGGGCGTTATCAATCACCGGCGGCGCAGGCGCTGACGGGCCAGGAGCTCTGGGTTGTTCCTTTGGACGAACTTCCTCAGGTGGCCTTGTTGAATGAGGTCTTCAATGGCTTTCTTCAGCTGTCGGCAGTCGTCGGTGTTGTGACCATGATCCCGGTGGTAGCGGCAGTAGAGATTTTTGTTCCGGGGAATCTTCGGGTTGATGGGAGGAGGGCGTTGCAGATAGGGCTCCCCTTCGATCTCGAGCAGAATCTGGGATACGGGGGCAAGCAGCGGGTGTAAGGCCCGTCTCTCGGTGCAGGAGGTCGAGGACGGTTGTCTGGTCGGCGAGGAGGCTCGGGCCTCCTGGGGCGGGCTTCCGCAGGTTCTGGCTGGGTTGGCTTCCGGGGTATACTCCCGCCGGCTTCACGCCGGGAAAAGTCAGCTTCGTCCGCCCGGATGTACTTCTGGGCGCGGATCAGAAGTTCGGAGTAGGAACCCGGCGGCTTTTTGTCCAGGGAGTATGCGAAGCGAGAAGGGCGAAGCCCCCGCTTCAAAGCCAGGGTTGCCACCGAGTCCTCCAGGTTGTAGACCTCCAAGGCGGCCTCCTTGAACCGGGCAACGTAGTCTCGCAGGGACTCGCCATTCTTCTGCTGGACGGCAAACAGACTGTCTGCCACCCTCGGGATCTTCCGGCAGGCGTCAAAGTGGGCCAGAAAAGCCCTCTCCAACTGTCGGAAGGAGTCGATGCTTCGCGGCGGCAGACGTGAATACCAGGCCCGGGCAGCTTTTTTCAAGGTAGCCGGGAAAGCGATACACATGAGCGAGTCAGTGGCCCCCTGAACTTGCATAAGCACCTTATAGCTCTCCAAATGGTCTAGGGGGTCCGTGGTCCCGTCGTATGGGTCCAGTTGAGGAAGGCGGAACCTGGTAGAGATTGGCTCTTCCATGATGCGGCGAGACAGAGGAGGTCGACTGTCATAATCAGTCTCCGGCAGGTGAGTGATCCGACGGCTGAGCTCCTCCAGCTTCTGGTTGCACTCCTCGAGTCGACGCTCAGCTCGTTGAGGCATCCGGCCATCAAAGGAGCCCTCCCCCGAAGACTCAGAAGAAGAGCGGGGGCGGCGATGCCGGCGCGCGCGCTCCGCCTCCTTTCCGTGCCGCCGCTTAGGAGAGACGCTGGCGTGGCGAGAGGGAGACCGGGGCCTTTTGGATGCTTCGTGGGGATGCGGCTTGGCCGGGGATCGGCGGTGATGATCTGCAGGAACGGGCGACCTCCGGCGGGTGGAGTGCTGGCTAGGCTGCACCGCCCCTGGGGCGGACGGGCTCGGCTCCGGTTGTCGCAAGGCCGCTTGTTGCTGTTGCTGCATGCCCTTGACCATCGCTGCCAGCGACTGGACCTGAGTGGCCAGGGCAGCGAATCGATCTTCTTGAAGTGGTTGAGGAGCAGACGCAGGGGCGTCATTTTGCGGAGCAGAAGGCCCTGCCCCCTGGAGATTCGGAGGCTCCGGGAAACAGGATACGAGAGCCGGAGGGGCCTCCGCGGGTGGACCAGCCCCGCAGCGCTGCCCCCCAGCGCGACCGGCTGAAACTCCTTTTGTTCGAGTTGTCACCATGGCTTCAAAGTTTTGAAGGCAGGAGAAAGAAGAAGAAGGCAGCTGGTTCGATGTCTTTCTTGCACCCCCCTACCTGGCGCGCCAATCTGATGACGCCAAGTCACCTCCTTCGAACGTAGGGGAAAACGGACGTCTCGCTCCTGGGGATCCTGCAAGAAAAGTCCCCGGGGACCGGTGGCACCGGTGGGGACCCTCCGACGATCAAGTTAGTGGCTTGGGTTCAGACAAGGAACCGCTTCAGCGAATAGGAGCTGAGGCGGTTAGGGTTTTTGCTGGGAGGAAGAAAACTCAGAAAAACCAGCGTTCAGATCCCACTTACAGCGTGAATATGTGTCTTTTATACCTGTCCGAATACAGTGACTTGTGACCTTGGAAGATCTCTGTCGTACTGTCACCGATGGATGTGACTGCGCTCCATCGCTAGAGGTAGCGAGTCGTACACCCTAGCAAGGCATGGTGGCGCATAGAGGCATGCAACATGCCAAACATCGTTATGAGGCATGGCCCTCCGTACCGGGGCACAATCGCGGAGGCACTGAGTGGTACGCCGCGGCAAGGCAAGGTCATGCACAGGGGCATGCAACACGCCAAACATCGTTATGAGGCATGGCCCTCCGTACCGGAGCACAATCACAGGAGTACCTGATGGTACACTACGGCAAGGCACAGCCATGGGCTGAAAATCATGTGTGAGCATCGTGCATCATGATAGTTGCTGTTTTCCTCGGCAGTTGAGTAGCATGTTGACGATGCACCCCGAGGCCGGTAGGGGCCCCGGGGTTAAGAAACGATGGCCCCACCCCCGACCCCGAGGGGGTGCCGGAGGTGGGGAAATGACGATGCACCCCGAGGCCGGTGGGGGCCCCGGGGTTAAGAAACGATGGCCCCACCCCCGACCCCGAGGGGTGCCGGAGGTGGGGAAATGACGATGTACCCCGAGGCCGGTGGGGGCCCCGGGGTTAAGAAACGATGGCTCCACCCCCGACCCCGAGGGGGTGCCGGAGGTGGGGAAATGACGATGCACCCCGAGGCCGGTGGGGGCCCCGGGGTTAAGAAATGATGGCCCCACCCCCGACCCCGAGGGGGTGCCGGAGGTGGGGAAATGACGATGTACCCCGAGGCCGGTGGGGGCCCCGGGGTTAAGAAATGATGGCCCCACCCCCGACCCCGAGGGGGTGCCGGAGGTGGGGAAATGACGATGCACCCCGAGGCCGGTGGGGCCCCGGGGTTAAGAAATGATGGCCCCACCCCCGACCCCGAGGGGGTGCCGGAGGTGGGGAAATGACGATGCACCCCGAGGCCGGTGGGGCCCCGGGGTTAAGAAACGATGGCCCCACCCCCGACCCCGAGGGGGTGCCGGAGGTGGGGAAATGACGATGCACCCCGAGGCCGGTAGGGGCCCCGGGGTTAAGAAACGATGGCCCCACCCCCGACCCCGAGGGGGTGCCGGAGGTGGGGAAATGACGATGACGGCCGTTACCTTTTCTGACGACGTTGGGATCAGTCATATCAGTAGTGATTAAAATTATTGTTAACATAACAAGTACCAAGGTGAGTTATTAGAAACATAGACGCAAGATATGTAATAGATTTAACTTAAATTTCTATCACATCTCCATTCTAGTCAATCTTAGAAGGCTTGACGAAATTAAGTACAACCATTAGGCAATTATTGCATGCTTGTACGATTCACTATAAACTTTTATTAATGGTGACTAGAATATACAGAGATAGTAATTGAAAAAAAAAGTTGATAAAATAAAAGAATATATAAAGGGATCTGGAATCCTTCACAAAAATTGATATTTAAATTTACAAATATCAGCCACTTCATGATAATTAATTAAGTGATACGGCATGTTCTGACCTTGAAAGGGACCCCCAATCATGGAATTTGTGAAACCTCTGAACATCTGTTGTCAAGCAAACTAAATTCTATTCAACCTAAAGCTTCATTATGTTAGGAGATCCAAACTTCACTAAATAGATTACTTTTGATGCCTAATTACCACCACATGAGCTCATCTGATGCATTATCACCAAATACACAACCTTGTTTAAAGTTATGCCTCTGGACTGGCCACCTTTTATGCCAATTAAACTTATCTAACCAGCAAGAGTTAAATCTCCAAGTTGTTTTTCTTGCCTTGAGTTTCTCATGAAGTTTTTTATTATATTGAATAAACTAGATTGCTCTTTATTTTATGTTGAAGCATGTATCCTTTGTTTAGTATGGATTTGCATACAAGATGTTTAGAATAACTTATATTAATATTTAACATATAATTCTATGAATATTTGAAAACCAATAATGAGAACTGATTGACAAATAGAATAAAATTCTAATATTTACATGATCAAGTGAGTAGTTGATTGTTTTCACATTCTGAGGCACTACATGTGATTCTGTGGAAAACACAGTGCTGATTTCCTTGGCACCCCTGCATACTTCCCACTCTTTGACTGTCAGTCATTTTTTTCAAAAGTTATGATGACATATGATACAAGAAATTGACCAGATAAACTGTGTTTTGGATCAAATTTGAAGGACATTAATTAATACAAATCTTAAGTTAAATGTTCTGGGACTAAGTTATAGATCAGCACAAGAGATTCAACTTGGCAATGTTCAAGGTGCAATATTTATATTGACCTACCATATAGGAGAAACTGCAGATCATCATCAATCTACGCCATGCAGCTCTAGCAAATCACAATATCTTCTTAGTCTTATTGCAATAAAGTAAAACAAACTGACATATGATTTCATGTGAACAATGGTATCTCTTGTGTCATGACAACATAAATGTCAGGTTAGCATAATTATGTGAGAAGCATCTAAATAATTTTCACAGTAGTAACCCACACCACATCATCAAGGCCAGCCCAATTCCTATATAAAAAGGAGGCAACTAGTTTAGGCTAATCTATTTTTGCGCTAGCTTTGAGAAGTGTCTTGATAATTTTGGGCAAAGCTAGACCATGTTTCTTTTCCCTGCTACATGCAACTTGAGCTGAGCTTGATAATGTCATAAAGGGCTGTCATAGTGAAATTTATTGTGATGCTTCTCACATGATTTAGCTGACTCAATATTTATTTGCCATGGCAAATGATGTACTATTGTTCGCCTGTAACCATATGAGAGATGACTTTACTATGATAGTGACTATCTAAGATCATAAATCAAGTTGTTATAGCACCACGTAGGTGATTATACCTTTAAATATTGCACAGCCAATATTTCCTAGTTAAATCTGATCCCAGGATTGTGTATATTGCATACCATTCAGCTGATCTATAATTTAGTTCTAATATGTTGAATTTAAGATTTATATCGATCAATGGACTTGGAAATTGATCCAAAACATAGTTTATCTGGCTAATTAGTTGCATGTCATCATGCATTTAAAATTTGAATTGTTGTCGAACAATTGGAAAATATGGTGTTAGAGAGTACGGCACCTGAGAAATTAACCTTGATATTCTATAGATGCTATATAAGCCATCCACCTAATACTTTCTTGATGCCACTCCATCAAACAAGAGGATGGGATTATAGCAAATACATGGTCTCATGTAGTGATACCTGGACTTGGCGAATTTAGCCAAGGTACCCATGTCAAAGTGACATAGTAGTTGCGGGTATAAGGTCTGTTTCTGGCATGTAAGAATAGTCCTCTGGCAAGACCTCCCCTAGGAAGCTGAATACAGACATATGTACCCCATGCATGTGTGCGCACATACACACATGCATACGACCTAGGAGGATGTGAGGCATTGGCTGGTCACATGGGAAGTTTGGTGGTAGAATCATGGAGGGTGGAGAGGCATAGAAAGTCGACAAGCTATGAGAGACAATGTGAAAAAAGGGATGGTTTTCTATGGTGCTCTTTTTTCTTGGCACATTGCTTGCACATGGTTAATTTAAGGAGTAGTTTGTTGCATAGTTACCCATCTCATCTGGATGAGAG
The DNA here is from genome assembly GCA_900491605.1 of Calamus simplicifolius. Lineage (NCBI taxonomy): Eukaryota > Viridiplantae > Streptophyta > Magnoliopsida > Arecales > Arecaceae > Calamus > Calamus simplicifolius. The sequence goes on from UESW01005026.1 coordinate 219,369, forward strand.
GCTTGATGTAATGGACAAAAGATCGGTGCAACTTGCCATTATAGACTTGATTTTGCTATTTCAAGATACCAAGCAGGGGAGATAGCAACATGGCAACGTTCATTTTTCCTGAAGATTGATAGATGATTGAATTGATTAATGAGAAGGAATATTCACTCCATGTTTAAGTTGAAAATCATGTATAATTAATAATCCTTATTGTTGTGGCTTCCTGTTCCAAGCATAGAACAATTTTGTAGGTAAAAATGCTCAAGTCCACCTGAAGTTCTGGTTAGGCTTTACTGGGCCCACCTAAGTTATAGAAGTGTTCACTTACATGTATATGATTTTCAGATTGTTTTTAGTTCATGTTTCCTGAAATTTGGATTTGAGACATATCCAACTCCTAGACACACAAACTGATGCAGCTAAGGAAACATATGGGAGAAAGTAACTACTGCCAGGTTATCTCATAACGTTATCCGCCCTTTCCCTAAAATAAATTACTCAAATCATGGGACCCTTGATGAGTTTGTATAGTGTATTTAGATCGTTTTATCCACGATTGAAGTTGGTCAGTCTGTCAATTTCTTGTAGGTCTCAAACAGTGCATGGTAAAAGGATATTCCTATGTTGATGGCATTGAGGAATTGCTCCACAGTTTGAAAGAAAACAACTATGAATTGCACGCTTTTACAAACTATCCAATCTGGTCAGTTTCAGTCTTTTCCTCAACAATTTCATTAAGATGTTCCTTCACTATTATTGAGATATGTTGTATTAGGTACAAGATGATTGAAGAGAAGTTGCAACTCTCAAAGTATTTGTCATGGACATTTTGTTCTTGTATAATTGGTAATCTTTCTGCTCCCTTGTAGAACTTTTTTGGTCTGATCATTGAAACCTTGACAGCTGCCAGACCCTCCATGATATTTCTCATTTAAATCTCACTTATGCACTTAAATTTTAACATGGTCAATATTATTTAGTAATTTGTGTGGAGAAGTATAGACATTTGAAAAACCATGTGCTTCAGACAACTGACAATTCACCATAGCATTAGAAATAATGAATGGGTTATTTAGGTGGCATACTGTTTTTCATTTTATATATTTAAATGAAAACTTAAATTTATTGGAAATTCATTTACTGTTATCTAATTAATTAAATAAATTCACCATAGACTGAGCACCAAAGTTCGCACCACTGGCATCCATCTAATTCTCACCTATATGGACCAACACTGAGCACTTTCTTTAAGATTAGTTCAATTTTGGTGTTTTTTCTTTTTTGTTTTCCTTTTCTTATTTCTGTTGAAGTAGATTGCCTATGGTTAAGAAGATAAAAGAGAATGAACAGAAACATAAAAGGGATCCAGAGTTTTCTTGTCTTTGCTCTTTGGTATGTGTCGGGTGTCAAACCACACTCCACCTGTATGCTAGGGCTTGTGTGAGTTGCTGATTTGACCAGTGTTGCAGGGTTTCGCTGAGACAACAGATTGTTTTAGTGAACAGATAATTTTTTTGAGCATGTGCAGAAATTACTTTTGATTCATCAGCCCCCCTCCCCCTTCCCTAAAGTCTTTCTTTCTTTCTTCTTTCTTTTGAGCATATCTGCTCATTGTCATGCACAGGGAAAAGGAAGCCTGCTCCTGAATTTTACATTGAAGTGTTGCATCAGCTCGGAGTTGAGGCAGCTAGTTGTATCTTCATTGATGACAGGTATTTTTTTTCCCAGCTGATTTTTTCCTTTTTTTTTTTTAAGTGCCACTCTTTGATGGTAAATCTTGGTCACTGATCAGTCATTAAAAAACAGAGAATATTGCATGCAGTAAGGATATCATCCTGTCAATCAACACGGCTACTTTCCAGAAATATTAAATAGAATAAGCATTACCAAAGCAAGTACAATTTTGGGTTTATGTTAGAAGAGGTTTTAGCTGTGATTTCATTCCACTGATCAACTAGTCTCTGATTCCTTTTGCATCTTTTTCCTTTTACTGATGTGAGTGATGCTAACCCATTTCAGGATGGCAATGTGGAGGCAGCCGTGAATGCTGGCATGGTTGGGTTGCATTTCAGGAATGCTGAAACTCTCAAACAAGAACTATCTTCATTAGGGGTTGAGATAACTCTGAACAACTTGTAAGCCAGAATCTATCAACATTTTCCATTCTTGCAGAGGATAATCTCACAATACTAAACTAATTGTTTCCATTATTGTTCCTATTAACATGCAAATGCCTATAGTTTCTGGGGAAAAAGGGTTAGAGAGGAAATTATTTGTTACATCATATTTGCATGTGATTTTATTCATTGATTATTTGGATTAGATTCCTGAAAATACTATGACATTTTCAGTCATCTTAGAGACTCATACTGTTCATGATATAATAAAAATAACGTAAGTTTCTTGTACCATATGAAAGCTATCAATTTCGGTGTTGATGCAATTTCTACCAAGTTAGCCAAACAAACTTGTTTCTACCTCCATGTTTGATCAGGATGAAGGCCAGCATTTCCATTAATTGTATATGGTCGCTTCATTATTCTGAAACATGCAAGCATAGGTCGCGTGATAGGCCAATAGCAACCATTTAATTTGATTTTAAAAATTTCAAAATAAATATAATATCATCCATGAGAAAAATAAAGCTTTCAAAGTCTTAAAATTGGATCATGAGAGAATTCCAACCAGGTCGGGACCTTCATGCATCTAGGCGAAATAGTTCCGCCATCATTTCAGCAGCATCTTAAACAGTTCCATGATTATTTCAGCATCTTAATCGGTATGTGGAGGAAGGTCATGATACATCTCATTTCATGAAAATAAAAGAATGGTATATCTTATTTCAAGAAAAAATTAGAATGATCGCTTCATATTAGATTGAAAATCTTGATTCCAACTTCCCAATGAGAGCCATTCAGTATGATCTAATTCATTCTACGGTCATAACGAAGGATGATGATGAACTCAACTGTCAAACCATAGATTTATCGATGTTAAATATCTTTGCTGCTTTATGAATATTGATGCTTCGACCGTGCCCCCTTTCCATACCGTCTAGAGGCCATCAAATCATCACAATTAGACCAGCTCGTCCCTTCCTCCTCTCATCTTCTTCACTCCCAGTAACGATGTAGTCGAGCTGCCTGAACCCACCACTCTAATATTGAGTCCACCAGCAAGAGGCTTCCTCTGTTGAAGAAATCTCTGTCTAAACCTAATGATGTAGTTTGCTTCAACCTGTTTATATGTAAGGCTGCGGCCTCCTTTACGGGATCCTCCCTTGCAATACTCCCTCCCTGCAACCAAGGCTCTGGCCGGGGCTTTCAAGTTCAAGAGTATGGGGCTAGGTTGTGCATCTCCTCAACATAGCTCTGCCGTCACGTTAGATTAATAAGTGGTGATTGGCAATTTATAGATAACCGGTGCTTTTTGTCTGTTGATTGTATGATGGATTGTGGTATAGTACTCTTTTATCTTTAAAATATAAAAATAAGTTTATTATGATACTTTTTTTTTTTGTAAAAAAAAAAAAACATTAGATTCATTGATTCGATGAAAGATGTTTTGGCTATTGAACTTTGATGATCGACCAAACCAACAGTAAGTCCATGTCCTGTTATCGATCCGAGACCCGAATTGGTGCCATCGTCTTCTCCGCCACAGCCAACGTCGTCTCTTTCACCAATGTCGTCTCCTCGCTTTTCTCATCAGAGCCACTCTCTTTTGAGCCCTCCATAGTAGCTTTCCTACCGGAATTAACCACCGTCTCTTTCACAGCCCATCACAGTCATCTCCTTCATGGCCACCACAATCATCTCCTCCGTGGCTTCATCACAGTAATAGCCTCCATAAAAGTACCGGCAGCGCCACCGTATGGCAACGCAATGCCAATGCCAAGAGCCATGCTCTGCGCTCAGGGCCCCACCAAAGTCATTGCCCCCATCATAGGCGTAGATAAGAGAAAAGAATGCAACCATATACTGAAACACTCTTATTAAACACTTTTAATTTGTAAGAGGTTGCTTTGAGGTTCGTGTGCGACATAGCTCTGGTTCTGTCTGAAGGAAGAGCTTTAAGATTCATGCTTCTTCCCTGGTCTTCCTCGATCTCCAGCGATCGTTGTCTTCTCCGACTGTGTCTTCCGCTGGTATTTCCCTCTGAGGTCTCGTTGTCTCCATGGCGTCTGATGGAAGAGCCATCGATAGGGCCTCTGAGAAGAAGGCGGTGGCTTCCGGATTCCATTGGGTCTCTCTGTCTTCATCGCCAGTTGAGGTGGAGCGGCTGGAGGCTTCCATTCCGGACGTGGTCCGAGTCCTTGTGGAGGAGTTGGAGGCCGAGATGGCTGGATGGCAGTCGAGTGCCATTATTGCTCGGTCTTTCCATAGGTGGGTTCTGGCTGCAGCGTTCGTCAGGGAGTTCAGGCGTACCGAGATTCAGGGGAGATTTCTCCAATCAGTTTGGCATTCAGGTGCCATATCTTCCGCTTCGAGGACCCGAAGGCTTGCAAGTTGGTGTTGAATCATCCTTGGGTCGTCAATGGCCAGGTTATCGGGATGGAACCTTGGAAGCCAGAGTTCATCCAGGCAGAGGATGTCATTCCTTTGGCACTGGTTTGGATGCGTCTGCCTAATCTTCCAATGGAATTTTGGAAGGTGGAGTTCCTCAGGACGATTCTCAAGTCAGCAGGTCAGTTCGTATGTGCGGATGCTTCCACTCTAGCGAAATGCAGAGGTGGGTTTGCCAGGGTTTGTATCCGAGCTGATCTCCATCGGTCGCTCCGGCCTGGAACTCGAATTCAAGGGATTAATCGCCCTTTTTGGCAGCAATTTGCTTTTGAGAACTTGGAGGGGATCTGCTCTTTCTGTGGCATGATTCACCTCGATGGCCCATGTTCTCTGTCATCTGGGTCAGTTGAGGAGGTAGCAGAGCATAGCCCGGTCTATGGTCCTTGGATTGCTGCAATTCATCAACGTCGGGTTGTTTCTGATGGCCTTCGGGACGAGAGGAGGAAGCTGGATTCGTTGCCTTCATCGGGAGCATCTGGTAGTGGTGTTTCATCGCAAAAGTCCCAAGCAGAATGCCGCTCTGGTGCTGCTGATGCTGAGGGATGGTGTTCCCCCGTGAAGGTAGCTCAGAGGAGGGCGCTATCGTCACGAAGGTTGTGGTGCTCCCAGCCAAAGCTAAGGCTAGTTCAGTGTTGGGTTTTAATCAGGGAGAGTTAGGCACTAAGTCCGTGCCGGGAGTAGGGCTTTGTGCCGATTCTAAAATTTCAAAGAAGGGGCTGTTGGTGGCTGAGAAGGAGGGGCCCCTGGAATCTGACATGATACATCCTATGCTGATTGAGAATCCTTTTGCCTCCCTTGGATCGGGTTCGGGTGTGGGTGTGCACCAGGTCAGTCGAGATGTTTTTCCTGGTCCCCTTAAGAGGGCCAAACCAGTGGATGGTCCGGCTCCGAGGTCTTTCTCCAAATTAGAAAAATGGAAGGAAAAGGCAAGGCTCCTATGTCAAAGAGCTCTGGGGTGTCTATAGTCTCTTTAGACAGATTAATTCTGCCCTCCTGCTTTCAGGAAGGGGGTCAAGTGGTTATGAGTCCCTGTCCTGATAGGGCTGTTGATTCCTCATTGAAGGTTCCTGCAAGAGAGCATTCGGGCCTTAGTTCAGGCTCCCTGCCATCGGCCTAGTCTCCCCAGTCTGCTGCACTAGGCATTGACTCGGAAGGCCTGAAGGCCGCTTCTTCAATGATTACTGAGGGTGGCACCTTGTCTAATGGGTGCCTTTCTGATATTGCTATGGTAGAGGACTAGGGAGGGGTCCTAGCTTCTTCTAGTTTGTAAATGAAAATCCTAATTTGGAATGTTAGAGGAGCTCGAAAGCCATCATTTCGATCCTCTTTTGGCAAATTATTGCAGTTATATCATTTTGATATATGTGTTCTTTTGGAAACTAGGCTGTCCGGTGATAGTCTGGCTCGGTTTCGGAGACAGATTTCCCATTCATGGTCCTCGTATGCTGTGGAGGCTGATGGTATATCAGGGGGTATTTTGGTCATTTGGCATGCCTCGGCTGTTACGGTTGATGCCTTCCATTAGTGCAACCAGCAGATTGGGCTTGTTGTCATTGAGGGGTCGCCTGACCCTTGGCTTCTTTCAGCTGTATATGCTAGTACGGATTATATGGAGAGATGGGTCCTCTGGTCTGAGTTGCTTTCCCTCCTTGCCCAGGGTATCCCATCTATTATTGCTGGAGATTGTAACTGTATCATTGAGGCTGAGGAAAAGCGTGGTGGCAGACGGTTTTCGGCTTCAGCTGATGTTAATGAATTTAGAACCTTTATTGGCTCTTCAGGGCTTTGGATTTGAGGCATTCGGGGACCCAGTTCACTTGGTGCAATAACTGTCAAGGCTCTGCTCATGTTTGGGAGAGACTTGACAGAGCTATGGCTATGGCCCAGTGGCTCCATATGCACCCAGGGGTTACTGTCTCTCACCTTTCGAGGATTGCTTCTGATCATTGCTCTATTTTGATTTCGACAGAGGCTGATCTGCATCGGCGTAGACAGTTTAGATTCGAGCAGTTCTGGACGGTTCATTCAGCTGCTCGGTCTATCATTTCTCAGGTTTGGCATCTTCCTGTCATGGGTAATGCTATTTATCGCCTTTCCCGATGTCTTATGCTAGCTAGACGTCGTCTTTCCTCTTAGAATAGGCGGGAGGTGGGGGATTTGGTTAGACAAGTTGAACTGATTGAAGCTGACATTACGGCTTTGCAGTTGAAGGAGGACCACGAAGGGTTTCTATTGGACTCGGATCTCTCTTCTCTTCGGGACATGCTCGCTCGTCACCATTCTCTTCTTCGGTAGCAGGAGATGTTCTGGAGGCAGAGGTCCAGGGTTCAATGGATTTGTGAGGGGGATCGTAATACCAGATTCTTCCATCATGCTACTTTGAAGCGGCGTGCCGCTAACAGGATCCGAAGGTTAGTCGATGGGGAGGGGCATATTTTGGAGGATACGCAATCTATACGGGACCTGCTTCTAAATTTCTTTCAATCTAGATGGGCTGAATCCACAGCTAATGGGGCTCCGATTGTTTGGGTGCCTGATTCCAGGAAGGTTTCCTCCCAGGATAATATTATGCTTGTTAGGCCGATCACTTCAGAGGAGATTCAGATGGCTCTTTGAGAGCTTGGCCTAGATAAGGCCCCGGGCCTGATGGGTTTCCGCCTCTCTTCTTCCATCACTATTGGGATATTGTGGGGCCGAAGGTGGTTCAGGCTATTCAGATTGTTTTCCAATCTAAGCACATCCCTTTGGAGTGGAATCGAACTCTTATTACTTTGGTGCCCAAGCGTTCGGCGGCTTCTCTCCTGCAACATTTTCGGCCGATCAGTCTGTGCGCTACCCTATATAAGGTATGTGCTCGCCTATTAGCTGGCCGTCTTCGTCTTGTGATTCCTCGTCTCATTTCTATTGAACAAGGGGCATTTATTAGAGGGCATTCTATATCGGATAATATTCTCATTGCTCAAAATTTATGCACGATCTTTATAGAGCTCCAGCCAGTCGTTGTCTTATGGCAGTTAAGCTTGATATGGAGAGAGCTTATGATAGATTGAGTTGGGCTTTTTTGCACCACTCTCTTCTGGAGTTTGGGTTTGATGACTTGTTTATTGAGTGGATCATGGCCTGTATTCAGAAGCCTTCCTTTGCTTTGATCATCAATGGTAGTCCGACTAAGTATTTCCACTCCTCTGTGGGGTTGTGACAGGGATGCCCATTATCCCCTTTGTTATTTATTCTAGCTGTGGACGATCTCTCTCGTGCTTTTCATCAGGCCCAACTGGATCGGCGGATTATTCCGTACATGGCTGGTAGTGAGGCCCTTCGATCTCTCATCTTTTCTTCGCCGATGACTGTATTCTTCTGGGTCAAGCCACTATTGATAATGCGGCTTCCTTATACTATATATTGTAGCGCTATTGTCAGGCTTCGGGTCAAAGGGTTAACTTTCTTAAGTCATCTATATGTTTCAGTCCGAAGACCTCTAGATCTACCAGGGAAGCCATTATTAATCTGTCAGGTATCACTACTCAGACTGATCGTTTTATGTATCTGGGGATCCCAATAACTGGTAGACACCCCCGCTGTTCTGACTATGTTGAGCTTAAGAGGCGGGTGCGACAGCGTGTGGAGGGGTGGCAGGTCACCAGTTTATCTATGATGGCCAGGGTCATTATTATTCGTTCGGTACTCTCTTCTCTTCCTTTGTATCTTATTTCGAATGCTGCCATTTGATTACTTGTCTTAGGAGGATTGAGAGATGTTTCAGAGATTTTCTATGGGTTTCTATGCAAGATGGCCATGGTATTCATCTATTATCCTGGGATAAGGTATGTATGCCTATCCAAGATGGTGATCTGGGAATTCAGTCTTTGATTGTTAGAAGAGAAGCTCTTCTGGCCAGGCATGCATCGCGTTTCCTCTTGGAGCCGCAGTATCTTTGGAGTTATTTAATGCGAGCGAGGTATGCTGACTGGTCGTCCAGCTTGCCCATTACGATGCCCCAGGCTCCTCCTCCTTGTGGAAGGAGATTTGTAGTTATGGTCAGTCTATTAGGGATAATATCTCTTGGATGATAGGAGATGGTTATTCGATAGATGTCGTCAGGATACTTAGATTTCTGAGCTCCCTCTTTCGAGGTGGCCCTCCTTTATAAATATGGAAGCCCCCATCAGTTTAAAGGTTAAGGATTTGCTTTCCTCTGATCCCCCTGCTTGGCATATTCCTTGTGACCTGTTTCTTTGGGGAGGAGCTCTCTCAGAGGATTCTCTTGCTGCCTATTATGCCTGGTCATTCTGTTGATTCTAGGCTTTGACAGAGATCTTGTCTCTCTAGGGCCCCACTAGGGACCTTATGAGGATGTTTAGGCCTCAGCCTCAGTGTATGGAGGATGCAGCTTGGATTTGGAAGCTTTCTATTCTTCTCAGGGTACAGTTATTCATATGGAAGCTTCTTTGAGACTGCCTTCCAACATGCCCTCCTCTCTCGAAGGGGTCAGTCTATTCAGCTGTCATGTCCTCTATGTAGGCAAAGCGAGGAGTCTTCTGATCATGCTATCTTCCTTTGCTCCAGAGCTAGACGGATATGGTATCTGATGGGCTATACTTACAGACGGGATGGTATGGCCTCCCAACGATCTTTGTTTTTTCATGATATTCGGTGGGGTCTCAGCATAAGCAGGGACTTTGGGCTATCACGGCTTATCAGATTTGGATGTCGAGGAATCAGCTCATCTTCTCTAATGACCCTATTGCTCCTTATAGGATTGTGAGGAAGATTAGATCATTGACGATGGAATGCGCCCATATTATTAGTGGAGTTGGTTCTGACTTTTCTGGCCTCTGGAGTTCCCCTGCTGCTTCGGCAGCGAACCGGCATACGATTTTATTTCTTGGGAACCCCTCAGGATTTATCAAAATCAACTTTGACGGGAGCGTCCAGGGTAGAGTTGCTGGTTCGGCTTTCATCATTCGAGGGCCGCTGGGAGACTGTTGGGAATTGTATCCTAAAGCCAATCATTTGATGATTGTGCTAATGTAAATTGTATATAAATTGATATATAATAAAAGTTATTTGGCAGTTTATTCATTACAAGAACATCTTCTTAATACTCCTGATTGTAATGAAGCCCTTAGGATCTTCCTTCACGATAAAGGAGGATTTATCTTGAAGGTCCTCAAAAAGGTTCGCGACCATATGATATACTATGACCGGCCATAGTACTATCAATTATAGGACGTTGTATATCATATTTGTTAGTTGTCCTCTTAACCAAGGAGTGTAGAGACACTGGTATGACATACAGGTTAAAGTGTAGGAGTATATTTCACCGAACGTGACTCATTTCCGGATACTCTACTGTCAAAAGTTAATCCGAGAAGATATAGGTATAAGTATCCTTCAGACATGAAGATCACAACCAGTGGCTTACAAGCAACTCATTGTACTTAGGTGCCGGACCACCTGGATTTCTAATCCAGCTACGAAAGGTTACGGGTGCAGTCAAGTACTTATGGTAGTTAGTTGTGGATCGAGATGGAATTTGACCTATCCCGTTAAAAGGAGAAATGCTTGTGTTTCAATTTAGCAAGACCTTGGCCAAGGCACTTCATGTGAAAGTCACATGATCACTAAAATTGAAATCACTTTATGGATTTGCTATTTAGAGTTGACAGGCTCTTAAGCCATCCTTAGCATTTGTGGTCAAGATGATGAATTATACGGTAACTATTTCTTAGGGTTCTTGGAGTTTACTCGGCAACTCTTCGACCTATCCGGACGTCGGGTTCCATTGCTAGATGGGCACATCGATTAGTATAGAAAGTTGTTTCTATGTTACCGGCTTATGTTCGAACCTAGAGAGTCACATGCATAGAAGTTTCCTAGGATGATCTATTTGCTGATCAACGATTGAGAATCGTATATGATTTAATTAATCAATTTGATTGATTGAATTATCTCAATTGGGTTAAGTACAATTGAATAAGATTCAATTTGGTTTAAGTCTATTAGAAGGACTAGTCAATTTCAAACATTGATTTAAAATTAGACTTGATTTGGATTTAAATAGATTCCGGACTAGCCAAATTTGATTTGGGCTAGGACCATGATCTATGTGGGTTCAGTCCAATAAATTTAGATTAGCTTAAACCAAAAACTAAACCCAAACCTCTCGCATAAGTCTAAGAGATTAAATTCACATATAGAATTTAATGTCTTGCATTAATCTTCTCCAAATAATTTCGTCGGAATTCTAAAGTGTTAGAATTTATATGGAATAAATGCGCCTCTTTGTATTAACCAAGCGCTACGGTTCGACGACTCTTTGGTTTTTACCGAACGTCGGAATTAACCAGCGCTACGGTTCGACGACTCTTTGGTTTTTTACCGAACGTCGGAATTAATCAAGCGCTATGGTTCGGCGTCTCTTTGGTTTTCGCCAAGCGGCGGAATTCTAAATGTTAGAATTTAATGGGCTGGCTAAAAAGAGACTATAAATAGAGGACATCCCTCACCAGATTACATGGAAGAGAAAAACAACATACGATATGTCGTGAATTGATTTTCTAAAGAATTAGAATAGAAAATCCTGATGATTCTGGTGCTAACGGAAGTATGGAGGATCCTAGAAGAAGAATTCAAGTGGGAGGATTGAAGATCGCAAAGTCGTTTTCCACGAGCTAGCACTCCCGAGAATCCGATCATTCGAGGCTTCGCGTGGACGATACTAGAGGTCGGATGATTGAACGGCTGCAGAGCATAAAAGTATTTACCAATTACCTTTAAGGTAAGTGATATGATCCCTAGATCTTAAGGCATGCTTCAAGATAAAGAAGTATGACTTATTGCCTTGAAGATCAAGACATGATCTTGATAGTTTTATTTATATGCATATTTTGGATCAATCGATCCTATATATAAGGCAAAGATATGATCTTGATGCATGTTAGATAGATTAGTATAATCTTTAAATTTCCGCATTGATAATTGTTATCAATTTTTAAAACATGCATGCCTCGGAGATTGTTTCTCCCTTCAAATGGTATCAGAGCGATGGTTTCATATTGATCTAATTTATTGCATGTAAATTAATGCTCCTATTAATTGTGTAATCAAGGCTAAAACAAATCTCATGTCTATTCGGTCACAGATGGATTGAAAATCCAAATTACCCATTCAAAGAGGTATTCTGTGACATATTGCCGTGATATTTAAATTGATCTTTGGCTTCAAAACACTGATTACACATACTCTCAAATATATTTTATATTTGATACATATTGATGTTGTATAAAAATATGATATTTGCATGTTTAGTATAAAACATAGATATGATATATGATGGCATGATGTCTATGTTATGAAACATACAATATTTATGAGAGTCTAATTTGAATGTCAAATGTTAATTCATAATCTCTTTAGATATGATCTAAATATAGGAATTATGAGTAGTAACATAATACATGTGATGCTTGATTGAAATATATGACATGTAAACATGAAATATATTTAATCCTTTGGGTTAGCTAAATCGGGTCCATAAAGGGTTAGACCCTAAGGTTTAAATCAACTGGACTATAAGAGTATTTGATCAAATCTAATTAGATTAGGTTAAGAATGCTCTAAATCAAACAATAGTTGTAGTTGATCATGTCCTTCTCTTTGATTAAACCAAATGAAAGTAGATTAGGCTCCGTGGTTGAGCATGAATCTCTTAGATGATCAAATCAGAATTGGTTAACCATATGATGTCAAGGTGAGTTGGCAAGTTGCTCTAGGATCAACGATCGAATGGTTTTTAATTGGGAGCTACTCGTATTGATGCATCTTTAATGAGTTAATGGCATATCCCTCCCATCGATCTCACTCACCTAGTCAATGTGGTGAACCATTTATGATTCAGATCATTTACCTGATTCGGATTGACCCATGCCTATAAGAAAATCAGTCTGACTGATTTAGGTGCTACTTAACCTGACTTAATCTTGTTTCATTCTACCGATTTTATAGATTCAGTGGGAGAACTTGATTAGTCAATTTATCTACAGATTATTAATCCTCTAAAATTATTAGGTCCTTAAAATAAAATAGTTATATGATAACTAAATCATAGCCTCCCATTAAGGTGGGTGATAATGAGTCCGATGTCTTGATAATCATTGGAGGCACTCCATGCCTGGTGCTTGTCAACCATCGAAATTATCATTCATTATATGATAAGTCAACGTAACTATTACATAGACAGTCAGGTAAGCTGAGCTTCACTCGGGCTTGGTTATCTGTTGATAGGTTACACTGATTATATCATTTAATGGTTGGACCTAACCAGAACTTTCAGTGGAGGCACTTCATGCCTGCTGAAAGGTATATGAGGCAAAACTGAACACTAAGAATTGTTTGGGGAAACAATTGGTTTTGAACCTACTCTTAGATGCATATGAGTTAGCCAAGCTTCACTTGGGCCTGTATGTAGTTTATGTAGATCTTAGTGCCCGCTAAAGAATTAAGAATAATTCTTCGAATTGGGATGTAGAGGCTGCAAATTTGAACAAAATAGTATGAGAATCTTTAGACTAAAGTCCAAGTCTTTAGACTGAATTAATTTATATACTAATAAACTTTAGTTTTTCCTTATGCAGAACATGGCCACTAATTTATCATTAAGGTCCCTATTGGATAGTGACAAGTTGAATGGTTCCAATTTCAATAGCTGGTTCAGAAAACTTAAGATCGTCCTTGAGCATGAGAGGATTCTATATATTCTGAATAATCCTGCACCAAAGATACCTGATGCAAACACCCAAAGTTCTGAGAGAGATACTTATCAGAAGTGGCTCAATGATAGAACTAGCGTGCGTTGTATCATGCTAGCAGCAATGAACGATGAATTCCGTCGCCGGTTCGAGAATGCTCAGCCAGAAGAAATCATTCAAGCGTTGAATGAATCTTTCGGCACACCCGACGATATTGAAAGGCACAAGACTAATTGTGCTATTTTCAATGCTCGAATGAGGGATGGATCTTATATCACTGATCATGTATTGTACATGATCGAGAAGATAGAACTTCTAAGCAAGCTCGGCTTTTCTTTACATGAGCAGTTGGGAAAAGATGCGATCCTGAATTCCTTGCCTCCATCCTTCCGACCTTTCCTTACTCATTTCAAATGACAAAGCCTGCAGTCAACTACCATGGTTTGTTGGGGTTGTTACAGAACTTTGAGAAGGATAACCAGCTCTCTAAGGGTTTGGTTAATGTGGTTGAAGGATCTAAGGTAGGGCGTAAACCCTTTGGGAAAGGGAAGAAGAAAAAGAATAATAAAAAGGTGCAACATGCTAGGACATCTATAGGGGTCAGATGCAGAAGAAGAAAGTTGATAAAAGTCAAGCTGAATGCTTTCACTGCAAGATGCAATGGCATTCTTTACATTGCCACACTTGATCAAAACATGCCAAAGAAGAAAAGGAGCAAGATGTTGCTCAACAAGGTATTTATATGATAACACCTTGTAATTTTTTGTATATAATAATCAGACCTGGGTATTGGATACCGGGAATCCTTTTAACATTTGCAATTCATTGCAATGACTACAGGTTACCAGAAGATTTGAGGACAATGAAAGATTCCTTAATGTCGGCGATGGAAGATTAGTTCCAGTTCTGGCATTAGGAGTTCTTGAAATAGTTTTCAATAGAAATGTCATTATACTAAATGATTATCATTTTTGCCCAACGTTCTTGTTGAACGTAATTTCTGTAGGCCTTCTAGCCAAAAGTCATTATGAAATTTCAATAAAGGATGTTACTTTGAATATTATTATGAATGGAGTCACTGTAATGACTGGGCATTTATCTAATGGCATTTATATATTATCACAGCCTGTGAATGTAGTGTACAATTCAAGTAAGCGCCCTAGAACAACTGATGTCATAGACATTTATCTTTGGCACCATCGACTGGGTCATATCAATAAGAATAGATTAAATAGGTTAACTCAGGAGGACATCCTTCGAATTGATAATTGTGAATCATTAACTACCTGTAAATCCTGTCTTCTTGGTAAAATGACCAAGTCATCTTTTACTAGAAAAGGTGAAAGAGCCAAAGAGCTATTGGGTCTAGTACATACTGATGTATGTGGACCAATGAACACTTGTGCCAAGGGTGGATACTACTACTTCATTACTTTTACAGACGACCTTTCTAGGTTCGGTTATGTCTATCTTATGACATAAATCTGAGTCGTTTGAAATGTTATCATAAAGAAGTAGAAAAACAAACAGGAAAATGTATTAAGACCCTTCGATTAGATCGAGGAGGCGAATACCTTTCCAATGAATTTGTGACATATTTAAGAAAGAATCGGATTCTCTCCCAATGGACTCCTCCTGGAATACCGCAGCATAACGGTTGTGTCGGAAAGAAGGAATCGAACTCTGTTAGACATGGTTCGGTCCATGATGGGTTTTGCGAGCTTGCCAATATCATTTTGGGGATACGCATTAGAATCAGCTTGTCATATTCTTAATAAGGTTCCAAGTAAGTCTGTTTCTAAAACTCCACATGAGATGTAGTATGGACATAAACCGGTTATTACCTATCTGAGAGTCTGGGGGTGTCCGGCTTATGTTAAACGTACAAAATCAGACAAACTTGAACCCAAATCTGACAAATATTTTTTTATCAGCTATCCGAAAGAAACCAAAGAATATTACTTCTACAATACTGAAGAACAAAAGTTGTTCATTAGTAATAGAGCAGTTTTTCTTGAAAAAGAGTTCCTTAGTGAAGGAACAAATAACTCTAATGTTGAACTTGAGGAAGTTCATCAAGTAGAAGGAACAACACAAACCAGTGAACCCTTAGAATCTGAGTTGATTAGATCAAACTCAAAACCCATTTTAGATGCACCATTAAGGCGATCTGGTAGAGTACCACATCAACCGAACAGATACTTAGGTTTCTTGGTCCAGAATGATGATCCTGTTGAACTCGATGAGAACAACGAGGATCCGATCACCTATATGGATGCTATGCAAAGAACTAATTTTAATAAATGGCTTGAGGCCATGAAATCCGAACTTGACTCCATGAAGGATAATAATGTATGGACATTAGTTGATCCACCCGAAGGGATAAAACCTATAGGGTGTAAGTGGGTTTTCAAGAGGAAAAGAGGCGCAGACGGAAAGGTTGAGACCTATAAAGCACGTTTGGTTGCTAAGGGGTATCGTCAACGTTATGGTATTGACTATGACGAAACGTTTTCTCCTATGGCAATGCTGAAATCCATTCAGATTATCCTAGCTATAGCAGCACACTTCGATTATGAGATTTGGGAGATGGATGTTAAAACCGCTTTTCTAAATGGTGATTTAGAAGAACAGGTGTATATGATACAGCCTGAAGGTTTTATATCTGAAGATGAGTCTAAAGTGTGCAGGCTACAGAAGTCCATTTATGGACTTAAGCAAGCATCTAGGAGTTGGAACATATGATTTGATAAAGTGATCAAATCTTATGGCTTTATTAAAAAAAAGAAGAACCTTGCATTTATAAATGGGCTAACAATTCTGTTATTGTATTTCTTGTATTATGTGGATGATATTCTCTTAATTGGGAATGATATCCCTGCATTACAAGGAATAAAGACATGGTTATCATCACAATTCTCCATGAAAGATCTGAGAGAAGCATCATACATCCTAGGGATGAAGATCTATAGAGATAGATCTAAGAGGATGCTTGGTTTATCCCAATCTACGTACATTGACACAATGCTAAAGAGGTTTAGCATGGAGAATTCTGAAAAGGCTATCTTCCGATAGGCCATGAAATTCATCTTTCTAAGAAGGATTGTCCGATAACTCCTAATGAAAGAGAACGTATGAGTCAAATTCCATATGCTTCGGTAGTGGGATCGATTATGTACACCATGACATGTACAAGACCAGATGTGGCATACTCATTAGGAGTAGTGAGTAGATACCAATCTGATCCAGGAGAAAAACACTAGCAAGTTGTTAAGACAATCCTTAAGTATTTGAAATACTAAGGACCAGTGGTTAGTCTATGGAGAGTCTGATTTGAAACTTGTTGGATATACTGATTTCAGTTTCCAATCAGATCATGATGATAGCAAAAGTGTATCGGGTTTCGTGTTTATCCTGAATGGTAGAGCTGTTTGCTGGAAAAGTTCCAAGCAACATACAGTGGCAGATTCGGTGTGCGAGGCAGAGTACATCGCTGCATCAGATGCTGCAAAAGAAGCTGTGTGGCTATGAAAGTTCATCTCCGAGCTTGAAGTGACACCTTCCATAGATGGACCAGTCCTGTTGTACAGTGACAGCACTGGTGCCATAGCTCAAGCAAGGAACCATGAGCACATCAGCGCACCAAACACATACTGCGCCGGTTTCATCTTATTCGAGAGATTGTAGACCGAGGTGACATAAATCTTCAGAAGATTGATGGAAAGGAAAACCTAGGTGACCCATTTACTAAAGCACTCAGCATCAAGGAGTTTGACAACTATAAGTTGAAGATGGGTATTAGATACTGTAATGAGTGGCTTTAGGCTAAGTGGGAGTTTGTTGGGAATTATATCCTAAAGTCAATCATTTGATGATTGTGCTAATATAAATTGTATATAAATTGATATATTAATAAAAGTTATTTGGCAGTTTATTCATTACAAGAACATCTTCTTAATACTCCTGAATGTAATGAAGCCCTTAGGATCTTCCTTCACGATAAAGGGGATTTATCTTTGAAGGTCCTCAAAAAGATTTGCGACCACGATATACTATGACAGGGCCATAGTACTATCAATTATAGGACGTTGTATATCATATTGTTGGTTGTCCTCTTAACCAAGGAGTGTAGCGACACTGGTATGATACAGGTGAAAGTGTAGGAGTACATTTCACCGAATGTGACTCATTTTTGGATACTCTACTGTCAAGAGTTAATCCGAGAAGATATGGATATAAGTATCCTTCAGACCTGAATATCACAACCAGTGGCTTACAAGCAACTCATTGTACTTAGGTGCTGGACCATCTGGATTTCTAATCCAGCTACGAAAGGTTACTGGATGCAGTCAAGTACTTGTGATAGTCAGTTGTGGATCGAGATGGAATTTGACCTATCCCGTTAAAAGGAGAAATGCTTGTGTTTCAATTTAGTAAGACCTTGGCCAAGGCACTTCATGTGAAAGTTACATGATCACTAAAATTGAAATCACTTTATGGATTTGCTATTAGAGTTGACAGGCTCTTAAGCCATCCTTAGCATTTGTGGTCAAGAGGATGAATTATACGGTAACTGTTTCTTAGGATTCTTGGAGTTTGCTCGGCAACTCTTCGACCTATCCGGACGTTGGGTTCTATTGCTAGATGGGCACATCGATTAGTATAGAAAGTTGTTTCTATGCTACCGGCTTAGGTTTGAACCTAGAGAGTCGCACGCATAGAAGTTTCCTAGGATGATCTGTTTGCTGATCAACGATTGAGAATCGTATATGATTTAATTAATCAATTTGATTGATTGAATTATCTCAATTGGGTTAAGTACAATTGAATAAGATTCAATTTGGTTTAAGTCTATTAGAAGGACTAGTCAATTTCAAATATTGATTTAAAATTAGACTTGATTTGGATTTAAATAGATTCAGGACTAGCCAAATTTGATTTGGGCTAGGACCATGATCTATGTGGGTTCAGTCCAATAATTCAGATTAGCTTAAACCAAAAACTAAACCCAAACCTCTCGCATAAGTCTGAGAGATTAAATTCACATATAGAATTTAATGTCTTGCATTAATCTTCTCCAAACAATTTCATCAGAATTCTAAAGTGTTAGAATTTATATGGAATAAATGCGCCTCTTTGTATTAACCAAGCTCTACGGTTCGACGACTCTTTGGTTTTTACCGAACGTCGGAATTAACCAAGCGCTACGGTTCGATGACTCTTTGGTTTTTTACCGAACGTTGGAATTAACCAAGCGTTACGGTTCGGCGTCTCTTTGATTTTCGCCAAGCGGCAGAATTCTAAATGTTAGAATTTAATGGGCTGGCTAAAAAGAGACTATAAATAGAGGACATCCCTCACCAGATTACATGGAAGAGAAAATAACACACGATATGTCGTGAATTGATTTTCTAAAGAATTAGAATAGAAAATCCTGGTGATTCTGGTGTTAACGGAAGTGTGGAGGATCCTAGAAGAAGAATTCAAGTGGGAGGATTCAAATCAGCAAAGTCATTTTCTGCGAGCTAGCACTCCCGGGAATCCGATCATTCGGGGCTTCGCGTGGACGATACTAGAGGCCGGACGATTGAACGGCTGCAGAGCATAAAAGGGTTTACCAATTGCCTTTAAGGTAAGTGATATGATCCCTAGATCTTAAGGTATGCTTCAAGATAAGAAGTATGACTTCTTGCCTTGAAGATCAAGACATGATCTTGATAGTTTTATTTATATGCATATTTTGGATCAATCGATCCTATATACAAGGCAAAGATATGATCTTGATGCATGTTAGATAGATTAGTATGTAATCTTTAAATTGTTATCAATTTTTAAAACATGCATGCCTCGGAGATTGTTTCTCCCTTAAGAGACTTGTTGGCAGTTGGAGGTTTTGGTTCTCTGACTTCTCTATCCCGATCACTGAGCTCTATGCTGCCTGGGCGGGTATTTCTTATGCTGCTCGAATTCTTCACGCTCGTAGGATCATGGTTGAGGGTGATTCTATGACGGTTATCTCTTGGTTGAAGAACGAGCATTGCGGTATTGGTACTGCTAACCCGATCCTCATGGATATTTGGTCTATGCTTCGGGGGTTGGTTCTGTCCAGATTCGTTATATATTTCATGAAGCCAATCGGCGGTAGACTAGATAGCTTCTTTTGTGGCTCAATATACTGAATCTTGGTTATGGAGACCCGGTGTCCCCTGTCCTAGTCTTCTGCAGCAAATTTTATCCTCTGATTTATCTAGGCTGATTCGCACTAGACTTGTGTAATCGTTCGTTTATATCAAAAAAAACACTCTTATTAAACATGTTAACTCATGAAGTTTGTTTTATTTTCTTTTTTTTTTAAATGTACCAACCATGCATGTAATTGACAATCGGTTGCCAGTATCCCTTAAAATAAAATCAAAAAATTAATATTTTTAATATAAGTTATGCTATGATACTTTTTCTTAATCTTAAAATATTAACAATATCATTCATTTGATTTTATTTTTAGAGGTAGATAGTGTAAAACTCCTATATGATATGTGAATGAGTTGGAATTTGTTTTACATTAAGGGACAAATTTCTAAGTACTTATGAAGAATTTTTTTTAAAAAAATAAATTATAGATATCCTAGATGGGTGAAGACCAGGCCAAAAATGCAAATGAGGACTATAGGTATAATCGTGCTTGTTGCCGCTAAATCACGTTCCTTAAACGTTAGGTAACGGAGAGCCTCCTCCTCAACGGGGTTCCTACAAGAAAGTCTCCGGGGACCGATTACACCGGTGGAGACCCTCCGATGCTCAAGTAAGCAACTTAGAAACAACGAAGAAAGAGCTAAAGGAATTAGCTAGAGAGCTTGAGTTCAGATCCCTTTTCCCGTTTTGAGCGAAGGTTCTTATACCTGTCTGAAGATCCCTCTTACCCGCTTTTAGAAGGTAGTTGATTTTGAGACGTTATTGTCTGATAGCGGACAAGCGGTAATGATGACAGAGATGAGTCGCAACAAACACTGAGCATGCCAGAGGTGTCCCATCCTACTAACCTTCTGTCAGGCGCAGCACCATAGGTGGCAGGTGGCCTAGCCATGTCAGCGTGCGCCGTAACGAGTAGTGGCCATGCGCGGTTGCAGATGGTTAGTGGGCCACGTGGCTGTTGCAGGTGGTTAGTGGGCTATGTGGCAGTGTTAGACAGTTTAAGGCCGAAGGGACCTAGAGTCCGAGGCCGAGGGGATCGAAGTCCGAGGCCGAGGGGACTTGGAGTCCGAGGCCGAGAGGATCTCGGAGTCTGAGGCCTAGGGGACCTGGACTCCGAGGCCGAAGAGACTTGGAGTCCAAGGGTATCTCGGAGTTTGAGGCCGAGGGGTCTCAGAGTTCGAGACTGAGGTTTCGTCAGTTGCTTCTTTCATCAATCCTAACGTAGCCCGATCAGCCACATCAGTGCTGAAATTGATCACTGTCGGTAGGGGTGCAACTTGGGCCGGGTTCAACCCGAACCCGGCCCATGGAACCCGATTTGCAGTAGTACTCAAACTCTAGTTTGCTTAACCCGAACCCAAAGGATCCGGGTTGAACCCGGACCGATTTACAATTTGGGCCGGGTTAGGGTTGCAGTCAATCCGAACCCGAGAAAACCCGAACCCGCAAAGCCACAAGCAGCAGGCCCACTAGTGTTGTGAAAGTGATGATTTAGCATTGTTTGTCAGGTTTAAAATATGTAGAGCTAACAATAGTTTTGTGAAAGTGATGATTCTTGGTATGAACATTCCACCAGAACCTTCATTACCTTTTAAAATAAGAAATATATCTTTAACCATTGCATTTTATCATGTAATGTTGGTGGGCCAAACTAGTATCTTTTTTTTAATTATCTTCTTTGAGACATTTGTAATCTAATATGAAGTTTGCCAAAATTTTATGAAAGCATCTGGGAAGAGGTGATGAGCAGAAAACTAAAACATCTGAGAAAGGGGTGATGAGTAAAAAATTAGAGAGCTTTAGATGGCGAATGCAGTCTCGCTACTTGAAAAGATTTCTCATACCAGACTTATGTGGTCTTCTAACTGGCTCTTTATATCGTCTCAATATTTTCTGCTTTTGAAGGATAAAGGTGACTTCATCAATGCATATAGTGGCTATTGAAATATTATGCAACATTTGGATTACTTTGGATATATTTTGGTTTAAGAATGTACTTTTTTTATTTAGTCTTATGTAAAAGATGTATATTTTTAAACATGTAATTTGAAATGTGAAGCCTGTTTGTTTCAAACTTTAGCTTGTTTGTACAATGTAAAGCTTATTTGTTTTAAACTTTAGCTTATTTGTGCAATGTTAAGCTTGTTTGTTTCAGATTGTCATATATATATATATATATATATATATATATATATATTTCTATCAACCTGAATTCTAACCCGAAACTCAACCCGAACCCGATTTTTAAAAATAGGGTTAGGGTTGAGGTTTTACAAATAGGGTTAGGGTTAGGGTTAGGGTTGACATTTTACAAATAGAGTTAGGGTTAGGGTTCAAGGAAATCTAAGTTTCATGAGCTCGAGTTGCACCCCTAACTGTCGGTGTCAATTTAATGGTTTTTGAGGCATAGTGAGAACTGAATCGAGAAAATATTACTAGGGTAAAACTCAATCTTTACGATTTGTTTAACAAAACATTACACAAGAGAGAGTCATAGCTATCTATAAAGGCTTTCTGGTGACTCTTAACTCTTAGGACTCATAGGTACAAAGAATATATATATATATTTATTTATTTATTTATTTATTTATTTCGGAGGAATGCTAACTCAAAACCCTCAATTCTCAACTGCACTCATTAAACACCTCTTGGATAACAATACTTGTAGGACGTGACTCCCACAAGTTTTTCAAGATTAAATTCTAGCACTCTTCTTCAATTTTGAAGATCTTGAATGTGCAATTTCTATTTAGAGTGGATGAACTTTTCCAGAACTTGGTAAAAATGTCTACCAGCTGCTCCCTATTGCGCAAAATTGAAGCTCAATTCCATCTTTTTCTACTAGTTCCCTAATAAAATGATGATAAATTTCAATATACTTGCTATCTATGAAAAACAGAAGTTTTTATCATTGCAATGGCCAACATATTATCACAGCAGATTATTATTGTAGTTCTTTTTCTTTACTACAGAACTTTAAAAATTCTTCTAAGATCTCGTTCCTTGAGAGGCATTAAAGTAATTCAAGAATCTGTGTTTTTTTAATCAAGTGTTACACCGGCAACACTTAGATAAAAAATATTTTTTTCATATTTTTTTCTACATTAAAAAGTAACCTAGTATCTCTTACCCATGTGTTTTTTATATTATAACTTTTTCATATAAGTTGCTAAGATCTATTCATCTACCCATAATATCCTTTTATATACTATCAACTTAATTTGCATGCTAATTTTATACTATCTTTTCTGTAACTTATACTTAATTTTTCTTACCAAGTTATATTTTTTACCCATACTTTCCATATATACATTAAGCATATATAAATTTTATTTGTAAATAAAAATATTTTTCATCATTACTATTTACTATTTTTTTAAAGATGCATCGAGAGTAATAGGCAGATAAAAGGAAGAATTAAGAAGCATTAATGGAAGAAAAAATCATGATTGTGCTCGAATATTTAAGGAAAATAAAATATATCTATATAATATGAAAACCAATTTAGACATCTTTTAGATGGTTAAACATTACCCTTAATTAAATAGGTAAATAAGAAATTGGGAATCCCACTTATCCTTTTAAATTTTGATCGAAACAAAAAAAATATAGGTAAATTGGCCAATAAGAAAGTTGACTAAATTTTGCATAATTTTTTTTTTGCTAAAAATGGAGCCTAAGTCATACGGTCTCCCTGCACTTGTGGCTAAAATATATTCAGCTTTAAGCTATTAACTAATGACAGAGCTACAATTTTCTACTTCTTTTAAGAACCAATGGATAGCTTTAGTTTTCAAACAAAAGATGTATTGTAATGTATTTTTTTTATCGTCAATTGAACCTCTCCAATCACTATCTATATAACCCATCATGTTGCTTTCGTCAACTTAATACACAATGCCAAAGTTCCTCATTCCTTGAATACATCATAAAATACACTTGGCTACTACAAAATGAGGCTTGCTAGGCTCACTCATGAATCTTGAAACAATGCTAATAGCTTATATTTGTAAGATAAATAAACAATACAACAAGGCTTCTACACATTAATTCATCAATCTTTTCTTGTCCATCATTCTTTGATAGCTTTTCATCGATTACAATTGGTTTTAACATGGTCTTGCAGGTAGATATGTTTAGCTTTTTTTATAACATATATTTCTCTTAAAAATAAAAATATTTTCAGTTCTTGCTTCACTTGAATGCCAAAAAGGTATCCCAAGAGTCCAAGATTAATCATCTTAAATTGATTCATGGGCACCTTTTAGAATCTTTAATCATCATGATGCTATTATTGGTATATATCAAAGCATCTATATAAAGGTATATAATAAGAAAATCTCATGTACCTTGAGTTTTATGTGTGATGGGACCTTACTTGGATTTCTTATGGATTCATGTTGCTAAAAATATTTGTCAATTTTGCTATTCCTAGCATGTGGAGCCTACTTCAATTCATAGTGTTTTTTCAAAGTCAATACGCATTATTTTTTTGAAGAGAAAAGTCAATACACTATGTCTTCTCTCCACTTTTCATATATCCTTGTGGCTATTCTACGCATACTTCCTCTTTAGTTTCACCATTTAAAGTCTAATTTCATATCTAATTGATGAACTGTAACTTCAATTGAGATGCAAGTGCCAAAATAGTTTTTATATCTTCATATGAGCCATGAAAGCAAAGATTTCATTGAAATCTACTCCCAATTGCTGAGTGCATCCCTTTATAACAAGTCTAACCTTGTGCTTTTAAATGGAACCATCTTCTTTGAATTAAGTTTGTATACCCACTTCAATCCAATGACTTTCTTCTCCTTTGGCCTTTTTACGAGTGATCATGTATGGTCCTTCTCTATCGTCTTCATTTCTTCGTCTATAGCTTTTACCCAAACTTGCTCCCAGACTACTTTATAATTTTGTCGCTCATATGGAATGAAAGCAACGCTACATGATTTATAAAATTCTTGTAAGGATCATGCTTTTTCAAGAAAGAGTCAAATGTAGAACGTAGGCTTAACTACTTGAATTTCTGCATGTAGATGGCATGATTGAATTAAATAAAGAAGTACAATGGCTAGTTCATCTTCTCTTATACCTATTACTTTCGGCATTCCATTGCCATGCTCTCATTTCATCAAAAAATGGCATCCCATGAAATTATCACCTCTATTATGATTAGCTTGTACAAACAGTGGCAGCCTTTGGACTCATCATGATACCTAATACAAATGCATTTCTCATCTTTTTTATCAAGCTCATTTGTAATAACCTGAAACCTCACTTAAAAAAGCAAGAAAGTTTTGTTTGACCTCCTTGATTCATATAAGTACTCAGGATCTTCCTAATACATAATTAATGTGAAACTAAATATTTGCCAGCATAGGCTTTTACATACTCCTTCTATTCAAGTCTTAGCATGTTTGCTAAGCTAAAGATTTATGTTTAAATTCATATTCAAATCCATTCACAAACACATAGTTCCCATCTTAGTGTCTCTTAAATCATATGGGTCATGGGCTGAACCTACTCTGTTATTATTTATCACAACTTAGGACCTCACCAAAAAAGACTAGATAATAAGTTATTATTTGAGCTTCTTGATCCTATACAAATACTTAGAATCTTTCCAGTATATAATAGATGTATAACTAAATATTCATCACTATGAGCTCTCAGATAATCCCCCCATTCAAGCCCTAATGTCCTTACCAAATCAAAAATTCATGTCCAAATGCACGTCCAAATATCTAATTACAAATATATAGGGCCCTTTGTCTACATGAGTTATGAGCTAAGTTTGCTCCAATATCATTTATCACAACGCAAATCTTACCCAAAAAAACTACTCAAGATGTTTTTATTTAGGCTCCTTGATCCTGTATAAGCAATTAAACTCTTTTTAGAATATAATCGATGTGAGACTAAATACTCATCAGCATAGGATCTCACATTGTCTCTATTTCAAGAAGATATAAGAGCATAAGTAATATAGCCATATACTTACAAATGATTAACCTTGGTTTTTGCTTAAACCATGCCTTATGTGGTGCCATATTTGGAACTAAGTTTATAGGGGATTTATTAAGAATATATATGGCTATATTTTGAACCATGCCTAAAAATTATAAGGTAATCCTCGACCCTTCAACAAGCTCTATGCAAGCTCCATGATGGTTCGATGCTTCCATTCTATCATGCCATTTTGTTGGGGATTATGTTGAACAGTTAGATGCCTTTTTATTTTTTGCAATAGCTTCAAAATGGCTTGTAGATATATTCTTTGCCATGATCTATTCTAGGAGTCTTTACTTGTTAGCCACTTTTCCTTTTCATATATGCCATGAATTGAATAAACACACCAAAAGATTCTAATTTTTACTTGAGGAAGTATATCCTTATCATCCTGAAAAAGCTATCAATAAATAAAAAAATAATCTTTTATTGTTAAGAGAAGGTAATCTTATAGGATCTCATATATTAGCATGTACAAGCTCAAGTGGAGATCTTGCTCTCCAAAAGTTTTCAGAAAGGGTAAATTATGCCCCATTAAGATATTCTTATATTTGCATCAACCAAAGGCAATCCGATTACCATATCTTTTTGCATTAGTAAGTTAAGGCTTTCAGAATTTAAAATGCCAATAACTTAGATGCTAAATGTATATTCATCTATATGTCTAAACTTTAAAGTAAAATCAAGTTTTAATTGCCTAGTGAAGGGAAAAACTCTATTTGAAGCCATTCTTATGCTGAATTTTCTTCTTGTCATTTTTATTAAGTTTCAGCTTATAACCTCTTTCAATTAACTATCCCATGCTAAATAGACTTTGAGATAATGTTAAAATATACAAAAATATCTTGAATATGTTTAGAATTACCTCTCTTTATTCATACTACAATGACTCCTTTGCCTTCCATATCCTTACATCTATCATCTCCCAGCTTCACTTTTGATTTAAATGTTTCATCCAAGTTGACAAACTTTGCTTTTCCCTCCTCATATGAATGCGAGAGGCACTATCCAAGTATCAGTCATCTTAAGGTTAATCTATTTTGAGCATTCATGCAAATGTAAGATAGTGATTTAATGCCACTTGTGTTCTCTAAAAAATTGGGTCCTTTCTACTGGTACCATCTTTTTTAAGATGGTTAGCTTTTCTTTATTTAGTATTTTTTTAACCAACAGACATGATTCTTTTTACAAATATTACAACTAAGGGGGTAGTTTTGGTCTTACCTCTAGACATGATTCTTTTTACAAATATTACAACTAAGGGGGTAGTTTTGGTCTTACCTCTAGCGCCTGCCTGATTGGTTTCTCTTTCTTCTACCTCAACCATAATTTGAATTTGATGCATCCTTCTTTTGTAAAAATTTTTAAAAAAAAACTTTTCACTAAAAAGCTTGATCTAATGGTCCTATAAATCTTGTCGTTCTTTTTTTAATATATATGTGCCGCATGTAGCCTCATTATTTCATACACGATGTGCTTGGACAAGTATTTTTTGATTCTTTTATAGATGGAACAATATGATCAAAACTTTCAGGTAAGCTTCTAAGAATCCTGTTTTAGCTACTTTCTTCTCATTAATGTAATATTTGTATCTTTTTATTTAGTTAACAATTTCATCTACTCTTAAGAAAAAACCTCGAATACATTCACTTTCTTTGATCGCCAAATTATCCAACTCTCCCCATAAATTCTCTAAAGCTTTATAGAGATTACTTTATCAAAGGCTTAGAACTCCTTTTGTAAAGTCTCCTAGGCAACTTTTGCTTTATTTACTCTAAAAATAATAGGAAAAATAGTTGTGCTTACCTCGGATAAATATACCATAGGAAACTAGCATTTTTCATCTGATTCTCCTTGTATATGTCTATAATATGAGTGGTTTGTTATGGTCATTCTTATAACATTTTAAGCTAAATGTGGGCTATCACTAATTGCATACTTTTATATTTTACAAAAATGGATTTAATATGATTCAGATTAAATGACTAGCATAAGCTCAAATAAAATGCACCATTCATAAAGTATTAAATTGTTCTATCTCAGTTTGATTTTTTATATATAAGTATGTAGTATGGAGGTATATGACTTAGTTATTTGGACTCTTTAATGGGAGGGTCTTCAAGCTTTTCATCCACCAGAAGAGGCAAAAATCTTGTTAATTTAGATGTCAGCACTTTAAAAATATTTTTGTAGATGACACTAGGAGGTTGATAGGATGAAGGTCACACAGCGAGAATTCCTTTTTTATTGGATATCTAGGGTACCTATGTAGAAGTTATTTAGAAGGACTATGATATCATCTCTAAATAGATCCCAGAATCTTTAATGGAAGCAAAAAGAGAATTCATTCGAACCTAATACTTTAGAGGTTCCCAGTGAGAGCACCACCAATTTGACTTCCTCTGTAGAGAGGCTCCATAAAAGTATCCAAATATATTACAGCTAGACAAAAAAAGTAGGTTCAAGTTAATGATAGCCGAAGAAAAGGAGGTAACACCAAATAGGTTTTTTAAAGAATCCATAAAGTTCAAAAGAGGTTGCCTCATAACTATTGAGCTCCACACCATTATCATTGACTAGTAATGAGAACCAATTATTATGTGTCTTACATCCCCAAGCAGCCTTGTGGAAGGTTATATATTTCTATCTCCTTTTTTAAGGTATATATATGATCCTTGATCTTTGTCTTTAATAAAGCTTCTTTGTTATAGAAATTTAATAATGACTTCTTCAGAATTCTTCTAATGTAAAACTCTGCTGGTGATAAACCCACCTCCTTCTCTTTCCTATCAAGCAAGTCTACATCATGGAGCAATTTTTATTTAATTTCTTTGTTAGCTTTCGCCCTTCTTTATAAACCAACTTCTTTTTAATCTTCAAGAATTCTTGAGTGAGAAGATACCCCAAACTTGGTATTACAGTCGAATGGAATGGGGATGTGATCAAAAGCAATATTCGGTAAGGGTTTCTGGATATATAGATATTGGAAAGATATCATACCATTCCAAAAATAATAATATCATATCTGGTTGAGCTAAAGAACAATTCTCCCTTCTAGTAGACTATGTGAAGTTCCTTCCTTTGAGATCTATGTCTATAAGATCCAAAGTACCAATGAAGACTGAGAAAGCCTAATTATCCCTTCCACTCTGACGATTACCTCTCTTATTCACTTGGATTCTAATTACATTAAAATCACCTTCTATTGGCCATGGCCCTAGCCTTGTCTAATCTCAACCAGTTCCAAGAAGAGCTCATTCTTTGCAGCTTTATCATAAGGCCTATATACCGAAGTAACTACTATATCCTTCTTTAGTGTCTTGTAGAATATCTCGTTATAACCAAGAAGACTTTAATCACAAATCTTTTAGGAAAAAACACCTCTAGGCTCCACCTGGCAAGAATTCCTCTAGTCGAACCATTGGCATCCTGATGAATTCATTCAATCCATAATTCCGGAACATCCAATGGACCAAAGAATTGCAGCAAAAGGTGACCTCTTGGAGGGTGTAACAATCCGGATCTGTTTCGTTACAAAAAAGCAAGGCAGTCCAAAAGAAATCCAATTGGTATTGTTCATCTTTCTTTCTTGTAACGAAACAGGCTTATGGATGCTACGGGCCCGAGGTCCGGATCGTTACAGAGAGTTCCTCCGATCCTCTAATTACATTCTAAGATACAATAATCATAACTACGACGTAGCCTCAAACTCCTTCATCCCCCCTATTGTCTCCTTCGCCACCTCATCTATCACCTTGTCAGGAATGCCTAGACCACAAGCTTTTCTCCCATTCAATCAAGAGGCTCTAAGGAATAGAATGCAGTGGTAAAGTCAACATCCATGATCTAAATATCTGATTTCTCTAAGGGATGGAGTCTAGTGATAAGATCAACATCCATTATCTGAATCTCTAATTTCTTCTCTCTTTGGAGGAATAAGCTTGTTGGTGGTTGCCTTTACGGATGAAATTGCTTTGCACCTAGCAGATCTTTTAGGTTCAGACAAACCTTCATCTGAAATTACACCACTTAAGTCATTGTTCTTAAGGGTCTCCTCCAAAGATGAACGTCGAACAAGCTAGTCTGGCCTCCAAAAACTCTGAGCTCTCATCCAGTACATAAGGATTTGTTGGGAGGGTCAAAGACAAGCCTCTCCACATTGGGAGATTGCAAAAAGATCTTTGAATTAGCGAAGAAGATGCCCTGCACTTGGAGAC
Organism: Calamus simplicifolius; assembly: GCA_900491605.1. Taxonomy (NCBI): domain Eukaryota; kingdom Viridiplantae; phylum Streptophyta; class Magnoliopsida; order Arecales; family Arecaceae; genus Calamus; species Calamus simplicifolius. The sequence continues at coordinate 249,093 of UESW01005026.1, forward strand.
CATGCAGCCATCTCTGAATTGGTTGCCCAAAATCCTTCGACGTTCGATGGGATTTAAATCTACCAACCTCCAGCTTCTGGATTTCCATGCAACGAGAAGCCAAATTTAGAGGCAAACAAGGTCTTGTTCCATGCACGAGCATGCTTTGACCAACGTCATGCAGTAAATCTAGCTAGATTCAAAGTAACGCTCAATTTTTCTAATGTTTAATTCCTATTGATTTAAATACTCTCGGGCAAGAGTATCAAGGTTTTAGTATTATCATTTTATACGAGCTCAACTTGCTTGTGTTTGCAAAAGTTTATAAACATGAAAAAATATCAATATCAAAGTGAATATTTTGAGATGAATCCATTGATCATCACAACATCCTAGTGATTGGCTATTGGAAAGTGTTGGGGGGTAAAATCGATATTGCATTAATATCCATGCGAGGCGGCTAAGGTCGACCTCCTCCCTCCGCCTTTCCGGGCTTCCGTAGCTCGGCCCTTCCGGACTTCCATAGCTCGGCCCCTTCCGGGCTTCCGTAGCTCGGCCCTTCCGGGCTTCCGTAGCTCGGCCCTTCCAGGCTTCCATAGCTCGGCCCCTTCCGGGCTTCCGTAGCTCGGCTCCTTTCGGGCTTCCGTAGCTCGGCCTTCCGGGCTTCCGTAGCTCGGCCTCTCCGGGCTTCCCTAGCTCGGCCTTCCCGGGCTTCCGTAGCTCGGCCCTTTCGGGCCTCCGTAGCTCGGTCCCTCCGAGCCTTCGTAGCTCGGCCCTTTCGAGCCTCCGTAGCTCGGCCTATCCGAGCTTCCATAGCTCAGCTTTTCAGGTTTTCTTAGCTCGGTCTTCCCCTAAACATTTCGTGGCTCGCTTCCCCCCGAGTCTCCACGGCCCGGCTTCACCAAGCGATCCACACCCTAACACCTACCTCCGCGGAACCTGACGCGGGAGAGCCCAGACTTACCCAAACAGCACCCTAGACAAGGAATCATATCGAGGCGTGGCCTAAAACCTATCATAACCGCCCCAGGTCTACTTAACAAGATCTCGAGACATCAAGGAGCTCTCCCAGCCGTCAATCCCCTAACAAACAGGATACGGACTCCGCGGCCCCACAGCGGCCTGATTCTATCCACCTCCGTATCCTAACAACCTCTGAACCTTCCAGAAGACGCTCAAGGTCCAGATGACAGTCTATAAATTGGACACTCCCGGATTCCCTCAGGTACGGATATCTTCTTGCGCGCACGCACGCACCTTTTACACGCGCACTCCCACTGCTCTCTCCGGCAGATCGTCGGTGCTCCTGCCCTCTGGAGCTTCCGATTAGCCACCCCTAGAGAGGCTTCCGGAGAGATCCACCTCCCCATTATCTGGTTGATCGCCGATTTCTTCTTCACTGACTTGAGCGTCGGAGGGTCTTCCACGGAGGGCCACCCCCAGCGCCTCCCGTGTGTGGACTTCTTGTGCAGGTCCGCCCCCCTCTTCCTGGAGATCGACCGCGCCCGAGTCGGAGGAAGGATCCCGGCGGCAACAGATTGGCGCTAGAGGAAGGGCCTCAAGTCCCATCAAAACTTGAAGAAAGGAGACAAGGATCTAAATCCGGAGAAGAACCTCTTCATTGGCCAACCGGAGGAGAGCAACCTCTGAAGCCCAAGATTAGGTCGCTTCCCAGAGACCTGATCCGATTGGCGGTACAGCGCCGCAACCTCCACCGGTCGAAACCCCGTCACCGCCTGCCATCCCGGTGACCCAGGACCAGTTTGCTACGCTGGTCCAACAGGTCCAGACCCTTACCCACCTGGTTTAAGAGCGCCTCGTAGCTCCTCCTGCTTCGCACCTTCAGAAGGAGGCGGCGATTCCTTCTTCGCCGGCAGCCTCCTCCTCCAATCCGCATGTATCCGCGGATCCCCCGCACCGGCCCTGAGGGGACAAACCAGTCCCACAAGGCAGTTATGATAGAGATCCTCTCAGATCTCGGTGAGCCCGATCCCTCTCCCCGACGACATCTCACCATGATTCAACACCATCCTTGCGATTCTCGCGCCCAGCTCCTCCTCTGACCGGTGAAGAGGAGATCCGCCGTCAGATCCAGGAGATGCGTCAAGAGCTGGACGCCGCCAAGCAGACCCATCTGCCCCAGCCCAAGGCGGAGCAGGGCATCCCTTTCTCTAAGGGGATCATGGAGGAAGTGATTCCCTCCCATGTCAAACTACCAGCCGTCGAACCCTACCACGGCTCCACCGACCCGGACGACCATCTCAGTAGCTTCCGGTCAATAATGATGTTCCACGGAGCATCTGATGTGGTCCTCTGCCGCGCCTTTCCATCCACCCTCAGAGGATCCGCCCGAACCTAGTTCAACGCCTTGAAACCAGGTTCCATCGATTCATTCGACGAGCTGAGCCACCTTTTTATTGGCCAGTTTGTCAGCAGCCGTCGCCACCGACGAAGATCCGACTCCCTCTCCGAAGTCAAGCAGAGAGAGGGGGAGTCCTTGAGGAATTACCTTGGCCGTTTTAACAAGGCCATGTTAGAGGTGGACCACCTTAATCATGAGGTGGCTATGTCCGCCCTGGCGGGGGGAGTTTCGAAGGAGAGCGACTTCTACCTGGCTATGGAGGTCAGTTACCCCCCATGTCTCTCTGATATGATGGCCCTTGCGGACAAGTACGCTAGGGTCGAGGAGTCGCGGAGAGTTGCCCACGCTGAGCAAGCAAAGAAGCAGGAGCCCAAAGTCCTCGACAGGCACCGTCCCGTCCGTCGACCAAGTCCGCCTCGCCGCCAAAGAGTCCCTCCGCTGCCGCCAAGGAATCGCTCCCGGAGTCCCCCCAGGCGATTCGACCGCTATACTCCGCTGACTGTGCCCCGGGCGCAAATCCTTATGGAAATAGAGCGCCAGCTCCCCCGGCCAGTGCCTCTCCGAGGGAACCCGACCCGGAGAGATCCCGCCAAGTATTGCCACTACCATAGGGAACACGATCATGACACTGAAGAATGCTGGCAGCTGAAGAATAGATTGAGAGGTTGATCCGGCGGAGACGGTTGGACCAGTTTAGGAGAGCGCCCGAGCCACCACAAGGAGGTGACTGCCAGCCCGAGCTCCAACAACCTCCTCCTTCACCCAATCCGCCCATGATTGACCGCATCAACATGATTGAAGAGGCCGGTGGATCGAGCCCCAGGGATGGCGGTGAAGGATCGGCGCCCAAAAAGGCAAGGACAGGCGAACTCTCCTTCTCCGACGACGATCTTCTGGGAATACAACTCCCCCATGATGACGCGCTAGTTGTATCCCTTAATTTGAACAATTATGATGTAAGCCGAATCCTCGTTGATAGTGGAAGCTCGGTAAATGTTTTGTACCTCGGTGTGTTTGCCAGGATGAAATTGCTCATGGAAAACCTTCGAGCCGTGGATTCCACCTTGATGGGATTCACAGGCGACGTCATTGTCCCGGAAGGAATCGTCACTCTGACGGTCCGCGCGGGAACCTGGCCCCTTGTGACTATTGTATAGACCGATTTCCTAGTGACCGACCTCAGATCCCCATACAATGCCATATTCGGTAGGCCTGGTTTAATGTCCCTCAAGGCAGTTGTCTCTATCCTGCATCTGTCTATAAGTTCCCCACCGAGTGAGGAGTTGGAGTGGTTCGGGGAAGTCAAGCCATGGCTCGGCAATGCTTTGTTACGAGCCTTCAGTCTAGAATGCGGAGGTTGACGGGCTAGACGCTCGCGAGGACTTCGCCGAACAGCGGGGAGAACCGACAGAGGAATTGGAGGAGGTACCATTGGACGAAGCTCAGCCCGACCGAACCACAAGGATCGGGTCGCTGCTCAAAGGAGAGTCTCGGCACAGGTTGATCAGATTCCTCCAAAGCAATGCAGACATCTTCGCCTGGACCGCCTCCGACATGCCAGGAATCAACCCCGAGGTCCTCGTCCATCATCTCAATGTGGATGAGATGCACAGGCCTGTTAGGCAGAAGAAGAGAAGCTTCGCCCCAGAACGGCAAAAAGCCATTGAAGAGAGCTCGACAAACTCATCAAGGCCAATTTCGTCCGAGAGGTGAATTATCCAAGCTGGCTGTCAAATGTCATCATGGTGAAAAAGTCGAACGGCAAATGGAGGATCTGCATCGACTTCACCGACCTCAACAAAGCCTGCCCGAAGGACAGCTTCCCCCTCCCTCGGATCGATTAGCTCGTGGACGCCACCTCAGGCCACCAAATGCTGTCGTTCATGAACGCCTATTCAGGATACAATCAGATCTGAATGGCCCCCGAGGATGAAGAAAATACCGCCTTCATAACCGACCAAGGTACCTACTGTTACCGTGTTATGCCTTTTGGTCTTAAGAATGCAGGGGCAACCTACCAGCGGCTGGTTAACAAGGTGTTCAAGGAGCAAATTGGCCGGAACATGGAGGTATACGTGGACGACATGCTGGTCAAAAGCAAGGAAGAGCCACGGCATGTCGAGGACCTCTCGGAGAGCTTTGCAATGTTGCGCAAATATGGGATGAAACTCAACCCGACCAAGTGCGCCTTCGGCATCAATTCCGGGAAGTTTCTTGGCTTCATGGTCTCCCAGCGGGGTATCGAGGCTAACCCCCAAAAGATTCAAGCTCTCCAGCAAATGGCGCCCCCAGTGTCTGTTAAGGAGGTCCAGCGCTTAATCGGGAGGATAGCGGCCCTTAACCACTTTGTGGCACGGTCGGCCGAGAGATGCCTCCCCTTCTTCAAAACTCTCGATCGGCCAAAAACTTTCAGTGGACTCTCGAATGCCAGAAGTCATTTCAAGATCTCAAGAAGTACCTCGGCTCGCCCCCGCTTCTCAGTAGTCCAGCCCCGGGAGAGACCCTGTCTTTGTACCTGGCTGTCTCGGAGAGCGCGGTTTGTTCGGTGCTAGTCAAAGAAGAAGGCAAAGTCCAGAAGCCGATATACTATGTGAGCAGGCTGCTCCGCGATGCGGAGATGAGGTACAGCAGGATTGAAAAGATGGTGTTGGACTTGATCACCTCAGTTCGAAAGCTACGATCGTATTTCTAAGCACATTCCGTGACGGTCCTGACTGACCAACCCATCAAGGCGGTGGTCCACCGTCCAGAAACATCGAGGAGAATGACCAAATGGGCCGTCGAGCTAAGCGAGCATGACATACATTTTCAGCCTCGTCCGGCCATCAAAGCCCAAGTACTGGCCGACTTCCTCCTCGAGTGTACCATCCCGGAGGACGGTTCTACCCCAGACTCTCTTGAAGAGCCAAAGTCTGGAGCCCGGTGGCTCCTCCACGTCGACGGGTCATCCAATACCCATCACTCCGGTGCGGGTCTAGTTCTTACCAGTCCTGAGGGGATGATCTTCGAATATGGCATCCGATTCTTCTTCCCGGCTTCCAACAACGAAGCCGAGTACGAAGCTCTGTTAGCCGGTCTCCGGATCGCCCGCAATCTGAAGGTGGAAAAGCTCAACGCCTTCACCGACTCTCAGCTGGTAGCCGGCCATGTTCGGGGAGAATTTGAAGCCCGGAAGCCGAACATGGTTCGATATCTTCAGGAGGTACGGAACCTGCTCCCACATTTTGTCAAGTTTGAGATTATTCAGATTCCCAGATCCGAGAACGCCCGCGCCGACCTACTCTCCCGATTGGCGACCGCGGAAACAATGGATGCCGAGCAAAAGTTCCACTTGGAGACCCTAGAAAGGCCCAGCATCACGGAAGCCGACCGAGTGATGCAAGTCGAGGCCGAACCATCCTGGTTCGACCCTATCCTCAAATACTCAAGAAGGATCGCTCCCGTCCGACCGAAGAGAGGCCAGAAAGCTGAAGTTGCGGGCTGTCCACTACGTACTGGTTGACAACCAACTTTACAAGCGGTCTTTTTCCATGCCGCTGCTTAGATGCCTTTGCCCATCCGAGGCAGACTATGCTCTACGCGAGATGCATGAAGGGATTTGCGGCAACCATCTGGGAGGCCGGTCTCTATGCCACAAGGTGCTGCGACAAGGCTATTACTGGCCGACCATGCAAAAAGATGCGAACGATCTAGTCCGAGCCTGCGACCCCTGCCAGAGGCATTCAAGCGTCCAAAGGCTCCCTTCCGCCGAGTTAGTTTCTATATCCTCTGCTTGGCCCTTTGCCAAGTGGGGGATGGACATCCTCGGTCCATTCCCGCTTGCGACGGGACAGCGGAAGTTCCTATTTGTCGCCATTGACTACTTCACCAAATGGGTCGAGGCGGAAGCGGTTGCACAAATTACGAGGCACGGGCCAGAGACTTTGTTTGGAGGTCCATCATCTGCCGATTCGGCCTCCCCACACTATAATCACCGATAACGGTAAGCAGTTTGACAACTCCAAGTTCGCCAGTTCTGTGAAGAACATGGAATCCGTCACCACCTTACTTCGGTCGGGCACCCACAAGCCAACGGAGCGGCCGAAGTGACCAACAGGACCCTCCTCCAGGGAATCAAAGCTCACCTCTCCAGAGCCCAAGGCAGATGGGCGGATGAGCTACACCACGTCTTATGGGCCTACCGCACCACCCCGAGAATCCCGATAGGTGAAACCCCATTCCGAATGGCTTTTGGCACAGAAGCCGTTATACCCATGGAAGTAGGCCTCCCATCATTGCGGGTGGAGAGTTACTCGGAGGAAGCTAGCAACGAACAGCTCCGCACCAACCTCGACTTAGTAGAAGAGGTCAGAGAGAAGGCCCGGATCAGAACGGCTGCTTACCAGCAGAGGGTGGCCCGCTACCATGCCTCCAGGGTCAGAGGAAAAGCTTTCCTACCTGGCGATCTTGTCCTCCGAAAGGCTTCTGTTTCCAAACCGCTGGAGCAAGGAAAGCTGGCGCCAAACTGGGAGGGCCCATACCAAATAACGGAGATTATTGGACCGGGAACCTACAAACTGCAGGGTCTGGATGGGAAGTCCATTCCCCGGACGTGGAACGCGGACAACCTTCGTAAATATTATCAATAGGGTATGTCCTCTGAATTCATCTTCATATGCCTCACTACACATTCCTACTTATCTATTTCTTCAAAACCTGTTGCGTGAATCATTATGCACTGCATTGTTATAAATTGCAAGAAGAAACAGATACTGCTTACCAATCCTCGGTACAACCGAGTTATCTGTTTGAACAGGAAATCTCCGAACCTTGGCAGGGCCAAGTAAAATATTCTCCGAACCTCGGCTGGGCCGAGCAACAAATCTCCGAACCTTGGCAGGGCCAAGTAAAATATTCTCCGAACCTCGGCTGGGCCGAGCAACAAATTCTTCGAACCTTGGCAGGGCCAAGTAAAATATTCTCCGAACCTCGGCCGGGCCGAGCAACAAATCTCCGAACCTTGGCAGGGCCAAGTAAAATATTCTCGAACCTCGGCTGGGCCGAGCAACAAATTCTCGAACCTTGGCAGGGCCAAGTAAAATATTCTCCGAACCTCGGCCGGGCCGAGCAACAAAATCTCTGAACCTTGGCAGGGCCAAGTAAAATATTCTCCGAACCTCGGCTGGGCCGAGCAACAAATTCTCCGAACCTTGGCAGGGCCAAGTAAAATATTCTCCGAACCTCGGTCGGGCCGAGCAACAAAATCTCCGAACCTTGGCAGGGTCAAGTAAAATATTCTTCGAACCTCGGCTGGGCCGAGCAACAAATTCTCCGAACCTTGGCAGGCCAAGTAAAATATTCTCCGAACCTCGGCCGGGCCGAGCAACAAAATCTCCGAACCTTGGCAGGGCCAAGTAAAATATTCTCCGAACCTCGGCTGGGCCGAGCAACAAATTCTCCGAACCTTGGCAGGGCCAAGTAAAATATTCTCCGAACCTCGGCCGGGCCGAGCAACAAATCTCGAACCTTGGCAGGGCCAAGTAAAATATTCTCCGAACCTCGGCTGGGCCGAGCAACAAATCTCCGAACCTTGGCAGGGCCAAGTAAAATATTCTCCGAACCTCGGCCGGGCCGAGCAACAAATCTTCGAACCTTGGTAGGGCTAAGTAAAATATTCTCCGAACCTCGGCTGGGCCAAGCAACAAATTCTCGAACCTTGGCAGGGTCCAAGTAAAATATTCTCCGAACCTCGGCTGGGCCGAGCAACAAATTCTCCGAACCTTGGCAGGGCCAAGTAAAATATTTCCAACCTCGGCCGGGCCGAGCAACAAATTCTCCGAACCTTGGCAGGGCCAAGTAAAATATTCTCCGAACCTCGGCCGGGCCGAGCAACAAATTCTCCGAACCTTGGCAGGGTCAAGTAAAATATTCTCCGAACCTCGGCCGGGCCGAGCAACAAATTCTCCAAACCCTGGCAGGGCCAAGTAAAATATTCTCTGAACCTCGGCCGGGCCGAGCAACAAATTCTCCGAACCCTGGCAGGGCCAAGTAAAATATTCTCCGAACCTCGGCCGGGCCGAGCAACGAGTCCTCCGAGCCGTGGCAGGGCCAGGTAAAAATCATTCGGGCTAAAATCCCAGCCAGGCAACTTCCAAATAGTCCCCGATTAAAGCCAGGCAACTTCCAAATAGTCCCCGAAGGACTTCGTCCGGTTTGAAAACGAGCGCGTTAAGCAAAAACCGTCGACGCACAAAAAGAAGCCACCATTGGCAACCCCTTTAGAGGCCATTAAGCCCCACGTAATCGGCCAGAGGCCCCAAGCAGAGCTAGGAGATTCCCCTCCGCTGCTGAATATCTTTGGGTAACGCCCCTATAACCCGTCGTTCAAAGCGTCTACATCAACGCACAAAACGATGGGGCCACGCCAACACCCTAATTTATCACGCGGATCAAGGCTATAATTCTCGAAGAAGAAGAGGACTTCCAAAGCAGATCCATTTTCATTTAAAAAAGGGGGTTACATAGACAGAAAACAAAAACAAACAGAGGCCCCCGGATCATGGTTCGGAGTCGCTCCCGAAGGCTAGCAGTTCCTCTAGGCGCTCCGTCAGGTCGGCCACTTGCTGACGAAGGGACGCGATCTCCTCTTTTTGCCGGTCCACCACCCGCGCAGGCCTCGGCCTCCCTTGAGCACATATCCATGTACTCTTCAACGACCCTTACGAGCTGCTGATTGCTCGCAAGAGTCGACGCCAATCCCAAACCATCGACAGTAACAAGACCCGCCTTCAAACTATCTCATAGACAAAACCCCAGACTCTAAATCCCGAGTAACTCTATCTCCGGGTTCCGGCGCCCGCAGAATGACATCCAAGGGCAATGCATACCACTGGTGAATCCTCCCCAAATCCTCGGCAACGATTTCTGAGACCACGTCGTCGGGGCTCATCGCCATCTCGGTTGAAAGAAATACCAAGCGAAAACGATGAGCGTCGAAGAGGATGAAAGGCCAAAACTCTTCTGAAAGCAAGACGAGAGATCGCCGCGAGCATGCGTGCATATGTATATATAATGCGGCTGTCGCTTTGCTTCCCCGCCAAGGAAGCCGCCCTGAGGAGGCGGGCCGTCTCATCCGAGGCATCCGGAATCGCCTCGACAAACGCCCGATCGATCGGGATTTATGACGTGGCGTAATCCCAACCGTCACTCTCGGAGAAGCCTTAGCCCCGAAGGCAGTAGGCCTGTCACATTAATTAGGGCATCATTGCACGAGCTGTCTAAACCAAGATGTCCCATCCGGAACGCGCCATTTGGACTTGTACTTCCTATGCCCGAACCTACGCTTCGAACTAGGGAGTGGGGGCATGTGTTGGGGGGTAAAATCGACATTGCATTAATATCCGTGCGAGGCGGCTAAGGTCGACCTCCTCCCTCCGCCTTTCCTGGCTTCCGTAGCTCGGCCCTTTCGGGCTTCCGTAGCTCGGCCCTTCCGGGCTTCCCTAGCTCGGCCCTTCCGGGCTTCCATAGCTCGGCCCCTTCCGGGCTTCCGTAGCTCGGCCCTTCTGGGTTTCCCTAGCTCACCCTTCCGGGCTTCCATAGCTCGGCCCCTTCCGGGCTTCCGTAGCTCGGCCTTCCCGGCTTCCGTAGCTCGGCCTCTCCGGGCTTCCCTAGCTCGGCCTTCCCGGCTTCCGTAGCTTGGCCCTTTCGGGCCTCCGTAGCTCGGTCCCTCCGAGCCTCCGTAGCTCGGCCCTTCCGGGCTCCCATAGCTCAGCTTTTCAGGGTTTTCTTAGCTCGGTCTTCCCCTGAACATTCCGTGGCTCGCTTCCCCCCCGAGTCTCCACGGCCCGGCTTCACCAAGCGATCCACACCCTAACACCTACCTCCACGGAACCTGACGCGGGAGAGCCCAGACTTACCCAAACAGCACCCTAGACAAGGAATCATGTCGAGGTGTGGCCTAAAACCTATCATAACCGGCCCAGGTCTACTTAACAAGATCTCGAGACATCAAGGAGCTCTCCCAGCCGTCAATCCCCTAACAAACAGGATACGAACTCCGCGGCCCCACAGCGGCCTGATTCTATCCACCTCCGTATCCTAACAACCTCTGAACCTTCCAGAAGACGCTCAAGGTCCAGATGACAGTCTATAAATTGGACACTCCCGGATTCCCTCAGGTACGCATATCTCCTTGCGCGCACGCACGCACCTTTTACACGCGCACTCCCACTGCTCTCTCCGGCAGCTCGTCGGTGCTCCTGCCCTCTGGAGCTTCCGATTGGCTGCCCCTGGAGAGGCTTCCCGGAGAGATCCATCTCCCCATTATCTGGTTGATCGCCGATTTCTTCTCCACTGACTTGAGCATCGGAGGGTCTTCCGTGGAGGGCCACCCCCAGCGCCTCCCGCGTGTTGACTTCTTGTGCAGGTCCGCCCCCCTCTTCCTGGAGATCGACCGCGTCCGAGTCGGAGGACGGATCCCGACGGCAACAGAAAGAAATTTACTTTTGTGACTTGAGGTTTACCATAAATTAATTATTAATTACAAACTATTTGCACTTATTCGTAGAAACAACAATCATCAATCCTGATGTGCGTAGAGAAGTAGATTGTGCTGCTAACCCCACCATACCTCCAAAAGAAAGAAAGTTTCAAATTCTCAAAATGAAAGCTCTACGAGCTTATTTGGTTGAGGAAAACTTCTCTCCATATTTTTTCATATTTAGCTAAAGATGAAAAAAGAAAATTATATGTGGATGAGGCTCACATCCATTTTTTTATTGAAAAAAAATAGTACAGAAAAAAGCAAACGGACGCTAATTAAAAGTAAACTTTTTTTTAGATAGAATAAAGTTCTTCTAATTATATCTACACATATGGGTCATTTTCGGTCAAGTATCAAGCTCTAGTTGGTGTAATAACTTTTTCAAAAAGATGATAAAAAAAAAGGTCAGAGACTGATACATAATAAAGTATTGGATTCATCCTTTTAATATTCATAAGACGCTTGCTATAACCGCATATTTAAGTGGGGGTAGCAGACCTCTCTCTTTCCAACTCCCATGAAAGAACCAGCACATAGATTAATCCTTTTCTTGACCTTTTATTACTAGTTATTTTTGTGTGTATGCGTGCGTATAAATTGGACTGAGAGCCAGACTAATACTATATGACCAAAACCATAGAAAGAAAAAAATCTCTGTCGCCTCCTCTCAACCCTCAAGCACATAACATTTCAAAGGTTAGGAAAGATTAATCCTTTTCATGACTTTTTATTACTAATTATATTTATATGTATGCATGCGTATAAATTGGATTGAGAGCCACCAGACTATTACTCTGCATGATCAAAACCATAGAAAAAAAAATCTCTATCGCCGCATCTCAAGCCTTAACATAGCATTGAAAGGTTAGAAAATGCTCGCTAAATACTTTTGATTCTTTTCAACACCAAAATATGTCACTAATTCTTTTTTTATAAAAGAAAAAAAAGAAAAGGTTTGAGTCTTGTGAGATAAGATCGTTCTGATATTCTTATATAAAACGAGATATATTGCTATTCTATCTCATCCCACCATTTTGATATAAAGATATTATAATATACAATAATATTTAAGATGTTTAATAATGATGAGAAGTCGATCTCATGCCTAGAACGGCTACCCATTCAAGCATTTCATGAGCCATCCTATTGGCACCTAAAACGTCGGTTTCAGTTTCAATTACAGCATTAATTATTTTATTTTGATCAATTGCTATCAAAATTATTATATACTATTACAACTATGATAGTTATTATAAATATGCCTTAAAATATACAATATGTCAACTTTTCAATATTAAAATAATCACTATTAACAAGAAAATTGATGCATAAATTTTAAATTTTTAAAATAATATTTTATTTAAAAATATATTTTAGTAAAATAATAAACATTATTTATATTATAATAAATCATCATATACACCCTAATAACAAATGGTAATGACAATATAGAGTATCAAAACAATTATAATGGCCCATCTACTATGTTTACGATCCATATTCTAAGCCTTGGCTCAAGGAGTTAATTTTTTTTTAAAAAAAAATGAGCATGGTATCTTGTTTGACTAATCCTGCCATGATTGGCTTCTACGCTGAGCCTGCTCGTCTGGTGCAATTCTCATGATAGAGATAGGCTGAGCTTAAGACGTACTGAGTCCAAAACTTATCGACAGCTAAACAAATTAAACAGCAATATTGCTGTAGATGGTACGTAACGTAACCTATCATCTATGTGAGAGGAGACGATTCCTTTGGAGCGACGGACGTGTGCAAGTTGGATACAATTCCCAACGTCAACATACCAGCATGATTAAAAAATTTTAATTCTATAATAAGTATGATAAAATATCACCACCGCTGCAATGATAATTAACCAAGTCTCAATCCAAGCTAAATGAAATCTGCCATGAGAATCCGTTAAGTTCCAGCGATTTCACTCTACTTTGAGCTTTGCTTTCCTTAAAACAACAAAAATATTAAGTTATTTCTTACAATCCCCTCACCTATAACTTTCAATATATCTCCATCTTTATTTTTTATAAATCAAATTATTCCATGCAATTACATACCTTAGCCTACATTGTATACGGCCGAACCCATCTTTTACTAGACTCCTAGATTGATGCAACTAGGGCTATAATTGGATTAAGTTAATTTATGTCCTAACTCTGTCCTAATCTAGTTAGACTTCACTTGACCTGCATTTAAAGATACATAGGTTAGATTTATTCAAAAAATAAACTAAATTCAAATTATAAGTCGAATTTAGGTTTTATATTTTTCAACTCGACCATATCCAACCTGATCTATATATTATTGAGTTCTAACTAATTAGGTCAATAAAATAAGCTTGATATGTTCTCAACTCAATTCAGCCCAATTGAAAGATGCATATCATATAAATTTCTTTCATCTTCAATTTAATTATATTTACTAATTTATTAAATAAACTTTTATTTAAAGTAATTCCACCTTTTCTTCTTAACAACTACGCATCTCTTCATCTATATTCATTTTATTATATTTAAACATTCATATTTCATGACTTGTTTTGATAGATTCTTATTTATAATGGCTCAAGTATACCAATATATATTTCAAAGATTATAATTTGTAAACTTAAGAATGATTAATTACTTATATAAAATTAAAAATTTATGAATGAAAATTTAAATGGATATTTTTAAGTTTTATTTATTTTTTAATAATTTTAAAATAAAAGAGTAGCTAGATGCATGACTCAAATACAAGTATGATCTAATCCAATCTCGATCCCAACATAAACATTTTGGGTTGGGTCCAGACCATACTGACCCCATCTAACCCAATTGTATTGTTGGTTCTAAAAATTTTTTCATGGCTTAACTCATCAACTTGATCTTATTAATAAATAGGTTGGATCTAGATCCAAAGTCATAACCCAAGAATAAAGTCATATTAAGTTGCAATCAAGCGAGTTCCAATTCAATCCGCACTGTTTGTAACCCTAGATGCATCACATCGTAATCCATACCCTAATGATTTTGTTTATAAAAAATTCATAATCATAAGATGTGACTATAAATCTATGCTAATCGTCAACTTGCTACAATCATCATCTATTACCTAGGCTTGAAACCTTATGGCAAAATGCATTAGAATCTAAAGATTTTAAGTTAAGTAGGATAAAAATAAAATATATAGAATGTAATTTTACTATAATTAAAATAAAGATAAATGTAGAATACAAATTGAGGATATGAAGCTACTTAAAATGATCATTTTTTATATTTAAGTAGGATAAAAATAAAATATATAGAATGTAATTTTACTATAATTAAAAATAAAGATAAATGTAGAATACAAATTGAGGATATGAAGCTACTTAAAATGATCATTTTTTATATTTAGAATCGATTAGTTATAAGGAAGAGAGATTGAGGATGACGTTGTCTATAAAATTATAAGAGATTGGATAAATTGAAAAGTATAATTATAATATTATAAATAATAGAGTATCTACCAAGTTGAAGAAAAAGTTTTATAGAACAGCCATATATCCATGTATACTTTATGGTATAAAATATTGGACGGTTAGAAAATTACATGTTCTTAAGATGAATGTGATGGAAATAAGAATGTTAAGATGGATCTTTAGTAATATAAGAAAAAATAGAATAATAAATAAAACTATTCATTCAAAAAAATAGCTTCAATTAAAGATAAATTAAGGGAATGATGACTTAGATAGTTTAGACATGTGCAACATAAACTAAAGATGTATTTATGCAGAAAAGTAACTTAATACATGTAGAAAAAAAGGTAGAGATAGATCAAAAATTATATGAGAAGAAATAATAAAGAAAGACTTAAAACTTTTATATCTTATAAAAAAATGACTCAAAATAGAGCTAAATGGAGAAAAAATTTATGTAGCCAACTCTAAATAGTTTAAAATTAAGACTTTATTGTTATTGTATATAATATTATATTATATATGTTATTGTGATAGAATATAAATATAAGGGGGTAATTTTTTTTTATTTTATAGTTGGTAACCTTGGATTCTCATTCATATCAAACATGATGTTATTAAATCATCAATGATCTAAGTTTGCTTGGAAGATCCTAAAATGACAACCTAATGCCTCCTAGTAAAATATGTTCTATCTCTAGATATTTATGCTCACCATCTTACGAAGGATATAAATAGAAAAAAGTAAAGTGCAAACATGTTCTACCTTCATTGACCAGTAATAATAAGCAGCCAATTTTAAAGGCATCCTGATTCTCTAAACACTCTTGCTTTAAGATTACCGCTCCAACTGCTGGGCTCGTGATCTTCAGCGATCTCCATCATGTTCCGTTGTCTGACCCTATCAGATCATGGATAACACTGTCCCTCTACTCCTCATGTTGTGGATGGAGCTAAGATGGAAAGTATGCCGTGGAGATGGGCTGCTAAAACCCATCCCCTTCTTCGACGGAGGTGGCAAAGTTGAAAATGCACTTTCCAGAGGTAATCCAAGTGCCTACTGAGGCATTGGAGGCTGAAGCTTCTGGATGGGAGAAGATGGCCATTATAGCAAGGAGCTTTCATCGTTGGGTACCATCGGAAGCTATCATTCGGGAGTTTCGGTGAGCTGGGATTCCCAATGAAATCGATGCGGTCTGCCTTGCTCATAGATGCTATATCTTCAGATTGTCTGAGCTCAAAGCGAAGGAGATGGTCCTAGGGAGGCTGTGGATTGCCAACGGTCAAACCATAGCTACTGAGGGATGGTCTTCAGAATTCATCTCGACACCAGATTCAGTGGCAACAACCCTGCTTTGGGTAAGGCTTCCTAACTTTCCACTAGAATTTTGGGCAGACGAGATTTTGTGCACAATTCTTGCTCCGGCAGGCCAATTTGTATGCTCTGATTCCTCAACCAAAGAGAAAAATAAAGGTGGTTTCGCTCAGGCCTGTGTAAGGATTGATCTACGTCGGTCGCTTCGGCCGAGAGTCAGGGTCAGGGGTACCCGAGCTCCATTCTGGCAGCAATACGCATATGAGCACCTCGAAGGGATTTGTTCCAGGTGTGGATCCATACATCTTGACGGACCTTGTTCCTCTTTGCTGGAGGCTGAATCTTCTTCTGCTGGATCCAAGTTCGGTCCTTGAATGGCAGCGCTAAGACAATGGAGATCTTTCCAAGCCCCACCATCGGAGCTGAGGAGGAAGACCCCAACTGGTTCTAACCTTGGCCCAGTCCCTCAATCGGAGGAGGGGCGGCAAGAGCTGATGAAGGTAGCACGTCAGAGGTCCAAGAACACTTTAGTTCAGCTAGGTTCCCTTGTTTCAATCTCTGCTTAGAAGACAGTGGCTAAGAGGGCTAAGGAGGGCGTGCCGTTATTTTTGGACATGCCGGGCTCCCAAGGACTGATCCAGAGATTGGTTATGTAGCTCAAACAGTGAGTTGTGAAGTTCAGCAGCAGCTGAACTCACAATTGATCTCAGAGAACCCATTTGCACTGTTGGGCTCAAATAAATGGGTCGGTCGGCCCAGTGGCAGCAAGGATGCTTACCCTGGCCCATCAAAGAGGTTCAGGCCTGCGGAGACTCATTTTCATCGAATCACTATTAAAAATAAAAAAGAAAAGAAAAATGACTTCACTTGGAACAAAAAGAGTGCAAGAAAAAATTATCTTCTCAGTGTCCCCGGGCTCGGATCAAGGCACTGCTGCCCTGGTGATCAAGGGTGCGAAATCCACCTGGAGCCAGGGGTGATTTCCGAAGGCGAGAACAATGTATCGGATCTACCAACCCAGCTGGAGAGACGAAGCCATGAGTCCACTATCTCCTACTTAACAGAAGTCATCATGGGACAAGGATAGGACATACAGATAAGGGCCATGCCCTTCTCGGATGTTGAGCCTGTTGAAGTTATTGAGGGCACACTACAGATGGATTGTTCTAGGATGAATCCGGAGGAAGGTATCTCGGCTTCAGGGTGCCTTCCTATCACTAATATGTTGGTGGATAAGGCTAGGGCCCAACCACCCCCCCCCCCCCCCCCCCCCCCACCATAATATGAAGATCCTTATTTGGAATGTTAGGGGAGCCCAAAAACCTTCGTTTCGCTCCTCTTTTGGGAGATTAATGCAACTTCATAGCTGTGACATATGTATTCTATTGGAAACCTGACTGTTGGAAGACAGTTTAGTCTGGTTCCGGAGATAGGTTGCTAGATCGTGGTCTTCGTATGCAGTAGAGTCCATGAGTCTTTCTGGAGGTATTGTGGTCCTCTGGCATAACAATGCCATCCAGGTTGATGCCTTTCACCGTGTAATTAGCAAGTTGTTGTTATCTCTGAGAAAAATTATATCCCTTGACTTCTCTCGAAAGTTTATGGTAGCACTGACTTTCGAAAAAGATGGGTTCTATGGTCTGAGATTCTCTCTTCTTGATAAAGATTGCCCATCCCTCATTGCAGGTGACTTTAATTGTATCACTAGGGCCAGTGAGAAAAAAGGAGGTAGACAGATTGTTGATTCAGCGGATATAGCTGAGTTCAGGTCATTCATCTCCTCTGCTGGGCTGCTTGATTTAGGGTTCTCGGGTTCTAAATTTATATGGTGTAATAACTGCCAAGGTTCAGCTTGAGTTTGAGAGAGATTGGATAGGACTATGGCCACGAATCAATGGCTTCAGATCTACCCTTCTGCCACTGTTACTCATCTTTCGATGATTGCTTCTGATCACTGTCCCATTCTGATATCCACAGAAGTGGAGGTGGTTTCGCAACAAAGGAAACAGTTTTGATTTGAGCAGTTTTGGACATTTTATTTCTCAGCTCGGACCATTATCTCCCAAGTTTGGCGCCTGCCGATGAGAGATAGTGCATAGGCTATTTAGATGACTCGAGCTAGCAAGACGCTGGCTTTCTAGATGGAACAGAGTGGAGGTAGAGAACCTAGTCAGAAAAGTTGAATAGATGGAAGCTGAAATAGTTACTATACAGAGTAGAAAGGACACTAAAGGCTGCCTTCCTAATTCTGATCTTATTATTCTCAAAGATATGTTAGCTCGCCACCACTTACTTTTACAACAGTATGAGATTTACTGAAGGCAGAGGTCTCGTATACACTAGATTCGCAAGGGGGATCGCAATACCAGATTTTTTCAACAGGCCACCCTGAGACATAGAGCTACCAATAGGATTCAGCGTATAGCTGATGAATAAGGGCATTATCAGGAAGACATATATTTTAAGGGACCAGTTTTATCACTTTTTTTTAGTCCAGATGGTCTGAGCATACTGGTAATGAATTCCTTGTCCATCTGATCCTTGATTCTAAGAAGGTCTTTGCAGAAGAAAATGATCTTCTTTCTAGACCTATCACTATATATGGACGAAATTCGATCGGCTTTATGGGATCTTGGGCCTGATGGTTTTCACCCTTTTTCTTCCGATCATATTGGAATATTGTGGGCCACGACGTTGTGCAGGCCATCCTGAGTACTTTTCAATCTCCTGCTGACTGGAATCGGACACTTATCACTTTTGTGCCCAAAAGTTTAGATTGATGGAAATTTTGGGATGCTTGGAGGCATGCTTTCAAAAACTTTAATCATTTTTTAAAACAAACATCGCCAAAAATTCTAATTTCTAAGATCGCTTTTATGCAGTTCAAAAATAAATCAATTAAAATCTAAAATAAATGACTAAAAAAAATATTTAGATTACTAAATCCAATAATCTCCAAGAGGCACACAAGTGTATGCCCTCCAAAGGTGATCCACACGAGAATCGATTCGAAGAAGCACTTCTATTTGCTTGCTAAAACCTTATTGGCAGCCTTTTGGTCATATACAGCCTTCTAATGTCTCTTTGGACTTCTCCTCTTCAAAGCTTTCTAAAAGCTTTCCAACAAGCCTCTACACACTCTAATAGCCTTTCTCTATCTCAACTTAGGGCATTGTCTTAATATGATAGTGATATTAAGACAAAGGGAGAAGAACAGGGAAAAAGGAGGGCTTACAGCTCTCTGTTTTTTTTTTTTTTTTTCTGTTCATAGAATCACTTTTGCAGCCCCCTTTAAATAAAAATGAAAGGGCAGCAATTAGAAGCATTGGATGGAGAGAAAGGGTGTCATCCAAGGGGCATGAAGAGGGGGGAGACGCTTACGTAAGGAGCACTTCCATCCACTCTGAGAGGGCGCCAAGGTCCAAGGGATCTTCGGTTCAAACCCCCATAAGCTCATATTAAATATTTTATTTATTAAATTATTTTATTAATGAATTTAAATTATATTTAATAAATTAAACTCATTTAAATTCAAAATAAATGGTTCAAAAAAAGGAATAAGGCATCGGGTCAACCCAGACTAACCAATTCAACCCAAACTAACCAAATCAGGCTAAAATTTGAATCTACTTCGAATTTGATCATCATAAAAAATCTAAAAAAATCCATAAATTTAGATTAAACTCTAGGCTGTCCACACGTGGCTAATATTAATTTAAGTCCAACTTAAATTTATTAGCCCAATCAGCAAGCAAATGGACCTAAACAGATTAAGTCAGGAGCTCGAGTTAGCCCACATATGCTAGTATGCGATCTTGGCCAACCAATTAGGATCCAAAATTCTAATAAAAATATTTTTAACTTCTTCAATCAATTTCCTATTATGTGTGACCCTTCGTTCCTCATCTAGCCAGCAGTAGGTTTTTGGTTTAGCCTGATTCTGTACTGAACAGGTCAAATCGGCTAACTTAAACTGTCAATTTGGACCAACCTTCAAATTGACTTATAAAATCAATCAATCTAATTGATTCATAAAAATTCACAAGACAAGATTGATATCTAGCAATGTGTCATGCCTACCCAGAAGATGAAAAATTTGATAGAAATTATCAAAATACCCTTTGGTGGGAAGTTACCGTGCAATTCAATCTTTCGATATTTCTTTATCCCGATTAAGTGATAGGTATGGATAAATGTCAAACCCTCACACTTAATCCATTTGAATCTCTAATCATTAATGAAAACTCAACCGATGATAAAATTAGAAAACCTTTTCTAATTTCATCGTACTTTGATCAAAGATTTTCTGAGTCAACATTTGATGAGATTACTTGGAATAAATACTTCTCTTACTAGGAGTTATCAATTCCTTGTTGACCTACTCATTACCTTCATATACAATCCTCCATATCCACCTATGCTTCTATTGTTCAGGATTACTGCCAGGCCTCGGGGCAGAAGGTTAACCTTTAAAAGTCTATGGTATGCTTTAGCCCAAAAACTTTCAATGTAATGAGGGAAGCCATCCTTCATTCTTTCGGCATCTCCAAATAGGCTGATCGACATACGTATTTGGGGATTCCTATCATTGGAAGATGGCCACGCTGTGATGATTTCAGTGAGCTAGAGCGTTGGGTTCGTGATCGCATTGATGGCAAGCAAGTAACTGGGTTATCGATGATGGTAAGGATCACCCTCTTGAGATTGGATCTAACGTCCCTTCCCTTCGTCTTCTATCTAATACTACTATCCGATTACTTGCCTAAGAAGGATTGAGAGATGCTTTAGAGGCTTTCTCTGAACTTCGATGCAGGATGGTCATGGTATTTATCTACAGCATGGACACTGTTTGTATGCCGATATCTGAAGGTGGCCTTGGTATTCAGTCTTTGATTGTGAGGAGAGAGGCTATACTTACTAGGCACGCCTCGAGGTTCATTCTTGTTCCACACTGCTTCTGAAGCTTTGTCATGCATGCTAGATATGGCGAGTGGACTTTTGCTATGGATTTCAGTCCTTCCATGGTTATTCTTTTTTCTAAAAGGAGGTTTGCAGGCAGGCGTCGACTCTCTTGGACAACATCATGTGGATGATTGAAGATGGCTCATCGATGGATGTTGTCCAGAACATGGATTATGGAGCTTCCACTCTCACTGGCCTACTTTCATCAGTATAGATGTTATAAGTAGTATGAGAGTCTCTAATATGATTTCTCAGAATGTTCTCTCTTGGCATATGCCAACGGTATCCCTATTTTTTGGTGAGGAGCTTGCTCATCGAATTCTGTCTATTCTGTTTGTAGCAGGCCATGTTGATGATTCCATGACCAGATTATGGAAGAGATCATGTCTCTCCAAGGCTCTGACTAGGGATCTAATGAATATCTTTAGGCCTCAGCCTCAGTATATGAAGGAAGCAGCGTGGATTTGGAAGCTTCCCATCCATCCCAAAATACAGTTCTTTATATGGAAGCTTATGTAGGAATGTCTCCCAACTTGTTCCCTGCTCTCAGGTAGGGACTGTCCATCCAGGCTACCTACCCTTTGTGCGGTCAAAGAGGAGACTATTGATGATGCCATCTTCGTCTGCCCAAGAGCGAGACATATCTGGCATATAGTGGGATACTAGCTTAAGGAGGGGGATACGATCTCTTGGCGGACCTTCTTTCTGCGAGATATTATGAGGGATAACTAGTAGCAGGGCATCATTTGGGCAGCCATTGCCTACCAGATTTGGCTATCTCGGAATCAGCTTATATTCACCGAAGATACAGTCACCCCTCAAAGGATTATTCGTAAAGCCTTATCTTTGTTAGTTGAATACATACTCCACTGCACTGCTCATGATTCTGACAGCTCTGGTCACTGGGGTTCCCCTGCTGCTGTGATAATGAACCGGTAGATTTATATCTCTTGGGAGCCCCTCCAGGGTTTATCAAAATCAACTTCGATGGGAGTGTACAGGGCAGATTAGCTGGTTCTGCATTTATTATTCAAGGGGTCGATGGAGCTATGCTAGCGGCGAAAGATTTGGGCTCCTAAACTCCTCGGTTCCTATGGTAGAGCTTTATGCAACGTGGGCCGATATTTCCTACGCCACCAGGTTTCTTCATGCTCAGAGTCTTTGTATTGAGGGGGACTCATTGACTGTTATCCACTAGCTTCGATGGGATTCCTAGGTCATTCTCCATCCAACCTTTGCTTGGAATGCCTGATCTATTTTGGGATATGTACAAATTCCATATCAGACATGTTTATCGGAAGGCCAACTCGGCGGCGGACTAGGTGACAGCCTCTATGGCTCATTATTCTAATTTTTGGTTTTGCTGATAGAAAGACCCTGTCGTATTGTACTCAAACAAATTATATATTCTGACTTATCTGTGTTGACTTACACTAAACGGGTATGATCACCTATTTGTAAAAAAAAAAAAAAAAAGGGTCCAAGTCTTCTTGCTGCTAGCTAATTGACAGCTTAATCATAATTGGACACTTAGTGGGCCAAGAACATCAAATTATTGAGTCAATAAGGTAGAGGCTGACCACAATTGATATTTATTGGGTCAATCAATAGGGACCACAGAACCATATCTCAAAGTCCACATAACGGTATCTCAAAGTATAACTTCAATCTGAAATTGCTCTCAAATACCATTAAATTGCATCTTGTGTAATCTAGTCAAGTCAAAACATCTTTCTAGCAAAATTTTCAATTTCATTTTGAATTATTTCATTTTAACTTGTAAATAAAATATTTTGTATATTTCAACTTCATTTTGTTATATATATATATATATATATATTTATTATTTATATTTTTATAAAAATAATAATAATATAAAAATAAAAAGTTTGAGTTTTTAAAGATGCAACCGACTGAAAAAAAAAAAAGTAAGATAATTAAATTTTTTTATTATATATATATATATATAAAATTTAAGAATTCATAAATTAATTTTTAATATATTTATTAAAACAATTGAAATATGCCAAATCAAAACATACCGTAATACATCGAAATGATCAAAAAAAAAAAAATCGAAGCAAAATATAAGGCCCGTCTTTTTGAAAAAGCCATCAAAATAAAACGTTTTGACCGTTTGAATCTAAATGACACAAAATTGAAACTTTGAGTGAACCAATAAATTTCTAACCTATAAATTTTTTTCTTGCAAGCAGAGAAAACCTTCTCTCCTCGCATCATTCCATGGAATGGTGGAGTACATTTAACCTTTGCCGTAACTTTAAGTGGTCCTGAACCTCGTGACAGCCCTTTTTTTAAAAAAAAATTTGGAGCACATCATTCAGTGTTCACATCGATCAGCTCACAGAATCCCACGTTAATGAACAGTGGACGCAGTATCTCAGCACTAATTAATTCCCACAATCGTCACGGATGGCAAAGCCACCAAAACTCGGCATCCAATAATTAAATCTTGTAGGAGCCTTCAAGGAGTCGCCATCCGTTTTTGGAGGGCCCCACCGACCCCCGGCCCGAGGATGAATCGCAAGCGTCTTTCTTAGTTTATTGTCACAAAAAGTCCTCCATCCATCCCCCTCTGCCCTCCTCCTAAACTCCATTCCCCAGCCCCATCCCCCGTTCTCACTCTCGCTCTCGCTCTCTTTCTCATCCCGTTCCCAAACCCTCTCTCTCTCTCTCTCTCTCTCTCTGTGAAGGGTGGGAAGCATGAACCAGTCGCCGCCGAACGGGAGCAAGGGGATGGAGATGTTCCGGGCGGCGGGGCAGCCGGCGGGGCTTGCGAGGTACTTGTCGGCGCCGGGATCGCTCCTCACCAGCATCGCCGACTCCGTCGTCGCAGGTGGCGGCGGCGGCGGCGGAGGAGAGTTCCAGATGGGGAGGTTCTTCTCCGGCGAATCGCCTTGCCCGACGTCGGAGTCCACGTGCAAGGCCGGCGCCGCCTCGCCGGATCTCGACCCGTACCGGAACAAAGACGGCGGCGGCGGCGGCGGAGGAAGAGGGATTGGAGGCGGAGTCGGGTCCGGCATGCAGCGATCCTACGGCGTGGGGAGGATCTCCGTCGGCGATCTGACTCCGGCGCCGTCGGCGGAGGGGAACTCGCGCGGCGGCGGGAACCCACTGATTCGGCACAGCAGCTCGCCTGCCGGATTCTTATCTCATCTGATGGTCGATAACGGTCCGTTCCTTTTCTCCCCTCGTTCTTTTCCGAACCTCTTTCAGGAAACGCATCGGGAAACGCTTCATTTGACCATGGGAACGGGAAATGCTATGGTCGTTCCTTCCCTCCCTTCTTGCGAAACCACTGGGAAACGCGCTGCGTGAAGCAACTGGCTGCGTTAGTTTCCGGCGGCCCAACCGCTGGAAACCACCGTTTTGGGGAAAACTGTGGTTGGTGGCGGTTTCCGGATTGGTTAGGTTGGTAGGGTTGGATTTGGAGGCCACGCGCCTTACGAGGCTGCCAAATTGGGGCAAGTACGTACTTGTCGATGGCCTCCTTGACGTTAGTTTACCATTATTAAAATTATTAAAATGATTCAAAAATATCTTCGTCCCGGGTCCATATGGTCCCATCTCATGATATGCATCCTGGTTCAAAATGGCCAAAATGCCCTTCTTTCCGCGTGCATGATGTCCAAGTGCGCTCCATCCAATTTAATGATTCGTTGATACAGTAGAGCTGTTTTATGACACAGTTCATGGGTCAGGCTTCTTGTTATTAATTAATTGATTAGTTTGATATACGAATCAGATAATTTAAAAAAAATATATATCTTGTTAGAAATGAATCGATCTGTATCGTCTGATGGGTGGATTCGGATAACTTTTCTTGGATATGGATGGGTTTGATGGAGTTTAGTGGTTCATTGAATGGGTGGCCCACATGAGCTGTTCGAGCTGATGGAACTGGAGTGTCGGGTAGCTTGGGTTCAGTGCACTTTGTGGTTCTTTGAGTGCAAGTTTCGTCGCTCTATTCTGAGGATTCTTTGCTTGTCTATGTTGTTGTCTTTGGCCCACCTTTCTTTTTTTTCTCCCCTGTTTTTGCCACTTTGGGTGCTTCAGCTTTCTTCTCCTCATAATTCTATCGATCTAGGTGCTTTAAGAGAGAAAAAAAAAATGGAAACAAACTCTACTATTTAAAAGGTAAATGCTTGGAACCTTCTTCCCTGGTTCCTCCACCTTGGCCAATGGAGTAAGGCAGGCTGCCATTGTTCAGACACATTATGTACATGCCTCCTTTTTTAAGAAAATTATACCTTAATTTAGTTTAGATTTTGCTTAAGGGAGAGAGAAAAGAGTCGAACTAAAAGTGGGAGCCACTTTGTCAAATGGGGCTTACAACCAGCAATACTTCCTTTTCTCATGATCTCAAGTATCCATGCTTTTTCTTATCATATTATAGCATGTGCTCAGTACTTGTATGCTACCATATAATCCAATCATTTTAAGCCTTCAGCTATACTCTTTGAGACTCTAAAAGCTAAAGCCTACCACTTGTCCATTTGTTAAACAATTTATAGGTACCTTCTATATCACAAGCACACTTAAATTAGCTCTGCTCTTGAAGAGAGAGAAGGATGAGGAATTCACTTGCTAAAAGTGGGAGTGCATTTCTCAAATAGGAAAAATATCAGTATGAGTGCCTCCTCTCATGCAGTCACAGACATCTATGCACATGCCCACAACTGATTAAGATATAAAATTATAAATTAGCTAGTTGAAAGGATTGGAAAGAATTTGCTTTACAAGATCTATTAGAGCTCAGAATGTGCTCTTCTGATCTTCTTTATGGCACCCAAATCATGGCACCATATGTGTGTGAAAGGCTTCCTTAGCATTACGTTGTGTTGCATTGGCCTGGATGTCTACCTATCAATAAAATGCATTCATCCCACATGTTGGTTATGGTTTAATAATAATCAACTCCTTTCTTACTTGAAAAATTTCATGAACATGAGTCTTAGTCAGTACTTGGCCCTGTCATTTGATGTTGAGATAAGGGATAGAAACAGTAGGGAATCTCAGAGAATTGGTCCTTCTGATGCTACTTTATGACCATTAATGTATAGCTTTCAAAAGGGTGAAATGCCATGATATGTGATGCTACTTTATGACCCTTTATGACCCTCCGTACAGCTCTGTCATAAGGGGGCACACCCATTCATGAAGAGTTGTCTCTTTGAGACATTCCCACAATAAAAACAATATAATATGAAGTGATTAAAACTTTGATCACGAACATTAAATATCAGAAAATTAGAAGCATAAAAATTCCAGCAGAACCTTATAGGAATTTATCATGAATTTTTTAATTACAATTATGAGATTTTTGCATTGGTACAAGCTTCTGACTCAACCTATCTCGACTCGCCAAAATGTATTAGTTATATATTCTCAGCTAGGGTATGAGCTTTGTACAGTGTACAACAAAATATTGCTGTGCCTGTACTGTGGAATTTATGACTACTCTATCAGTGGGTCTGTGTAGACATCTTGTATTGCAATAAATCAATATCCTGCATAACTTTTGTTAGCAATTGCAGTATGGCACGTCATAATGGCTGATGGACTTCAATGTCATGGATTCATAATCATGCAACATGATCGATAGGGGTGAAAATTAAATAATTTGAATCACACATGCCTAAGTAGATCAGAACATAGTTCTCAATTTTGAAGCCAAATATTGGGGGAATTTAATCAGTAGCTGCCTTGTCTGACCAAATAGGCAGTAGTGTGGGCTAGCTGCAGCCCAGGAGGTCTAATCTGCTGAGAGGTATCAGTCAGGCAACAATGGCCCAGTTGCAGGTTATATTGGCTATATGCCAAAGCCTACACACCTAATCATACCAAATTTGTTCCATGATCATCTCTGATAAACTGACACCCCAGATTATTGGTATTTCAATTACATATATAGAGCCATAGGTTGTAGCAACTAATCTTGAAGAGAAAAATCAATGCCAGCATATATGGAATCTATGAAGAGATTGGAGGGAAGAGTATATGGATTAGGTCAAAGAAGAGGAAGAAAATTAAAAAAAATATTCTTGGTTTCACATCTCAATGAATTTGTAATTCCCCAAAAATAGCTTTACATCGGATGAGAAAGAACTATGTTATATGCTTATAATTTAAGATCACTTGCTACCAATTAACTTCCACTCGAGTTTTTGGACCACATGGTTTCGGTCCGCTAATGAGTCAATTGGGCCAGTAGGTGGGTTTTGGATGCTACAAATGGTATTAAAGTCAGTCCGAGTGCGTGAAAGTTGATGGGCATGAGAAAATAGCTACCCCAAGGATGGTGATAGAGTTTCGCCATGGCATGAAGCTGCCCTTGCAGACAAATGACTACCGATTAACTTCCACTCAAGTTTTTGGGCCACATAGTTTTGATCTACTAATAAGCTAATTGGACCAGCAGGTGAGCTTGGGGTGTTATAGAATTGCTTGACATATGTTAACATATATATTAGATTAGATACTTATTAGTGGAATTGCAAAATTCCAACTTTTATAAATGAATGTTCTGCTCCTTCATGTATCACCTTTTTTAAAAAATAAAAAATAAAAGATTGATTGTAATGATATGGAATCCACTTATAGCAAATCAGAGCACCAAAAGCTCACAAGAACCTCACAGAGCATTCCTAATTCAGACTCCCTAGAAAGAATAAGAACCCTATTCTGGATAAGAGGCTGTTCCGCAAGTTATTTAGGAATTGCTTTCATGTTTTATACCATTTATGGGCATTATGGTCTGATATGTGACAGCTTTTTCAGTTGCAAGGGACACTGGGAGCTATGCTCGACCAGGACCAGGACCAGGAACAGATGGTGTCTATGCTATGCCAAGCAAAAGATTTAAGTCCCAATTGAGCTTCTCTAGACCAGGAACATTGTCTCAAATATCTGAGATCAGTGTCCCAGATGCGGAAGACAGTGTTGATGGCACTAACAACTCCAATGAGACAGTTGGGAACGTTGGTCAGTCATACATTTCTAGCAATTTTTCGATTGGCTCATGGGATGATACCAACTCAATCATGTTTTCTGCACCTCCAAGCAAAGGGGCAAAAGATAACAATGGGGACATAATGACCAGTTTTAGTAGCATTGAGTCTCAGGTAATTTCAACAATTTTGTGATGCTAACAAAAACCATACAATTAACCAGCAAAATTTTGTCATTGATTTACTATAATCTAGAAAAGAATTCATGTCATATTCCTTCTTGTCCTGCAATAGATTGGAAGTATTACAAACAACAAAACATTCGTTTTACCTTTCACTTCTTTAAATAAACAAATCTTGTCTTTGACATTGTTATTACAAATTTCATAATTTGTTTGCTTGACATGTGCTATGTAACAATTTGGATATCTTTGGGCTTTTTTCATGTTTATCAGTTATTGGCTTTAGTGGGTGATATTCATCTGTAACACATCTACAGTCTTTTGATATATCTCATACTTTATCCTTCAGTTTAGTTTGCCAACAACGTCCCTAGAGATGGAGAAGTTCCTCCAGATCCAACAAGACCAGGTTCCATTCAAAATCCGAGCTAAGCGTGGCTGTGCAACGCACCCACGGAGCATTGCTGAAAGGGTTAGTTTAAACTGACCTAACAAAGCATTTGTTCATATCTGCATTCCTGTATCAGTACATGCCTGGCAAATCAAGCCTTCATTCTTAGGCTAAGTTTTATT
Organism: Calamus simplicifolius; assembly: GCA_900491605.1. NCBI lineage: Eukaryota > Viridiplantae > Streptophyta > Magnoliopsida > Arecales > Arecaceae > Calamus > Calamus simplicifolius. The sequence goes on from UESW01005026.1 coordinate 277,412, forward strand.
GTGTGTACTTGGCAGGAGAGAAGAACAAGGATTAGTGAGAAGTTGAGAAAGCTGCAAGAACTTGTGCCTAACATGGACAAGGTACAAACAAATTTTATCACAAGTAATCCTTGTCAAATGAAGTCAACAATAAATGTATGGAGTCCTTATTATTATGCTACTACTGTTGTATGAAATGTATGGAGTCCTGTATATGGAATCCCCTGCCCTTTCTTTTTTTCTTTTTGTTGATGTGTCACATATTTGATCTTATCATCACCATCATCATCGCCATCTTGATAACTATATACAATGGATAAATCTCAATAGCTACTGCTAGTTGTACAATCTCTGCTTATCATTTTACCCCATCTCCTAGAAAATCTTTATTGACAGAAGTGACATGGTTATATAATTGTTTTAAAATTCCTTTTTTGATATTTTGCAGCAAACAAACACATCAGACATGCTAGACTTGGCAATTCAGCACATCAAGTCACTGCAGAGTCAAGTTCAGGTGTGCATATAACTAGTACTGCCAACAAACTAATGCCTGGAACTGTCCATGATTAGATTTCCATTTATTTTCATTCACTTAAATAATATGTGAGCTATAACAGCAAACAACAAAATTCTAGCATGTTCTATGTTTAAGTCAGTAGAGATAATTTTTTGTTATGCATTCTCATTCTTTGTCCAAGTAAGATATGCATTTAGTTTGGGAGAAAGAGGTTGGGTTTCTTTCACACTAAGATCCTAATTACAGTGTTCAGAAAACTAACTAAAAAAATTATAAAGATATGGATAACATAATCCCTTGGGTCATAATAATGTAACCCTTATGATTTTTTAACTTAAAAGAAGCAAAAGACAATAGTGATGTTCATCCCTCATGAAATGATAGGGAGGTGCAACTTGATGAATTCTCCAATAAATTACCATTTTTGAAATGGGAGTCCAGAGCATTATGAATTTTGCTTATATGGCTGTAAAAAAAGAGGGTGTTCCTATTGTGAGTGGCCATTTCCTTGTTGCCCAATAACCAAATCTAAAGCAACTTTAGTTTTCTTAATTCTTTATATATGTATAGTACTTGCACAAGAAAAATGGTCTTATTTAAGTAGATTCAAACTTATGGATTGATTTGCTTACAAATGTATTTCAATTCTATTACTCCAGCATTGGGATTTATATATTTTGAGGAGATGATAAATCCAGAATAAGGGTGTTATGGGCAGTCTGACAAACTATATATGCCTTTTTCAATATAAATGCTGTTGCAATAATTTGGTTTTCTTTTTCTTTTGTTTCTTTCTTTCTTTCTTTCTTTTTTTTTATGAAAAACTTCTGGTCAGTAATCTAGCCATCATCTTCCTTAATATTGTTTACAATATCAATCTCTAATAATGACCAGCTTGGTATGTGTCAGTTTAGCTACCTAAATGAAATATTATATATTATATTCTCACTAATGTTGAAGCTTTTCTAGTTAAATATAATGCACAGATCTTTTTAATTATGGGCTTTTACCTGCAGATTCTTACCCAAGAACATGATAACTGCGAATGTGCAAGCAAGCAAGAGAAGAATTGAAATACCAAACATGTTTATGTACATAAGAATTTATGGTTGTTGTCACTCCTAAGGAGATATTAACATACATGAGAAATTTTCATTTGTGTATTGTCATTCCCTTCATCTATTGCAGTTCAATAGGCGATAAGGAAGGGCAGTTTTGTACTTTCTAATATTATGGCTTTTAAAATTATGAAAGATCAAAAATCATACTGAAGGAAATAATAAAGAAAGGTCTAAATTTTTGCATCTTAAAAAAAAAAAAACTCAAAATAGAACTAAATTAAGAAAAAGAATTCATTTAATGGATCCTAATTAGTTTGAAATTAAGGCTTTGTTACTGTTATGTTATTGAAATTATATAGATTATTAAAGAAATTTTTGAAAAATATTATCGGCAAAGAAATTTAAGTTATAGGGGTTTTTTTAGAATATTATATATTTATAATATTTATGTTATATTGAAGTTTTTATACTTCTCATATTGTGTTTGGTCCTGAAGTTGAATGGGGGTAAAGGTGCTTTATTCTTTTTAATTGATGATATGGAAATCAACCTTGTTGCATTTTTGGACGTATTTTGCCCTTTGCTTTCTATCTTGATAAAAGCCAAGGAGAGTACAGTCTTATTATGAGTAAATTGTAACATATGAATATGTATTGGAATATATGATTTGCAGCTAGTATTAAAATTTTGTTAGAAATGTGATATCAAATGACACAGTTTTGCATTGAGGGATGATGAGTCTAAATTGTGGTGCAGAGAGTTGAAAGGCAGAAATAAGACTCTATAAGAGCACCTATGTTCGGTTTAGTGGAATGAATGTTGGAATGGAATGGAATAGAAATTTTAACCTTGGCATGATATTAGAGGATGGAATTATAATTCTTGTGGAATCAATACCCTTATTCAAAGAGAGGTGGTTCCACTCATACATGGCAAGTAATTCTTATGAAAATGAGAATGGATAATATTTTTAAAATAGTTGATAATATTTCTATTATAAAATAATAATAATAAATAATATATTTGATGTATGTTAATTTTTGATATATACGATATGAAAATAGATATATAATATATATTTATTTTTAAATATTATGTTATTAAAATTTATGAAAAATATCAAGAAGCATGTGTAGTACTATGAAACCAATTATTACTTTAACCCATTCTATATATTCAATACTACCAAATGAGCATTGTTAAACGTAAGCAAAAAAATAAAAATAAAAATAAAAATTTAAATACTATTGAAGAGAAAAAAATAAAAATAAATTAGATAAATATTAAAAATAAATTAAAATAAATTAAAAATATTAAAATATAGATAATTGAGATTAGAATAAGAATAAAATTATCAATTTTAAGACAAAATATAAAAATAAAAAAGTTAAAACTCATAATGTCACTATTATAAAATTGATTCTATTCCTCAGTTAATTATATAATTTAAAAATAATATAAAATCTTTTGTGTATTCGATTATTTTGGCTGTTAATTTACTCTAACTCAACTCCTATTTTTTTATTTATTCTATTGTTTTATATTTAAAAAAATGGAATAGGAGTCATAATCTGATTTCTTGTCTTCCATTTCCATTCTATGTTTTTATTTATTCTATTGTTTTATATTTAAAAAATGTATCTCGTGGCAATCTATTGAATAAACATTTAAATCAGAGAATAGAAAAAGTTTTTTTTTTTTGGTACAAAAACGGGCGATCACACTAACCTAGTGCGAGTCAGCCCAGAAAGATCTGAATACAAAATTTACTGTAAAATAGATGGACAGGGATCGCTCGGCTTCCAAAACCACGATCCAGCATGCTGGGCCACAAAGGACGTTACCCAGTCTGTCGCCAAATTGGCTTCACGATAAATATGGCGAATCCGGGTACAGTCGACCTTGGAAAGGATGGAACGAATGTCCGTCAGCATCGGATTAGTAGGACCAGAATGGCAATTCTCCTTCTGCAGCCAGGAAATAACCGACAGGGAATCATCCTCAATGACAATCCTATGGGCCTGAAGAGTCCTGACAGCATAAGAAATGCCCGCCCAGGCCGCATAAAGCTCAGACATCAGGACGGAGGAGTCAATAGAACCAAAACCTCCCGCTCCCAGAAGCTCACCCTGAGGGCCACGGACGAGGAAACCAGAACCAGCCGCTCTGCCACGGACACTACCATCAAAATTGATTTTGACGAACCCTGGAGGAGGGGGATCCCAGGAGATGAACACCGAATGACGGTTCGCTGCCGAAGCAGCAGGGGATCCCCAAAGGCCAGAGACACCAGAACCAACCCGGGCACAGTCCATGACCAAAGATCTGATTTTCCTCATAATTCTGAAGGAAGACATAGGGTCGTCCGTGAAAAGAATCTGGTTTCTCGATAACCATATATGATAAGCCGTGGCAATCCAACAGCTGCACCTTTGCGGAGAAGCTCTACGAATATCCAGGAAGAAAAAAGAGCGAGGAGAACCCTGATCGTCCAGCCTGAAAGAATAACCTACCCTCTGCCATATCTAACTCGCCCTGGGGCAGGTAAAGATAGCATGGTCTGAGGATTCTTCCTCCACCCTACATAAAGGACAGCACGGATGAATCAACAGACCTCTTCTAGAAAGAAGAAGACAAGTGGGAAGACAATCCCACAGAAGCTTCCACATAAATAGCTGCACTCTGGGGAGGGTGGGAAGCTTCCAAATCCAATTAGCATCCATCGAACGCTGGGACCCCGGCCTGAAAATCATCATCAAATCCTTGATAGGAGCCCTAGAGAGACAAGATCTCTGCCAAAGTCTGGAGTCAGATGAGCAACCTGGGATAATGGGCATCGAGAGAATACGTCTAGAAAGCTCCAACCCAAAGAAACGGGTCACAGAGGGGATATGCCAGGCAGAGGGATCAGAAGAAATCAAATCCTTAACCCGAAGGTTATAAGGGATGTCAATACTTATAAAAGATGGCCATCGTGAGAGAGGAATATCCGAAAGCCAAATATCCTGAATAACATTAATAGATGATCCATCTCCCATCATACACGTAACATTACCCCTGATAGCCTGACCAAATCTGCAAACTTCCTTCCAAAAAGAGGAGCAACCACGAGGTGGCCTGATATAAGAATCCGGCACCCAGCCACCATACCTAGCCCGCATCATAGTACTCCAAAGGCAATGCGGCTCCAGAAGGAATCTAGAAGCATGTCTGGCAAGAAGGGCATCCCTTCTAACAATCAGAGACTGGATCCCAAGCCCGCCATCTTGGATATGCATGCAGACAGTTTCCCAGGATAGAAGATGCATACTATGACCTTCTTGCATAGAAGCCCACAGAAAATCACGGAAAGTTCTCTCAATCCTCTTAAGACAAGTAATTGGAATAATAGAATTAGACAGAAGGTACATGGGAAGGGAGGAGAGAACCGAGCGAATAATAATAATCCTAGCCATCATCGAAAGGCCAGTAGCCTGCCACCCCTCCATACGCTGATGAATCCTCCTCTCAAGCTCGTAGTAATCAGAACAACGGGGACGTCTTCCTGTGATAGGAATCCCCAAATACATCAATCTGTCTGCCTGAGTAGAAATTCCCGATAAAGAAATAATGGCTTCCTGATAGCTCTAGGTGTCTTCGGGCTGAAACATATAGTGGACTTTAGAAAATTAACCTTCTGGCCCGAAGCCTGACAATATCGCTGGATAATAGAATAGAAAGACGACGCATTAACAATAGAAGCCTGGCCCAGGAGAATGCAGTCATCCGCAAACAGGAGATGGGACACCAAAGGGCCCTCCGCACCAGCCAAAAATGGGATTATACTCCGATCTCTCTGCGCCTGATGGAAAGCCCGAGACAGATCATCCACAGCTAGAATAAACAACAAGGGGACAAAGGGCAACCCTGTCGGATCCCCATAGAAGAGTGAAAGAATCTGGTCGGACTTCCATTAATAATTATAGAAAAGGACGGCGTCTGAATGCAAGCCATAATCCACTCAATGAACAATTCATCAACTCCAAACTCCGTAAGAGAGCAGCGCAAAAAGGCCCAATTCAGTCTGTCATAGGCTCTCTCCATATCAAGTTTAACAGCCATAAGACTTCTCCTGGCCGGAGCTCTCTGCAAATCAAACATAAATTCCTGGGCAATGAGAATATTATCTGAAATAGAACGCCCTCTAATAAATGCCCCTTGTTCAGCAGAAATTAGGCGAGGGATCACCAGAGAAAGCCGACGAGCCAAAAGCCGAGCACAGACCTTATAGAGAGTAGTGCAAAGACTAATGGGCCGAAAATGCTGAGGAAGGGAGGCATCAGGACGCTTAGGCACCAGTGAAATAAAGGTTTGATTCCATTCCGCAGGAATTTGTTTAGCCAGGAAACAGACTGAATTGCCAATACCACCTCCTGACCCACAATGTCCCAATAATGACGATAAAAGAAAGGCGGAAACCCATCAGGCCCAGGGGCCTTATCCGGGCCAAGGTCCCAAAGGGCCGCCCTAATCTCTTCCGCAGAAATTGATCTGGCCAACATACTGTTATCCACGGAAGAGACTTTCACAAAATCAGAAACCGGAGTAACTGGCCCTCCCGCACCAGAAGAATCAGCCCATCTAGACTGGAAAAAGTGAAGAATCATCTCCCTAATAGATTGGGTATCCTCCTGAGTATTCCCCTCATCATCTACTAATCTCCGAATCCTATTGGCAGCACGCCGCTTCAGTAGCCTGATGGAAAAATCTGGTATTACAATCGCCATCACAGATCCACTGAGCCCTGGATCGCTGCCACCAATAAACCTCCTGCTGACGAAGAAGAGAGTGATGCTGAGCAAGCTTATCCCGGAGAGAAGAGAGGTCCGAGGCCTGCAAACATCCGTCCTGATCTTCCTTAGCCTGAAGAGCGCTAATATCACTTTCTATCTGTTCAATATGTCTGACTAAATCCCCCAACTCCACTCTACTCCATATGGATAATCTATGCCTGGTCATCTTAAGACGGCGAGATAAACGATAAACAGCATTACCCCTGACAGGGAGATGCCAGATGTGATGAATAATAGCACGAGCAGCTGAATGGGCAGACCAAAACTGCTCAAATCTGAACTGCTTGCGCTGATGCTGAGCAGTCTCCGTGGAAATCAAAATAGGGCAATGATCAGAAGCAATTCTAGCAAGATGAGTGACTGTAACGTAGGGAACAAATGAAGCCATTGAGCTGTAGCCATTGCTCTATCCAGCCTCTCCCAAACACGAGCAGAACCCTGCCGATTATTACACCAGGTGAATTGGGGTCCAGAGTATCCCAAATCCAGCAATCCAGAAGAATCAATGAAAGATCTAAATTCAGTTATATCAGCTGAGCCAGTGACCCGTCTACCCCCTCGTTTCTCATTAGGCTCCGTAATGCAATTGAAATCCCCAGCAATAACAGAAGGAATACCTTGATCAAGAAGGGATCGAAGTTCAGACCAGAGAATCCTTCTCTCCCTATAGTCAGTACTGGCGTAGACAGCCGATAAAAGCCAAGGCTCAGAAGCACCTTCAGAGACAATCATACTTATCTGCTGACTACACTGATGAAAAGCATCAATCGTAACCGCATTGGAACGCCAAAGAGCCAGCATACCACCTGACAATCCTTCAGCCTCCATGGCATACGAGGACCAAGATCGGGCCATCTGCTTACGAAACCGAGCCAGACTCTCACCCGACAATCTCGTTTCCAAAAGGACACATATATCAAACTTATGCAGCTGCAACAATCTACCAAAAGAGGAACGAAAGGATGGCTTACGAGCACCTCTTACATTCCACAGAAGAATCCTCATTTATAGACTGGGAGAAGCTAGGACCCCTCCATGGTCCTCCAACATAATGCTGTCAGCAATACCCCCTACCAACGGAGGGCCAACATCAGACTGAAGATCTGAACAGACCAGCGGCCCATCCATCTCCAAAGGAGAACCGTTTGACACGGAACCAGGACCCTGTCCACCAGGACATCCGTCAATCTCATCCGCAGAGGGCCCAGAACCCTGGATAGACTGCCCCCTTGACCGAACAAGGTCACCGTTCTGGCCAGAAGGGGGAAAGTCAAGTCCGACACGAGAACAAGATGTGGCCCCCCCTCTTTTAATCACAAAGGCCTTTCCTTTTTCCCTCCGGAGCACCGATATAGGAAAAGACCTTGGAGACATTGACACCTCCGGTCTGGCCCGCTTCAGGAAACCCGGGAACCCGTCCCTACAGTCCATGTGGCCTTCAGCTCCCAGCTCCATATCAAGAGAGGAGAAGGGATTGAAAGTCTTCACCACACTATTCAGAGGAGGATCACTGGCACTATCCTTATTCACTGGCTGCAGCTTCTGAACATTTGGTTTCAATACGGCACTCCCAGGCATACCTCCTTTCCTCAAAGAGAAGAGGGAGTTGTTCTTCCCCGGCTGAATCACTGCAACGCCCGACCCTTCAGCGGTCGCCTTGGATGAAGATATCTGCCGGCGAGCCACCTTCACCGGAGATTTCCAAGCATCACGTCGACCCACTGACCCAGGGCGAAGCCCATCCACAGAGGAAGGGGAAGCAGAGGCGAAGGATGCAGAAGACGTAGACACACCCGGAAGAGAGCTTCTCCTTCCCTCAGTCTGAGATCCCGGAGCTCCTCTCCGCTGTCTCACAGCTGAAAGCCATGGCCCAAAAACGGAAGTCGAAGCCGCATCCTCCTCAGCCGAACGAGACGGGAGAGAGCAGGGACCTCCCAGGTGAAGCGAACCGCAGTTCCAGCATAGCCCTTGAAGGTTTTCGTAAGAGAACTGTTGCCAAAACCTCTGGATGAGGCCTTGCACTTGAGCTCCTGGACGAAGAGGACGAGATAGGTCGATCCGCATACAAACCCGTGCAAAGCCACCTCCTCTGTTTCTCGCCAGGGTAGCAGCATCAGGACAGACGAATTCCCCCGCCATAGCCAGTATAGATTTGAGGAAATCAGCTTTCCAGAACTCAAGGGGGAGATTCGGCAGCCGGACCCAGACCAACGCCGACGAGATTGAGTCCTCTACCGGAGCGAAATCCAACCGCCATCCCTCGATGCCAATCACCTGACCGTTGATGACCCACGGCCTTTGCATCACTAACTCCCGAGCTTCAGGAGATTCGAAGCGAAATACATGGCACGGAATGCCATGCTGGTTGGAACAATTTCTCCAGGAACTCCAGCGCGCCGAAATTCTCTGAGAAAAGCATCCGCCGGAACCCATCGATGATATGAACGAGCGATGATGGCTGTCTGCATCCACCCAGCCACCTCCTCAGCTGGGAGGGTCACCACCTCAGGGAAGGCAGCCTCCAACCTCGCCATAGTGGCCGGAGACGGGGACAAAGCCATCCAAACGAACCCTCCTTCCGCCGCGACCCTCCCGAAAGCCTGGCCTACTTCAGACGCATCCGAGGCCATAGAAAGGACGGAGAGATCAGTTAGGAGCACTTGGACCACGGCGAAGACCAGACGACGACGATCGCCGAAAGATCGGGAACGAAGCAAAGAACAGCACGAATCTTAAAGCACTAGAGACAGAGAGAATCGGAGCTTAGCCTGCACGATTCTTAAAGCACAAAAAAAAAAAGAACTCTCTGAAATATATAGAAAAAGTTTTGGTGCGAGCCCTCCATGCAAACCAATCATCAAAAGCAGTGCAGGATTTCCTACACCATCTGCAGTGCAAAAAGAAATATTTTAAAGAATTATACGTTTTTTTTTAGTGTTGCTGGGCCATCTAAAAATAAGTTTAGAATTAAACGATATGCACTATAAAATCTCTTTTATTGAAACCGAGCATGTTGCAAACTATCTCAAACTTTCTATTTAAACAATTTTATATATAAATAAAATAATAAAAAAAATAATGTTACTCGATTCAAAGCATACCATGGATAGCATTCCTTTTAAAGTACTATTCGTTCTATCCAAGTATAAACATTTCTATTCTTTATGTATAATGAATTGCATGCATTTTTCATGAAGTATACTTTTTACAAAAGAGCATCAAGCAGCACCTGAGCTAGCTAGATTTAAATATGGTGAAAATGAGGGATAAGCAATGGGTTAGGGTTGTAGTTTAGTTTTAAATATTAATAAGGTTAGTTCTAAGCATATTTCTAGAACCAATCATCTCTGTGCTAGTTCTCATTTCTAAAGGTTAATTCTTCAGTTTTGATCTTAAGAATTAATTATTCTCTTTTTTTAAGTAAAATTAAAAAAAATTAAAGTATTCTTAAGAATGGAAGCTAGACTTCACATAAACTTTATAAGTTATTTATCATCCCAGCTAAAAGATTTAAAGTATTAGATTAGTCGATAATGCTATATTATCAATCATACATGAAAAAAACAAAAAAACAAAAAAGCGCTCCATCTTAAAACTAATTTAAAACCAAACTGATTTAATTGGATATGTTATGGGCTAGGTTTCAGATATGATATGTTCTGTTGACCCAATTATTGATTTTGATGATTAATAAAGGAATTGAGTATATTTATTTGATTACTAATGGATCTGACGAGTGTTTCAGGGCTTAAAAATATTTGATCGATTTAAAGGTATTAAGAAATGAGTTTTGAATCAATTGCAAACCATAAGTTTTAAAGTTTCAGAACCTGGAGTCAACACCTAGAATTCCTGGAGCCGACCCCATGGTCAGTCAAATATTCTTCTGATTTTTGATACAGTCCGGAGCCGACACCTAGAGTTTCAAAGCTGACACCCAGAGTTTCGGAGTCGACATTTACAGTGTCTGGAGCCGACTCCGATGCGGGGACAGAACGCTTATTTTTGAGCATCTTGGAGCCGACACACACAGTATTCTGGAGCCGACACCTGACGATGGCGAGCTGACACCTAACTTTTTCGGAGCTGACTCCTCGACGAACTCAGAACTTTCTATTTTTGGATAAACAACTTGGAGCCGACACCTTAAAAGTTGGAGCCGACTCCAACCTGTCTGGGACAAAAATTTAAAATGTCAGATCAGCTCTAACGATAATATTTTTTTTTACCTAACTTCTAACGGATATATTTTTTTCCAGGTACATTCCAACGGCTAGTTTTCTTTCAAAATGGATTAAAGAAAATCTATAAAAAGGGAGAATGCCCGTTTGAAATATAACAACGAGAATAGAAAAAGAGGAAAAAAAGGAAAATAGAGAGAATATTCAAATCAAAAATTGAGAAGTCTTGAGCCTGAAATCCAAGAGAAAAACATTCAAACTCAAATCCTTCCACTTCACAAAGCTCAAAGAAGAATCCAAGGCGTTCAAATTTGAAAAATTGAAGGATTCTCAAAAAGGAAGAAGAAGCTCTGTTTTGAAGATTTTTCAACTTCTCATTTGCTACATCTGCAACGAATCAAAGCTGAGGCTTGATTCAACATCTCCAAAGAGAAGAGGAAAAGAAGAAAAGAAGAAAAGCTCAATTTCAATCTACTTCAAACAGGCTTTTCTAACCTATTCATTTATTTTTTGAATATTTGCTCATTTGAGGAGCTTTGTATTATTAAAAATCTATTCTTTTTGTTTGTGCTAGTTCAATCAGGGGATTGAACTAGTGGAGGTTATATACCTCGGGTCAAGCTAGATTAGCTTGAGTTTAGGGTTTTGTGCTGGTGAGCCCAAAAAAGCTGGGTTCGTTGTGATCCCGGGAAAACAACAAGTTTGAGTTGTGAGCTTGGAAAACAACTCGGCTGTAATCTAAGAGATTATAGTGTGGACCCAAGTGAATCTTGGGAGTGGACGTAGGTGTTGGTTGCACCGAACCACTATAAAATATTTGTGTTTGCCGTGCTTCTATTTCTCTTCTCTATCTCTCTTGTTTGTGCTTTTATTTGCATTAGTTAATTCATTTATCTTAATATTTTTTAAAAGGTCTTAAATTTTTAAGAACCCAATTCACCCCCCCCTCTTGGGTTGCCATCTGGGCCAACAATTGGTATCAGAGCAAGTGCTCATTTAGAATTTGATCTCACGATCAAGAGCTAAAGATCCATTATGGCAACAAAGTGGTTCTTTTGCTGAAGGTCATTCTACGAATAGACCTCCTTTATTTAATGGCTCCAACTATTCATATTGGAAAGCTAGAATGAGGATATTCATTCAAGCTTCTGATTATGAATTTGGGGTGTTATAATTAATGGACCTAGTACACCCACACACTTATTGATGGCACTATTGTTCCTAAGCCCGAAAGGGATTGGAATGATAATGATAGGAGAATGGCTCAACTAATGCTAAAGCCATTAATATCTTATATTGTTCCTTAGACTCAAATGAATTCAACCGCATCTCTACATGTAATTCCGCAAAAGAAATTGGGATAGGTTGGAAATTACACATGAAGGAACAAACCAAGTAAAAGAATCAAAATAAATATTTTGGTTCATAAATATGAATTATTTACAATGGAACAAACTGAAACCATCACATGCATGTTCACTAGATTCACTGATATTGTGAATGGTTTGAAAAGTCTTGGAAAGTTTATACTAATGCTGAACTTGTTCGCAAAATTCTTAGGTCACTCCAAGACTTGGGAAGCAAAAGTGACAGCAATCCAAGAAGCCAAAGACCTCAACACTACCCTTGGAGGAGCTTCTTGGATCCCTTATGACCCATGAATTGACAATGAAGCAGCATATGAGGAAGAAAGAAGAAAAAGACATAAAGGCTGCAAAAAGGAAGAGAGCAGCAGTGATAATGATGATGATGATGATGATGAGACAACTCTTCTTGCAAGAAAATTCAAAAAATTTATGAGAAGAAAGAGCCCTTCCACAAAAGAAATTTGGAAAAAATGGAAGGAGAAAAAGAAAGGAAAAGGACAAGGACAAAGAGAAAGACCCCTTGATATGTTATGAGTGTAAGAAACCGGGGCACTTTAGATATGATTGTCCACAATTGAAGAAGCCTTACAAGAAAAAGAAGAAAGCATATGTTGCAACATGGACTGACAGCGATGAATCTTCTTCAGAAGAAGAACAAAAAGAAGTTGCAAATATTTGCTTCATGGCCAAACGACGACGACGAGGTAAGTTCCGAAAACCCTGATGATTTACATTTGATGAAATGTTTGAAGCTTTCAATGAACTATGATGATTTTAAATTTGAAAAAGAAATACAAATTTGAAAAATGATAATATTCTTATTAAAGAAAAAATGATCTTAAATGAAATTAAATGCTAAAATCTGAAAAAGAAAATTTTAAAAGAAAGAGAATCAATTTCCAATGAAAATGATAAGCTAAAGAAAGAAGTTGAAAATATAAGAATATTGTTGATAAATTTACTTAAGTTCAAAAACTTAATGATTTTAGAATCAAAAGCTGTTTTTGATAAAGCTGGTTTAGGATATAACCTAACTTAAAACAAAAATTTTAAAAATATTTTTGTAAAAGAACAAAAAAGATAATGTTACATGTTTATGTAACAAAAAGGTCATAAATCCTTGAAATGCAAAAACAGTAACAAAAAATTAAATATTAAAGCTAAGAAAATATGGGTTCCGAAAGGAACAATTTTTTGCTACTAACCATGAAGGACCCAAGAAAGCTTGGGTACCTAAATATAAGTTTGATTATATTGCAGGAATGTCTTGTAGCCAAAAGATCAAAGAAAAAGTGGTATCTTGATAGTGGCTGCTCAAGACATATGACGGGTGACAAAGATGAATTCATCACCCTAGAAGAAAAGAGGTGGAGTTGTGACGTTTGGCGATACGGTAAAGGTCAAATTATGGGCCTTGGTAAAGTTCGCATAACTCCATCTATATTATTGATAATGTACTTTATGTTAATGGTTTGAAGCATAATCTAATTAGTATAAGCCAATTATGTGATAAAACTTTAATGTTTCATTTAAATCTTCTTATGCACTGTAACTAATTCCATTGATGATAGCATTGTTTTTACTGGTTATAGACATGGCAATGTATACTTGTTGATTTAGACAAATTTGAGAGTAGTCATTGCTTAATTGCTGATAATGCTAACATAATGATATTAGTTGGTTGTGGCATCGTAGATTAGGTCATGCAAGCACACACCTTATTTCAAAATTAATTAAAATGGATTTAGTTAAAGGGTTTACCTAAATTAGATTTTGAAAATAACAAAATATGTGATGCATGTCAATTTGGAAAACAAACTAGAAGTTCTTTTAAATCTAAAAATATTGTTTCAACTTCTAGGGCCACTAGAGCTACTTCACATGGATCTTTTGGACCAACTAGAACCACAAGTCTAGGAGGAAAGAAATATGGTCTAGTGATTGTAGATGATTACTCTAGATATACTTGGGTAATGTTTTTAGCTCACAAAGATGAGACCTTTCTTATTTCTGAAATTCTTCAAGAAAGTCACAAATGAAAAACAACACCATAGTGTCTCTAAGAAGTGATCATGGAACTGAATTTGAAAATCACTTATTTGAAAATTTTGCATGAAAATGGAATTAATCATAATTTTTCAGCCCCTAGGACTCCACAACAAAATGGTGTAGTTGAAAGAAAAAATAGAACTTTAGAAGACATGGCCCGTACCATGCTATGTGAAAGCAACTTACCAAAGTACTTTTGGGCGGAAGCTATTAACACAGCATGTTACATCTTAATAGAGCTTTAATAAGACCAATATTAAAGAAAACACCTTATGAATTATGGAATGAAAGAAAACCAAATATAAAATACTTTCATGCATTTGGATTTCAACATCTAGTAAAGCCTATAGAGTGTTTAACAAGAGAAACTTAATTGTAGAAGAATCTATTCATGTAATTTTTGATGAATCTTTAGCATCGAGTTCTGAAAAGATTGATGATGAGGAAGATACAAACATTTGAAAGAGATGAAAAAATTAATATTGAGTATCTTCTGATCATGAACAAGAAGCTAAAGATAATGATTCACCTAAGGTTGATGTTGTTGATGCAAATCATAATGATGTAGATCTTCCAAGAGACTGGAGATATGCCTATAGTCATCCTAAGGAATTGATTATAGGTGATCCATCTCAAGGAATAAGAACTAGATCATCAATGAGAAACATAATAATCATCTTGCATTTGTATCTCAAATTGAACCTAAAACTATTGAAGAAGCTGAAAAAGATAATAATTGGATGTTAGCTATGCAAGAAGAATTAAATCAATTTACTAGAAATAATGTTTGGACTCTTGTAGAAGACCTAAAATCATTCTGTTATAGGATCAAAATGGGTATTTAGAAATAAATTAGATGAAAATGGCATAGTAATTAGAAACAAAGCTAGATTAGTTGCAAAAGGATATAATCAAGAAGAAGGAATTGATTTTGATGAAACTTTGCACCTGTAGCTAGACTAGAAGCAATTAGATTATTACTTGCATTTGCATGTCATATGCATATCAATTTATTTCAAATGGATGTTAAAAGTGCATTTTTAAATGGATTTATAAATGAAGAAGTTTTTGTTGAACAACCACCTGGTTTTGAAGATCATGAATTTTCAAATCATGTTTTTAAATTGCACAAAGCACTATATGGTTTGAAACAAGCACCTAGAGCTTGGTATGATAGATTAAGTAAATTTCTAATTGAAAATGATTTTACAAGAGGAAATGTTGATAAAACACTATTTTTGAAAAGAAAAGATAAAGATTTATTAGTAGTACAAATATATGTTGATGATATTGTATTCGGTGCTACTAACAATTTCTTATGTCAAGAATTTGCTAAGTTGATGCAGGGTGAATTCGAGATGAGCATGATGGGAGAACTCAACTTCTTCCTGGACTCCAAATCAAACAAAGCAAAGAGGGAATTTTCATCAACCAACCAAATACACAAAAGAACTGCTCAAGAAGTTTGGTATGGAAGTCAATCAAACCCTTGGAACTCCAATGAGTCCTTCATGCAAGCTGGACAAAGATGAAGAGGTAAGAAAGTTGATCAAAATATTATCGAGGTATGATCGGATCTCTTCTTTACTTAACAGCTAGTAGACCAGATATAATGTTTGCTGTATGTTATGTGCTAGATTTCAATCTGAACCTAAAGAATCTCACTTAATTGCTGTAAAAGAATTTAAGATATTTAAGTGGAACTAAAAATGTAGGTTTATGGTATTCTAGAGACTCAACATTAAACTTGATTGCATATTCTGACTCTGATTATGCTGGATGTAAATTAGATAGAAAAAGCACAAGTGGTGCATGTCAATTCTTAGGAAGTAACTTAATCTCTTGGTTTAGCAAAAAGCAAAATTCGGTTGCATTATCTACTGCTGAAGCAGAATATGTTGCAGCTGGAAGTTGCTGTGCTCAAATCCTTTGGATTAAGAGACAACTTGAAGACTATGGCATAACACTTGATAAAACTCCAATTAGATGTGATAACACAAGTGCAATCAATTAACTAAAAATCCAATTCAACATTCAAGAACAAAACACATTGAAATTAGATATCACTTTATAAGAGAACATGTAGCTAATAATGAAATTTGTCTTGAATATGTTAATACTGAAGAACAATTAGCTGATATATTTACAAAACCTTTGAGTGAAGAGAGATTTTGTTATCTTAGAGGTGAATTAGGGATATGTGACCCTTTGGATTGATTTTGAACTCTAAGGAATGACTATCTAGATTATATTAATTTCTTGATATTCCTTTCATAATTTTAAGGACAAATTATCTAGTCATCTGAGCAATTTGATTCTTAATACTCCTAAATTTTATCAAGATTTTATAGAATTTATTTTGACAAGTTTCAGATGTTTGAATCTCAATTATTTTTCTCTGAAACTGTCATTGGAGTCGACACCTCAGAATGAGGAGTCGACACCTTTGTCTGTGTCGCTCTCGGTCCCTGACCTTGGAGCCGACACCCGTATAAGTGGAGCCGACTCCAATTCGAGTGCTGACTGTGTTAGCAATTTGGAGTCGACACCCAACTTTGCGGGAGTCGACACCTGGGAATCCCAAATCGATTTATTAGGGCAGAGTCGACACCTCGTCATTTCGTAACTTTTCGAATCCTCCACCAAATTCCTCCAAAACTCTCTCAAAGCCTCCCCATCTCTAATTCCACTCTACCCAAGCTTTCCTAAGGATCCAATGGCGCCTAAGAGGAGAGGTTTCGGTAATTGGAGCACCTGTGGTGACCGAAAAACGCTCCGTGAGGCGACCCGTCCGCGAGCCTATCTCCAAGCAAGGATTCCTCCACCGATTCAGACAATTCCAACACCACTTCACCTCAGGTAGATACCCTAGTAGGGAGGGTAATCACAATGGGTAGGAAAGTTGACTTTGAGTTCTTTCAATCCGAGGGTTTTTCGATTGGTAATCAACTCAAGGAGCTTGGATGGGATAGAGTTTGTTCTCTTGATGTTCCTACTTACCCAGCACTAGTGAAAGAATTTTACTTTAATTTATCGAGAGGTGATGGTGGTTTAGTGAGCTCTGTTAGAGGCAAACGGATTCATCTTACATTTTAAAAATTAGGAAATCTCCTGAGCATCCCCATTACCAGATTAGCTGCGGATATGCACAGTGAGAGATCAGCGGCCCTATCAAGGATGTTAGGGAGAGATGTTGAAAATTTGAGGAGATTAGGGCTAACCAGTTGCCCTTGGAATTAAGATTGCTACACAACATTTGCAGTAGAATTTGTTCCCAAAAACCGGTCGTTTTGAGTATGTCTCCGAGCGGGACATTGTTGTGATGGACAGTATTTTGACTGGTCAACCCATTAACCTAGCTGCTATGATGATATTTATATGGCCGAGGCTGGAGGAAAGAGAAGATCGTTACTACCCTACGGCATGGTTTTAACTATGGTATTCAGAAGCCAAGGGGTTGTAATTTTGGACAATGAACCTCCAAGAACCTGAGACATACTGATTATTACAGTCTGGCCACTTTGCATAGGATGGGATTTGTAAAGTTAACGGGCAATGGGAAAGGAAAGGTAACTTGGATGAGAGAGCCCCTGAGCCTAGACATTCTGAACCTTGTGAGGCTGGTCCATCTGTGAGGGTTTTCTCTCCACAGCCGAAGAGTCCTGTTCCTGCCCCTGCACCTGCTCATATTCATGTTCAGCCATCTACTTCATCAGTTGGATTTTCAGACCTTCAATTGGAGCAACTCAAAGACTTACTTGTTGCTCAGAAGGATGAACTGAAGACTGAGTTTGATAATAAGTTTATGAATCTTAAAGAAACTCTTTATTCCCTAGATGATCGCATTGGCAAGATAGAATCAACTCTTAGCTCTTCTGCTAAATCTTTAAGTAGTGATTTGAAGAATATATTTGAAGAACTTAAAGATATCTGTGGAGATTCTGAGACCTATTCCAAGTGCAATGCAGAGCTTCAAGATAAAATCATGACTGCTTGCTCTTTTGTTGATAGAAGGTTGAAAGAATTTGTAGCAACTCAGAGTGATGGAATGCATAGAATTCTAGATCATCTACAAAGAATCATTAGAACCAACTTGTAGTTTTTATGTTGTTTAATGATTTGATGTAATGAAAATTTAGTTTTGATGTAATGAATGTTTAGTTTTTGATGTAATGAAGTTTAAGCTTTGATGTAATGAAAGTATAGTTTTTTTTTTTTTGTAATACTTGACTTCAATGAAATGAAATTATCTTTTGATCTATCAAGTTTATCTTTTGACTTAACTCTTTCTAACCTTTTTGTTGATTACAAAAAAGGGGGAGAAAGTTATGTCGTATATGCATTGATTAGTTATGCTTTAATTGGCATTTATTTAATTGGTATCAAATATGTAAAGCAATAGGAAGAACAATTGATAAATATGTAAAGCAATAAGGAGATACAATTGATAATTTGAACTTCACAGGGGGAGCTACCTTATTCAGGGGGAGCTTCCTTGTGAGGATCACTTTCTTGAAAATTTTAATTTAAGAATACTATGCATATACTCAATGTTTTTATAATCATCAAAAAGGGGGAGATTGTTGACCCAATTATTGATTTTGATGATTAATAAAGGAATTGAGTATATTTATTTGATTACTAATGGATCTGACGAGTGTTTCAGGGCTTAAAAATATTTGATCGATTAAAGGTATTAAGAAATGAGTTTTGAATCAATTGCAAATCATAAGTTTCAAAGTTTCAGAACCTGGAGTCAACACCTAGAATTCCTGGAGCCGACCCCATGGTCAGTCAAATATTCTTCTGATTTTTGATACGGTCCAGAGCCGACACCTAGAGTTTCGGAGCCGACACCCAGAGTTTCGGAGTCGACACTTACAGTGTCTGGAGCCGACTCCGATGCGGGGACAGAACGCTTATTTTCTGAGCATCTTGGAGCCGACACACATAGTATTCTGGAGCCGACACCTGACGATGGCGAGCCGATACCTAACTTTTTTGGAGCCGACTACTCGACGAACTCAGAACTTTCTATTTTTGGATAAATGACTTGGAGCCGACATCTGAAAAGTTGGAGCCGACTCCAACCTGTCTGAGACAAAAATTTAAAATGCCAGATCAGCTCTAACGGTAATATTTTCTTTTTACCTAACTTCTAACGGATATATTTTGTTTCCAGGTACATTTCAACGGCTAGTTTTCTTCCAAAGTGGATTAAAGAAAATCTATAAAAAGGGAGAACGCCCGTTTGAAATATAACAATGGGAATAGAAAAAGAGGAAAAAAAGGAAAATAGAGGGAATATTCAAATCAAAAATCCGAGAAGTCTTGAGCCTGAAATCCAAGAGAAAAGCATTCAAACTCAAATCCTTCCACTCCACAAAGCTCAAAGAAGAATCCAAGGCGTTCAAATTTAAAAATCGAAGGATTCTCAAAAAGGAAGAAGAAGCTCTGTTTTGAAGATTTTCCAACTTCTCATCTGCTACATCTGCAACGAATCAAAGTTGAGGCCTGATTCAACATCTCCAAAGAGAAGAGGAAAAGAAGAAAAGCTCAATTTCAATCTACTTCAAACAGGCTTTTCTAACCCTATTCATTTATTTTTTGAATATTTGCTCATTTGAGGAGCTATGTATTATTGAAAAATACTATTCTTTCTTGTTTGTGCTAGTTCTATCAAGGGGACTGAACTAGTGGAGGTTATATACCTCGGGTCAAGCTAGATTAGCTTGAGTTTAGGGTTGTGCTGGTGAGCCCGGAAAACCGGCTGGGTTCGTTGTGATCCCGGGTGAAACAACAAGTTGTGAGTTGTGATCTTGGAAAATAACTCGACTGTAATCAAGTCGATTATAGTGTGGACCCAAGTGAATCTTGGGAGTGGACGTAGGTGTTGGATACACCGAACCACTATAAAATCTTTGTGTTTGCCGTGCTTCTATTATCTCTATCTTTATCTCTTGTTTGTACTTTATATATGCATTGCATTTAATTTCATTTATCTTAAAGCCAATAGTTTTTAAAAGGTTAAAATTTTTTAAAGAACCCAATTTACCCCCCCCCCCCTCTTGGGTTGCCATCTGGGCCAACAGGTTCAATTTTAGGTTCCAAATTCTAAAATTAATCCTAATTGGATTGGTTCTAAGTTTTAGCTTAGAACTAATCCAATCCTATTCATATGCTTACTCTCACTGAAAATCAATAAAATAATTTAATAATTTTTTTCTTATATAGGCCTAATCCTCTTTTCTCAAATGCTTAAAGGCTCTCTTATCCCTCATGTGTCATCTTGTTTAATACTATTTTCTATTTACACATACATACATATATGTCGAATGGGATGTATTGAGATATATTCCTTCGCTACATCTTTCATTCAATTTATCAAGGGTTGCATCTATCATTGCTTCATATATTTATAAGAATAGTACTACTTGTATTATATCCCTTCACCATCTCATATTTTTGGTCCATTTACTTGGACTCGTTGAGACGCAACTCTTGAATGATTTAAAGAAAGCAGAGAAAATAAAGAAAGATATAAATTATTATGTACAAGATATCTTGAGAGATATCATACTATATATCCAAGATAAGAAAATATATTTCAATGGGTATATGTTTAGTTTAATATCCAACACAGGACTATCCTGAAAACCCAAAATTTTGTAACTTCTTGATTTATATCCTTTTTAGTTTAACCTTGATTTTATAATCCTAATGAAACCTCTGGTTAGGACGTTCCCTACCCGTTTTTATTTTTAAAGATAAATAAATAAATAACACCCTACTTCAGAAGATATGTTTGCATATTTCATCCACTTTATTTAGAGCACCAAACCATGGGATGTTCCCCCCTATCTTTCCTTTTAAAAGAAAAAGAAAAAGAAAAAAAAAAAGTGACACTGCTAATATATACATATAGCATATATTAAGGGGATTTTTAAGGAATTTTAATGCACTGGTAAAATGGCACTGGTGCAGATCGGCTTGGCATTTGCGTTTAATGTCCAAGAAGTGAATTTTGCTGAGATTGAACAAGGCAAGTTCTTTGCACAAATGATGACTTGGTATGTGCTCATGAAGATAGCAGCTAGATGTTCTAAAGTATTGTTTCTTTTACTGATAAGTTTGCTAATGTGTTTTCAATAAACAAGAAAAATACGACATATTATTACTAAAATAAATTGGAGAAAATATATTACAAGATTTTTTTTTTTTTTTTGCACTCCCATTTGTAAGACACAATTTAAAAGAATACTCAATCATGTAAGCAACACTGAAATTTTTCATCCCAGATGCTGATCTAGAAAGAGATTCCCCATTCGGAACCAAGAGATATAATGTATTATATACTGCATTCTTAACCCCAAAAAAAAAAAAGAAAGAAAGAAGCTCCACCACCTTTCAAGTAAACCAAAAATGTTCAGGTGAAAAGAGTCCTCTTTGTCCACCATACCAACCCAAAAATACGTCGTTGTCCAAAACCAGAAATGTCTATTTCTTTAACTGCCACCTTATATGACATCTCTCCCTTTGTATCATCATATAGTGTCAACTCATCTACGACCCAATTTTATCGAGATTCTCTGACACATTCTTCATCCTGGGCCGCTGCTCCGGGTCAGCCTCGGTGCACGCGAGAGCTATATGGAACATGGAGATCACCCCTTTTTAGCATGAACTTCTCTGAGGAGCACCGGGTCCACCAAATCCGACAACGGCTTCGCATCGTCGAACCCCTTCCTCACCCACCTCACAAGCTCTGGCACTTGCTCTAATGGCATGGAAGACGTCGAAGGGGATGAGAACTCGGGTGGCTTTCCGGTCAAGAGTTCGAGCAGGACTACACCAAAGGAGTAGACATCCCATTTCTGGGTGGGCCGGCTTCCGGAAACTCGAGCCTCGGGGGCCCGGTAATTGTTGGGCTTCTCCAATGCAGTGGCCTTGGTGGCAGGAAGGGCCCCGCCGAGGAGACCACCGCCGCCGCCGCCGCCGCCGCCGCTGCTGGAGGAGGAAGGGTCGCTGCTGGCTATATTGATGAGGCGAATGAGACCGAAGTCGGAAACGTAGGGGTTGTAGTCGCCGTCGAGGAGGATGTTGGTGGGCTTGACGTCGCCATGGACGAACTTTCGTGGGCTGTAGTCATGGAGGTAGGCCAGTCCACGGGCCGCTCCCTTGGCTATCCGAAGCCTGATGGACCATGAGAGCGTTGGCTGCCCGGATCGCCCTGCCCAATTAGAAAGAAAACATTTTAAAAACTAATAAATTTAACGCCATGGTTAAAATTTAAAAAGGTTGGCTCTCAAACCATTTCGATTGGCATGAACCGCTTTTCGATTGGGGATGAGGATCCCATGTAATAATAGAAAAGGTGAGCCGGTGCTGTCGCACAAGGCATTTTATTCCGAATGCAAACAAGGGGTTTTATTTTTCTTGTCTTTCTTTTGTTTTTTTTAATTCGCGTCCATCACTTTCGTCCTTCCCCATGCAAGAAGAGGCCGTGACTGAAATGAGAGCGAAGGGGCAGCCGACGACCCCCATGTCTCCATCCGGATTCGTTATTATGATAATTTTCCGACATGCAGGCCCGAAAGCGTGACCAAGAAAAAAAAAAAAAAAAAAAACAAAGCTACCAATCACGGAGCGAACAGGACACCCGTTTTCCAGTGAGATTCCGTGTTAGTGAAGCATTCTCTTAACTTGCGATAGCGAGTTGAGCAATGGAGATAGAAAAACAGCAATCCTGCATTACGTAGTAAACGCAAGTAGTGCAGTTTGTGAATACCTCGAGCTAAGATCGAGAGCAGGTGAGGTAACTAATCCACTGGCCCTTACCTAAACCCCATCCCAGTGGACCAATAATAGTGCTCCACGTGATGTAAATTGTAGAGAGGGAGCAGAGATCCCTCGGTTGCATGTTCCTCTAGAAAAGTGGGAAATGCTTTTACGCATATTTAATAACTTTAACTGCACCACCGTACGAAGAACTTTCAGAGTGAGCTGGACCTGTACTCAAACGGACCCCACTCTTCATGATGAGGAACCCCAATTGGTGCAGAGAAAACTCTTCTTTTTTTTTTTAATTTATTTTTTTTAATAATTAAAAAAAAAAAGGGGAATACCGACAGCTCCCATACCGATGTAAAAGATTTAACTAATTATACTAGCTGATATTTTTATGGACGGTTTCAAATCTACTCACCTTAATTGAGCAAAGAAAATTGTATGGTGCGAAGGCCAGATCAGCCTCATCAAGGCTCTTTTTTTTGGTACATTATTCCTACCGCTTTGCTTTTCTTTTATAATATTCAAAAATTAAGAAATATATAACTTATATTCATCTACTCCTAATTAATTTATACTTAAATTTTTATAATAATATAGATTTGAATCAATTGATCTGCCGTTAAAATGGTACATCAAGAATAATACCACTCCGTAGATTTCGACTAAATGAAATATATATGGACTAAATGCAATGCATGCTCATGCTAACACCATGATTTGAGGGAAAAAAAATTTGCAACCACGCCTACCTAACTGACATTGTCTTATCAGGCTAAGTTTGTTCCTCCCGTTTTGGATTTACCGAGATTCTGGTCTTTCAAGGGTGTGATTAGATTCGTCTAATCGATTCAACCAACAGACCGTTTTCTGAAAACTCCAAAAAGGTCATGTTCCTAGGCGCCAAGGACCTCTCTCTCTCTCTCTCTCTCTCTCTCTCTCTCTCTCTTCCTTTCGTTCTTTGCTTTGCTTT
Organism: Calamus simplicifolius; assembly: GCA_900491605.1. Lineage (NCBI taxonomy): Eukaryota > Viridiplantae > Streptophyta > Magnoliopsida > Arecales > Arecaceae > Calamus > Calamus simplicifolius. The sequence continues at coordinate 301,161 of UESW01005026.1, forward strand.
GCATCGACGGAAGTCTTTCCTTCTTATCTTTTGACTGTCTCCCAAAAGATAGAAGAAAGCTGTCCGCTTTTGAATAAGAAAGCTGTTTGCTTCCAATCAAAAGCCAATAGTGTCATGCCAAGCTTATGATTTCGTTCCTAGAATTGCTCCGGCCGACTTTTTCTTCCCTAATTTCCACTTAAATAACCCTCACCCTCCATCCATTAATCAACGGCCAGCGATTGAACACGCCCTGGCCGGTGACCGATAAGGGGTTAAAGATCGGCGCCCTTCCAGTGTACCCTAAAGATCATGTTTCACTAATCGTAACGCCATCGGACGGGAGCCAGTGCATATCAGCCGGTTCTTTTCGACTACGTGCTGTCTCCAATTGGCTCCCCGTACCAGTAACCACCCGGCTGCCACTACTCGCAGTAACAGATGCGCCACGTCATCAGACAACGAAGGCTACATTCCCTCCCCGGCGAAATCCTAGTCTCCTGCATCAAAAGTCGTGCCGAAAATGAACTCCTCACCGTTCAATCAATAGAGCACTTCCTGGATCAGACGAACTGATCCGTCAGTCGAACGGTGGGAGTCGACCGTCTCATCGAGCGATCGACTATCCGTACGCTTATAACTACGATGCAACTGCGCCTCGTGGCAAAAAAAAACCCAATCACCTCGTGACACGTGTCAGTAATAATAGAGAGGTGGAAGGGGGTAGGACTGACCTCGAAGGGCAGCGGCGAGGTTGCCATTGGAGATGAAGTCGGTGATCAGCAGCTTCTCATCCTGCGCCCAGTAATACGCCCTCAGCTTCACAACGTTCGGGTGCCGCACCCTCGCGATCGCCTGCACCTCCGCCGCGAACTCCTTACACCTCTGCCCTCCGCCCTCCCCGAGTCGCCGCACCGCCACCGGAATCCCATTCCCCAGCACCACCTTGTACACTATCCCCAACCCGCTCTTCCCCAACACATACGCCGACGCTCTCAGCAGCTCATCCAACTCGAACGAAAACCCCTTATCGATCGCCACCAAATCCCCCTCTCCTCCACCGCCGCCGCTCTCGCCGTCCTGCTCCGAACCCCCCTCCTCTGATACGCCGCCGCCGCCCCCCGGCCAGCACCTGCACCCCCCTATTTTCTCCCCCCCTCCCCCCAATTTGCTCTCCCCGGTGCAACTGCAGCACTTGTTGCGGTCTTTCAACTTCCAGTAGATATAGACGACGATGAGCCCGATCAAGGCGACGCCGGCGGCGTCCGCCACCGAGATCAGAACGATGAGACCTGTCCGGAGGCCCTTCTTCGACTGCGCCGATTCCACCCCCGTCGGCGCCACCTGCCGCCCCGGTGGCCCCGCGGGGCGGTCCTGGCAGGGGATCTGCAGCGGGAACCCGCACAACCCCGGGTTGTTCAAAAAGGCCGTCGGGCCCTGGTTCGCCAGCGAACCCGCCTGCGGGATCTCGCCGGACAGGTTGTTGTACCGGAGATCGAGGCTCACCGTGGATGGCAATTTCCCGAGAGAGCTCGGAATTTCGCCGGAGAACTGATTGTGGGAGAGATTCAGGGTGCCGCCGAGGGAATCGAGATCGCCGAGATCCGGCGGGATGGATCCATTGAACTCGTTGGAGGAGAGGTCGAGCTGGACGAGAGAGACCATCTCCGACCAGATCCCCGCGGGGATCTTGCCAGAGAAGCTGTTCTCGAATAAAAGAAGCCGCTGAAGCTGCCGGCAGTTGCGGAGCTCCGGCGGGAGCGGGCCGGAGAGGGAGTTCTTGGAAAGGTCGAGGTTCTGAAGGCGGGGGAGGTCACAGATGGCCGGCGGGAGAACGCCGGAAAGATTGTTATCATAAAGAAAAAGAGAATGGAGAGAAGACGCATTGAAAAGAGGTGTGGGGATGGAGCCGGAGAGTCGGTTGCCGTGGAGGTTAAGGCGGCGGAGAAAGATGAGGGAGCCGAGCTCAGAAGGGACGTAACCGGAAAGGTTCTTGCTGGCGACGGCGACGCCGACGACGCGTGGGTCGGGGAAGCCGGAGACGTTGGCGCAGGTGACACCGGCCCACCGGCAGGGGTCCGCGTCGTCCTCTCTCCAGCCGGCGAGGGCGTCGCCGGGGTCGTCGGAGACCGCCGACTTTAAGGCGAGGAGCGCGAGGCCATCAGGTGAGAGCCCATGGCTCCTGAACACTATAAAAATTAAGAAAAATATAGCTAAAAATCGGAAGCTCTTCATCTGTTAGCCAAGGAGCGAGCGGGAGGGAGAGAAGGAGGCAGCGCCACTCCTGATGCTGATGCTGATCAGTTGATGGAGGGTTGAGAGAGAGGAGGGAGGTGGGTTACTGGAGTATTTAAGAGGGACAATGGGGGATTCGTTGAAATGGTGCTAGAGAACTATTTTAGGTTATCCTGCTCCCTATAATAATGACAAAATGATTAATTAGTTGGATTGGATTTGATTGGAGAGCAGGTTAGGAATGGGAGGTTAGAAGGGATAAAGTAGTAACGGGAATTGGATTTGATTGCTGGGGCCCGGGGAGAGGGGGAGGGAAAGAACAGGCGTGGAAGGGAGGGGAGTAGGGGGAAAGCAAAGGGGGGGATGAGTGGGAGTGCGCTGTGGAAATGATGAGAAGGGGGTGTTGGGGCCTCAACAAGCGTGGTAATGGCTTGTTAGGTGGTTTTGTTCTGTAATCAAGAAAACAACAAAACAAGGGTGGAAAAGAGCGAGATTTCTTGGACAAAGGTGGCATGATTTTTTCTTCTTGCTTTAACTTTGGGATGGAGAAGCTTTGGATACAAGGTAGAGACTCTGGGGAGTTCGGTGGGATTGATTGGGATTGATCTCGATCAGCCACGGTTTGCTAACCGTTTGATTTGTGACCTGAGTGGTTTTCATGTGATAGGAGATGGGTTTGAGGATTCCACTACCATCATATTCCTTCGAGTGTATTCAACGCCATGTTTATGAAGCGTAGAATCTTGGGTAGCTCATGGCTAACGATATGGATGACGTGGGATCCATGCATGCTTGATGGTGGTCCAACACTTTCCATTAGCCAATTTGGGTGACAGCATTGAGAATCTGGCTTCACTCAAGCCACAGTGCACCCAAATATTATATTACCATGCTTGCTTTTGTGTCAGAGCTAATCTTCATATAGAAAATTAATTTCGACAGAACCTGAATCATAATTTGTTTAAATAGAATTAAGAAAGATATAGATTTTAGTAATAAGTATAGTTATTATAAAGTAGGTGGCTCTTCTTCTTCTTCTTCTTTTTTAAGGCTAACCTGCATGATATTGTGGGCATGCAGTAGTTTAATTGGAGTGTGCACTAGCATCCTTCATGTACCTCCACTCTAAACTACAATCTAAATTACCCAAAAATAGTCAGAATTATCAGCCACTGTCAATCATATATAAGATTGCTGTCACCCATTGTAAAAAATTTTAATGAAAGTCATCCAAAAGATGGGGGGGTAGAGAGATGACAAGAAATATAGCATCTAGACAGGAGCATGTTGGCATCTTCAAGCTGGCGTTCTTGCCATCGTCATAGCATTTATAATATCGAGAAAGCTAGATCCATGCATGTCTTTGTCTTTTCATAGCAACAAATACTATATAGGCGTAATACACGTTCGGAGACATAAGAATTCAAATTGTTCCATGACCTTGAATGGATGTAGAAGTTTAAAAAGAGACAAGACCGGTTGGAGACAAATAACACAGATATATGATTAAGTAACAAGACATCATATTCCTCTTAATCAAGCACACTTTACTGTAGAGTTTTTGTCATGTATAAAAACTCTATTAAAATGTTTTCTTCGAGTAAAATTTATCTTAAAAATGAATGAAAATGAGCTTAATAACAGTGATTACGAGGAGTGAATTTTTGTTAGATGGCCATCATCTAACCAATAAATGATTTTAGAAAAGATATATAGAATTGTTACCAAATAACTGGCTGTAATCCTAAATTATATAGGGCACTTGTTATTTAATAACAGTTTCCATGGGAAGGATTTTCCTACAGATGGCTATACGATTTTCCTTAGAACCTCTTTTTCTTTAATCGCAAGAGTTATATAAATGTGTTTCGATCCACTTTCATTTGTTGCTTCCCTCTAATTTCTTTCTGTAAATAGAAAAGCTGAGACAAATGATTGAGAGAAGAATCCTAGATCATTAACTTCTATAATTAAGTCATACACAAGTTATTCATGGCCAGGCGTCCAACTACTACATTTTTTTTATTTTTTATTTAGTCCTAGTCATATAATGGGGAACTTAATTTGTAAGATCCTGGGACATGCTACATCATGTGGATTTCTTTTAATTGATGTTTTTTCCACTACTACAAACATACAAATATATAGAGCTGTAGTTTCAATTTCACAAAAAGATGCGGTCATAATTTTGAATTGTAATTAAGGGATTGCTGGTAAATTTAATGTGTTAGGAGGTCTCGAACAAAAAGATGGAGATGTTAATCACTTGGTATAAGCTACATTCTACGGAAATGCAAATAGTTTAGGGCAAGATCCAGAAATTAGTTGCAGAAGCCAGCAATATTTCAAACATAATCAAACTTTATACTGGCAGCCACTCAACTTCTTAGAGCTTATTATGAATAGGAAAAGATAAAGGTCCCTTAGATAATTGTGAGACTAGAAAAGGCATGAATGTTAATCCAAAAACTTTGGAAGATTGAACAGTGAGAACTTTCAAGAGTTCAAGAAGCCTTGACAGCTAGCTAGTAGTGCTTTGTGAGACAGGAAAATGTATGAATGCTTGAAAACTTTGGAAGATTGAACCGGGGAAACTTTCACGAATTCAAAAGAAGACTCGAGAATTAATTCTGTTGGAAAATTTTTGTGCAGCAATAAAATATTGGAACAAAGATTGTAAAAGAGGTACAGGGTACCTGGACGGCTGATTCCTTAAGCTGACAAGGGCTTTTAAGCCTCTCTAAAATTTGAACCGAAATATTGAAAGTCTGAATACAAAGGAGAAATGATAAAAATTTAATATGATATAAAAGCCTTGTTTCATGTACATGGAGATGATAGGTGCCCAGCTTATGAGGGATGGCATACACAAAATCATTATGGTCATTTGCAGAATGGAATCCTATGTTTTATGTAACGTGGACAGCATGATAGACCATCGAATCTTAGAGTTTTATGATTGAAGTTGCACTCTTTGCATGCAGTATATCTCACTTGATCGGAGTTTTACAATTTAATTACATGTGTCAAATTACACTAGAACCTAAAAAGAGGTTTAAAATTGTACATATGCTAGCAACCAAATTGACACAGGTCAAATATTACTCACAGTTTCAAAGCACAAGAATTGTTAATTTAATATTACAACATAATAACATTGTAATATTATTATAATAATGAAATATAATACGATATGACATGATAATATTATATTGCATTATATCATGCTATATTTAAATATTATAATAATCTTATTATTATAATAAATTATGATATAATATGATAATAATGGAATAAATAATATAAAAAATTTTTGTTTGAAAATATTCCTATAACATAATATAATTATGTAGTGCAAAATAAAATAATAAAATAATATTATAATGATGTTGTAATATAGTATACTAATATATATTATTATATTTTACGATGTTATAATATTATAATATTATAATAACAATATATCAATGTATTGCAACATTGTATCATTAAAATAATCATATTATATTTTATAATAATATATTATAATAAAATTATTAATTAATAACAAAAATATTATACTATAAGAATATTATTATATAATAATTATAGTATAATAATATTATCATATTGTTTTATAATATAATATAATAATTATAGATTGAGATTTTTTTTCTTGATGATAACATACTGCTCTGCCAAATGGAGTCCTATAATTGCAATCTTTCAAACAATATTAATTTGATTATAATGTAATTCAATTATATGCAGGTCAATATTACGGTAACTTTAATTGCACTATAATTTTAATTGTACTGTTCCCCCAATGGGCTGACACGAAAAAAATCAAATGGCATTAAAACTCTGCTCATTAGGAACACGTCTTTATAATAAAAGCAAGAACCTAAGGTGGTCGTCGAACCGTCGCCCCATTCTGACTTCTGAGGACGCGTTAGGACACTATTTTGACGCGGTTGTTTTCCTTCCTTTCAAAAGAGAGACAAAAAGCTTACCAATAAAAAGCGAAAGTGCTTTTACCAATCTACCAATCTTGAACCACACTGAGGTCGTGTCAAATTCAAACATGTGTCCCTTTTAACACCAGTTTAACAACTACAGTGTTTTTATGAAAATAATATTAAAGTAAAAAAATATTATTTTAAATATTATTTTTATTTCTTTCTTAATGCCATAACAGCACTGAAAAGCGTCAATAGAAATGTAAAAGATCCGGCATAAAAGCTCTACTCGATGTGGCGCTTTCAGAAAGCATCACACGGTGTGACTCTTTTCCTTTCAAAAAGCATCACTTGGTATGGTGCTTTTCAGATATGAAAAGCACCATATATATGTGGCGCTTTTTGCACTTTTAAGCCTCAGCCTCCTGCTCTTAGGACCCCGATAGAGTAGATTGATTCATCTCCTTTGTGATATATCAAACAATTGTCATGTTCCTTCATTTTTTTTCCTTAAAAAAAAGCATAAGGTGATGGATTTTAATAGTGTACGTTGCTTACTTCTCTTCCCTCAATTCATTTATCTCCTCGCTACGGGGCAAATAAAATGGATGATGAAATTTCATGTGGCGCTTGTTGAAAGGAGAGTCAAAAAGCACCATACACCGAGTGGCGCTTTCATGCTGAGTCCTTTCTGTCTTCACTGGCGCTTTTCAGCGCTGACATGATAATGAGGATGAAATAAAAATAATAATGGTTTTTACTGTAACATTACTTTCGTAAAAACTTTTTCTTCGATACTATAGTTGTTAAACCGGTGTCAAAGGACACCATTTGAAAAACAGCTCTGAGGTCACATGCATCTATCGTGTCCTTCCTTGCATGCATTGTCCATATTTAAGAGTCAAAGCCCTGTCGATTGGCTGAGGAAAGCCCAAAAAAATCCATAAACAGTAGATTTGGTAGACAAAGAATTTATCTTCTCCAGAAGATGGATCCTGTTGATAGAAACCCAAGCCTATAATCCCATCCAAGCCTGATTTTGTTCACAATTCTGCACACAAAATTTGGCCCAGGTAGTCCATCCCCACTGCTCCACAACATGGCAGTGGAAATAAAAAAGAAGTCACATGGAGTACTAGTCTATCTTGTGCACAGTGATGATACCTATGCATTGCACATGATGGTAACTTTTCTAATGGGGTTGAGATGCTTCTTTTCCACTGCCACTAGCAAGCCACAAGAGCAATGCAAATGCTAGTACTATTGGACAACATTTCATGATCTGTTTGCCACATTGCCTCTTTCACTGTTCTAACCACCAACCATGGAAGGAACAGTGCATGCTCTCTGAATACTTTTACTTTTGATGAGTTATATATAGCACAAGACGTTGATCGAAATAAGGAATATAAATCACAGCCACCACTGCTTAGATGACAAATCTTAAGTTTAAGCTTTTTCAACAAGTTCTCAGCTTAGTGATATATATATATATATATAAGATGAAATCTTAGTTGACATTCATCAGAGCTATAGAACTAAGCTCTTAGGCTGATGAAACTTGCATCATCTCCTGCTCAACTGGAGTTGGGACAGCAGGGTAGTATTTGTAGTGCAGCTCACGCACATCATCACCAGAGAGCTTCTTCCAACCATCGGGTCCAACATAATAAACTGTAAAGCAAAAATATTATGGTAAATCTCGGCCAGTAGAGAGTAATTTTCAGACCATTCTACTAAGAAAAAAATTAAGAGATTACTAGATCGCATTAACATGGCATTCTATTGGGTGAGGCCAGTCATAGATCAGAAATAACAGAAGCCAAGTATGTAATCCATCAAAAGCAGGCAAAGATAGTGGAATGCCAATGAATAATCAGCTAGTTCTTGGTATAGATAGAAGATATCATACCAATAGCAACTCCACCACTAGCTCCATCTCGAAATGTGGCATGATAAATGGCTCGGCGAGCCAGTTCTGCAGCTTCCTCAGTGGACAGGTCATAGCTATATCTGAAACAGTGATAGTAGAAAATATTAACTGATCTAATTGAAGTTTCCTACTAAACAAAATGAGAGCTTGTCAATACCTACCCACTATCCAGGACTCCATAAGCATATGGAGATCCAGATCCAACTGAGAACCGCTGGCCCTTTAGCCTTCCTCCTTCACTGTCAACATAATACAGAGAAGGCCCCTGGAAAGTAACAAGATATTCAACCAGTCACACCAAGATCAATAAATTTGGTACCGATATCCATACTGATACATTACCGATTCAATACAATATGGACCAATATGATTCTTTTTTCATTCTTAACCATTCGGTACCAAATATGTTCAATTCATGTTCAATTCACAACGAATCGAAATTCAGTATCATATCAATGCCTTACCGATATGGTATAGCTTAGATCAGTAAAGATTGGTACGAAAGATCTTAAGTCCTATTGGAAATAACTAAGAACCACTAATGGTGAATATAGAAATACCATTTCATCCCTTCCAGCAACCATGGTGCCTACTGAAAGGCCCATTCCACGGTAGGAGTAAAGCATATTTGCCAACAGCTTTGAAGCACCTGCAACTGAAATCCTGTGCTTGTTTTCCAGCTCAAATAACCGACACTGAACAGGAGGAGAATCAACAAGACATAAATTATCTTTTCCAAGCTCATTGATATACAAATAACAGCATATTTTTAAGGTTAAATGATATAGCAGTCACAAGCACATATCTGACCTTGATGCCCAAATTTCTATGCCAAAAGATGCAGTCTGCAGCCCCTCCAGCCACTGTGGCAATCATGTATGGATTGATCTCAACAATTTTCTTCACATTCTGAGAAGCTGAAAAATATAATATAAAGAGGGATTAGTGTTATGGCAACTCATCACAAACATAGCATTGGCACATCTGATGGTCATATTTCTAGGCAGACTGAACAGGTCATCTAAAAGCTCTTTTGTGAAATTCACTTTGAATGGGGGAATGAAATCAACTGTTTTGTATTCAATTGAACAACTAAAACTTTTGAATGCCACTACTGTCACGCCCCAGACCCTATATTGGATCTAAAGGTGGCAACCCGCCGCATGCCTGGCATACAAGGCGTCCCAAAATATAACATTTAATACAAGAAGGGGTAATAACTATATCGTCCAATTTAAATGGTTCTTAATACAAATCATAATCATAGGTTTTAGGCTACATGCCCATCATACATAAGTCACTGGGGTTACAACAAAATGTTGGATCTTAGTTTCCTCTGAATGAAGCTCCAACTACCCAAATCCATTCTTCAGTCCTGTGGCTCTGAAAAACATTGTAAGATTTATATGAGCTTACACTCAATAAGTAAGCCTATTATATAATCATTTCGTCAAGATGTTATCAAACCACATTTTCATGTATAAAACTTCAATTTCAAATACATTCATCATGTTATCAAAACATGTATATCATCAGCTCAAATAATTTTGGAAGCTTAATTATACAATAAATACTGAAATATGCAATGTAAACAAACCCACTGTATTTATATAATTATTATTTCCTTATGTGTCCCACGGCCCTACAACACCATCTGGTGTATCACTCTTTAATATCCCCTAAGAGGAAGGGTCCTGGTACCAGCTTTATGCCATATATCATAATCAATCACAACACATCCTCTAGATGTGTGTGCGTTATGCAATATATCAATCACATCACATCTAGATGTGTGTCCTCCACATATCTTCCCCTGTGGAGATGGTCCCGTATCACTTAGCATTTCACCTCATTTCACATCATATGAGAACGCGCGACATATCATCATCATATTTGCATGTAGCACATCATGCATCATCATGAGCATAAGCTCCTCATATCACATATACAGTGGTTTGTACATTCACAGCATAAAATACATCAATAATACCAGTATATTTTGCAAAGCCAAAATAATCACATCATTCAATTTTTTGCACATTTATAATCCATTACTTTGCAAAATATTAGTAATCACATATAATTATAACAGATACCCAATTGTATAACAAAATTCCATTGTCTTATTTTTCCAAATAATGTAATATATCCATAATTTTTATATTCTAATAAATTATAAAAATTATAATAAATGGCTTACTTACCTCAGTACGCTAATTCAAACTGTAAATCAGCTATGTGGACATCTGGTTACCTACAGCATTAATTTCCACAATTAAATCTCAAAAATTGGAACAATGCAGCATCCCCTAAGGTCTACCCAGTCTAATCCTGGGCCCAACTTTGGGCTCGAATATCTCTCAATATATAAGCCCGAATGAAGAAATAAAAATATCCTGAGAAATTCGAATCGGACCATATTTTTTTTTCTCCATTCGGCCCAATACAGGGCCCAAAATGCAGCCCAAAAATAGCTCGTGAGCCGGCCCAATAGGGCCCAAGGGGACGGCCCGGCCCGCCAGCCGTCTCCCTCCCCCGCCTCCCCTGTTTCACCCGAACAGGGGAGGGAGCCATGCCGGCGGCCAGGGCCACCGCCGGCCAATTCCTGGGCGGTCCGGCCGCCGGCGATCGGCCCAAGCCGGCCGCCTCCCTCTCCCTCTCTTTCTCCCTCAATTTCTCTCCTTCTCTCTTTCGATCGTCTGCGCTTGGACCGTGCCGGTGGCACGGCCGGCCACCATGGCCGGCCGGATCCTCACCGGACGGTCGCCCGCCGTCGTGAGGTCTCCTGGCCGCGCCCAGGCCCGGCGAGGCATCGGGCACTCCGCCGGGCCGAACCAAGCCGTGAACCGGCTTGGTTCCTCTCCCTCTCTCTCTCTCTCTCTCTCTCTCCCTCTCTCTCCCCCTTACCTGCGGCCGGCGCCGGGGGAAAGCTTGCGGAGAAGGAGGGGTGCTCCCCCCCTCCTTAAATAGTGGCGAGGGGAGGGTTATCCCCTCCCTGTACCCATGTGAAGGGGGCGCGTCGGCGCCCCCTTCCTTGACTGGCTGCGGCGCCCCTTGCCGCAACCGTCAACAATGGCGGAGGAAGGGGCGGCGCCCCCTTCCTCCGTCAACAATGGCGGATCCTCACATGTGAGGATCCGTCGAACAGGGGCTCACATTCTTCCCTCCTTATAAAAATTTCGGCCTCGAAATTGGTGTACTTCATATAACATTTAGAATCCAAAGCTTTGATCATATGATTAATCTTCTTTCCATTTACATATGCTATGTTACAAACAATTGAGGATATTTCTTTAATTTCCTCCTCAAGCTCCCAAGTAGCTTCCCTCTCAGAATGGTTACTCCACTGAACCTTGACATAGGGAATGCTACGCCGTCTTAAAACTTGATCCTTGCGGTCCACAATACGCACAGGATGCTCCTCATATGTTAGATCCTTCCTTAACTGCATGGGCTCAAACTGTATCACATGGCTGGGGTCAGAAATGTACTTTCTCAACATAGATACATGAAATACATTGTGTACCCCAGAGAGTGCCTGGAGGTAATGCCAGGCTATAAGCCACCTCCCCTACTTTGCTCAGAATCTCAAATGGCCCAATGTATCGTGGACTCAGTTTACCTCTAATCCCAAATCTCATCACATTTTTGGTTGGTGATATCTTCAAAAAGACATGATCTCCAATTTGAAATTCTAGCTCCCTTCTTCTCACATCAGCATAGCTCTTCTGTCGGCTCTGAGCTGTGCGGAGTCGTCCCTTGATCAGTTGCACCTTCTCTACTGTCTGTCGAATCAGCTCAGGGCCCAACAATTTTCTCTCCCCCACATCATCCCAACATAAGGGAGATCTGCATTTTCTACCATACAAGGCCTCAAATGGAGCCATCTGGATACTGGCTTGGTAGCTGTTATTGTAAGCAAATTCCACTAAAGATAAGTGGTTGTCCCAAGCACCACCCAAGTCCATCACACAGGCTCGCAACATGTCCTCCAGGGTCTGTATGGTTCTCTCAGACTGCCCATCTGTCTGGGATGGAAGGCTGTGCTGAAGTTCAATTTGGTCCCCAGAGCTCTATGAAGACTCTTCCAGAATTGGGACACAAACCTAGTATCCCTATCTGATACAATAGATACGGGAATACCATGAAGCCTTCACAATTTGCTCAATATACATGTTGGCCAATCTCTCACTGGAGATCCCAACTCTGAATGGCAGGAAATGGGCTGACTTCGTCAATCTGTCTACAATGACCCATACCGCATCATTGTTCCGAGGGGTCTTAGGCAGACCAGTCACGAAGTCCATAGTGATCTTCTCCCATTTCCATTGTGGAATCATCAGAGATTGAAGGGTCCCGCAGGCCTTTGATGCTCAGCCTTCACTTGCTGACATACCAAACATTTGGCTACATACTGAGCAATCTCGCTCTTCATTCCTTTCCACCAAAAGTTTTCTTTTAGGTCCTTGTACATCTTGGTACCTCCTGGGTGCACCGTGTAAGGAGAATAGTGGGCCTCCTTCAGAATCTCTGCTCTTAGTTCCACCACATTTGGCACACAGAGCCTACCATCAAATCTCAGGGATCCATCCTCCATTATAGTAAATTCATTTTGAACCCCTGACTTCACGGCTTCTTTAATCTTTTGCAGGTCCAAGTCTTCTTTCTGGGAGGACTTGATCCTGTCTAACAGAGTTGGTTGGAGTACAAGTGCTGCCACAAGCCCATCGGACCGTTGTACTCGCAATCCAACCTCCAACTTCTCAAGATCCCTCTGGATGTGAGGCTGAGAAGTGATCATAGAAGCTAACTCCGAGGAGGACTTCCTACTAAGGCATCAGCTACCACATTGGCCTTCCCTGGATGATAGTGCAGGTTCAGGTCATAATCTTTTAGTAGCTCCATCCACCTCCTTTGCCTCAAGTTTAACTCCTTCTGAGTGAAGATGTACTTCAGACTTTTGTGGTCTGTGTACACATCACATGCTTCTCCATATAGATAATGCCGCCAGATCTTTAAGGCAAAAATCACAGCAGCCAACTCCAGGTCATGAGTAGGATAATTTTGCTCGTATGGCTTTAGCTGTCTGGAGGCATAAGCTATCACCTTCTCATTTTGCATCAGAACACATCCCAATCCCTTCCGAGAAGCATCCGTGTATAGAGTGAATCCTCCAGATCCTGACGGAAGGGTAAGGACGGGGGCTGACACTAGGCGTTGTTTCAGCTCCTGGAAACTTCTCTCACACTCCTCAGTCCAGTCAAACTTCGCTTGCTTTTGGGTCAAGCGAGTCAGGGGTAGAGCAATGCGAGAAAAGCCCTCCACGAATCTGCGATAATATCCAGCCAGCCCCACGAAGCTTCTGACTTCAGATACATTGGAAGGTCGACTCCAATTTACAACTGCCTCAATCTTCTTTGGGTCCACAGTTATGCCATTTTTAGATATTACGTGACCCAAGAATGATACTTGGCTCAACCAGAAGTCACACTTCTGCAACTTGGCATAAAGCTTTTTCTCCCGAAGGGTTTGCAGAACAATCTTCAGGTGGTCCATATGCTCCTCCTGGCTTTTAGAATACACCAGGATGTCATCAATGAACACCACCACAAACTGGTCCAAGTATGGCTTAAAGATTCTGTTCATCAAGTCCATGAATGCTGCCGGGGCATTAGTTAACCCAAACGGCATCACCAAGAACTCGTAGTGGCCATACCTAGTCCTGAATGCTGTCTTAGGCACATCTCCAGCCTTGACCTTGAGTTGATGGTATCCTGACCGAAGGTCAATCTTCGAGAATACCCGAGCTCCTTGGAGTTGATCAAACAGATCATCGATCCTCGGCAAGGGATACTTGTTCCGCACTGTTACCTTATTGATTTCTCGGTAATCAATGCAGAGCCGAAGACTCCATCTTTCTTTTTGACAAATAATACTGGAGCACCCCAAGGAGAGACACTCGGTCTGATAAATCCCCGGTCTAGGAGCTCTGCAATTGGTTCTTCAACTCTTTTAGTTCAGCTGGGGCCATACGATAAGGGGCCTTGGATATAGGTCCAGTGCCAGGGACCAAATCAATGGTGAACTCCACTTCCCGGTCTGGAGGCAATTCGGTCAAATCATCCGGGAAGACGTCAGGAAACTCCATAGCCACTGGAATATCCTCCAACTTCACCTCTTCCTGCTGAAGGTCCTTGACCACAGCAAGAAACCCTTGGCCACCTTCATCAAATATTTGGCAGCCTGCAGTGCTGATACAAACACTGAGGCCAGGTGTTCCTGGCTTCCAGTAAAACTGAATTCAGGCTGATTAGGGATTTTGAAGATCACCATTTTCCTGAAACAGTCTACCGAAGCATGATAGGAGGCCAACCAGTCCATCCCAAGGATAACATCAAAGGACTTTAGTGGAAGGACGATTAGATCAGCCTCCAGCCTCTTGTCGCCCACGTTGATCTGGCAGGATCTGCATACAGACTCCACCCTCATAACATCTCCATTTGGGAATGCAATGAGCAACTCTTGTTCTAGGGGAACGGGTGTCAACGATGCATTATTGGCAAGATAACATCAGATATAAACGAATGCGTGGCACCCGGATCTACTAAAGTTGAGCATAAGTGTTGCCTACTTTAATTGTCCCTGATCACAAAGTTTAGTTGTCTTAGATGTCATATAGCGGATCCTATTTATCCTTCATGATCAATGCATTATATCGCATATGAACAAATAATCTTAAAGGGTACTTAAGTAACAGGTATACCTGCCACAACGGAGTTAGAAGCGGCAGCATCCTGTTGGGTGAGGGTGAAGACCCTTCCCTGGGTCCTCGGCTGCTGCGGCTGGTTCATCCCAAGATTTGGAGAAGCAGCTGATCCCTCCGAAGGGACAAGTGGCCATCTTGTGATCCACTTTCCCACATATGAAGCAGGCACCTCTCGGCCCACGGCACTGCCTGCCCGGGTGGAAGTTTCCGCAGTGAGGGCAACGGGTCTCCTTACCCTTCGGTCCTGAGGGGGGCTGATATGTATCTTTCTTCTTAGCCTGCCCCGAAGACTGGCCCGAAGGAGACCCCTTCCTCTTCCTCTTTAGCTCCCACTCCTTCTGGTTCCTATTCATGTCTCTTTCGATCACCAGGGCTTTGCTCACCACAGCACAATATGTGGAGAGTTCAAATGCATTGACTGCTTGCCTCAGTTTGGGTCGCAGTCCTTCAGTGAACCTGGTGATCTTGGCTCTCTCAGTGGTCACTATTTCCGGAGCAAACCGGGCTAGCCTAGTGAACTCGGCTTCGTACTGGGCCACAGAGAGATTCTTCTGTTCCAGCTCCAGAAACTCAGACTCCATCTGCCTTTGCACACTACTGGGAAAGTATTTGTTGAAAAAGGCCTCCTTGAACTCCCTCCAGGAAACAGCCTGTCCACCCAATCGCTGCTCCATATGCAACCACCAATCATATGCCTCCCCTTGAAGGAGGTAGGTGGCAAATCTAATCCGCTCCTCCTCCTGGCTACCATGGGCCATGAAGGCCTTCTCCATCTCCCTCATCCATCCCTCAGCATCAGCGGGTTGGTGGATCCAGAGAAGGGAGCAGGGGCTAAGCTCTTAAACTCAGCAAAGCTCCGACCCCCTCCTTGCCAGGGTTGCGGCGGAGCGGGCTGGACTGGTGGTTCAGGTTCGACTCGCGGGTTTTGCTGAGTAGGAGGGCGGGCTGAGCAGGCACCACTTGTTGGATCTGCTGCTGCATAGCCTGCACCATTTCCACAAGGGCCTGAAGTATCTCAGTCTGGCGCTGTTGCTGGCCATTGCCAGCCACATTAATGGAACCAGAGCCTCCAGAAGTTTGCTGGCCTCCCTGCTGGCCAGAGTCACCAGCCTGGGAACCTCCAACTTGCCGCGTACTTCTGGTGTGACAAGGCATGACTATTCCCTCTCTCTCTCCCTTACCTGTGGCCGGCCAACCGGGGAAAGCTTGCGGAGAAGGAGGGGTGCTCCCCCTCCTTAAATAGTGGTGAGGGGAAGGTTATCCCCTCCCCTGTACCCACGTGAAGGGGGCGCGTCGGCGCCCCCCTTCCTTGACTGGCTGCGGCGCCCTTTGCCGTAGCCGTCAACAATGGCGGAGGAAGGGGGCGGCGCCCCCCTTCCTCCATCAACAATGGCAGCCGCCCCCTTCCTCCATCAATGACGGATCCTCACATGTGGGATCCGTCGGACGAACAGGGGCTCACAACTACATAGAGCACCAATCCCTCACTTTCATCTTATATTCCATTCTCCTAACAAAAGTTCACTATCTGTTGTTTGGTTCCATGGTGAAGATTCATCGGACGAACAGGGGCTCACAACTACATAGAGCACCAATCCCTCACTTTCATCTTATATTCCATTCTCCTAACAAAAGTTCACTATCTGCTGTTTGGTTCCATGATGGCATCACCAAATCTGCATCCTTACATGCCTTGAAGACAGTATGCAAATTCCTTTAGTGAAATAAATCCATAATTGGCTTCATTTTCTTGCTAAAAGTGTAATAATGAAGTGCTACTCCTAAGCCTAGAGGAAGTGTTCATGCAAATGAGTTTGAGAAAAGATTGGCCAAATAGAAAATTTCATTTCGGATAAAACTTAGATGTGGTTCTTTAGATGTTTGCAATGCGTTTCTCCACCGAATAAGAGATGCATCTACCATCATCATTGCACTGAAACATGATGCCTCTCTTTTCTATATTTTCTTTGTTTGTATTGAAGAGCTGGCTTATGAAGTTTATTTTTACTACGTTCTCATTTTTTATATGATTTTTATTATTTTTTGCACTTTTACTCAATGTTTTGATGTAAGTATATTCGAGTTAATTTAATGATTGTCTTGTATGCAACAATGAAAATTTTCAAACATTAGCTCCTGTGATCCCTCTATAATTTTAGAATTTGATTTTATCTTTGTGACTATTATGAAAACACTATACATTAGATCTCTTTACTGTTGGTATTTATTATATAATTTATTTCTCTATATATATCTTGTCTTAATATAAGTAATTTATGGTTTTCTTTTAAGTGAACCAATTCTATCAAATTACACTTGAAAATTATCAGAACAAAAACACTTTGGAGCAGTGATCATTTTCAAATTAAAAATAAATTACAAAACACTTGGGCCAATAAGTATAGGATAAGTGGGTATAATCGGTTCCATGCAATATTATATGAAAAAAGGAAATCAGCGAAAGAAGACATAGAAGATAGAAAGGTAGATGCATAGAAACTTAAGCGGCGGCCATGCCAGTATGACAAACAAACAAAGATGGGTAAAAAGAAGGCATCACACTTATTTTTCACAAATTATTCTAAATTTTAATCTTTGCTAAATGTTTTAAACACAGCAACATGAACCCTTCTTTTTGAGATAATTGATCACAAAAAATAAATAGTGAATGCAAGTTCTGTTGTAAACACTAAGAAATTCAATGTTTTGGAACTAAAACATTAAAAAAATATATATCAATACTTTTTACATAATCCATGGATAAACCATTTAATATTTCTCTCAAATTGCTAATTGGCAACAACAGAACATTCCTATCTTTCAAACCAAATCCTTGACTAATTTGCATATTGATTTTTAAGCTCTATCTCGGATCCAAGTTAATCCAAATCCAGTCTAATTAAATATCTATAATGATTGCCAATACCAAGTGACTAACTTGACCTCTAATTACCTTACAGCATGATCGCTCCAGGGTAGGAGGTAATCTACCAGATTATCGGTAATTTAAAAGGGCCCCACCGGATAAACATGTTTAGTACGTATTTTGAATGGCAATCTATCCTGTAGTGGTAATCTGTATTACCACTTGAATGGTAATCCACATTACCTCAGGGGAAAGTGGCTATCCACATTACCGGCTATTTTGTAATCTAATAAGTTTTTCTTTTGACAAAATTACCCCCGCCTCTTTTGTAAAAATAAAATTATCCCTTCCACCAAACAATTAAATTAATTAAAAAAATTAAATTAAAAATTAAAATAAAAAATTAAATTATTTTTAAAAATTATTTTTTTATTTTTAATTTAATTTTAAAAATTAATTTTTTTAATTTTAAATTTAATTTTTTTAAAAAAAATAATTTTTTAAATTTTTTAATTAATTAAATTAATTTTTAAATTTTATTTTTAAATATTAAATTAATTAATTAAATTAATTTAAAATTTAATTTTAAAAAATATTTTTTTATTTTTAAAAGTAATTTTTTTAAAAAAATTAATTTTTTATTTTTTAAATTAATTTTTTAAAAATTAATTTTTTAAAAATTAATTTTTTAAAAATTAATTTTTAATTTTATTTTTTAAAATATT
>UESW01005026.1:319828-387655 GCA_900491605.1 Calamus simplicifolius
TCTCTTGAAAGCTTCGTAGTGGCGGTGCTTAGATGAAGCTTGATGGCGATAAGCTTCTCTATAAGGATATTTCCCGTAGGTGAATCTCTGACTAACTGGTGCAGCTATCACGAGCGATGTGAGAAGCTTGGGCTGCTGCTGAATGGCCACCGAGCATTACTTCTGCGGCTTATAAACTACTGCATTCAAGGCTTGAACTTGTTGATTGAGGATGGCCAGTTGGTTAATTAGAGCAGCTGAGGCTGGTGGTGAAGGAAGAGCAGAGAGAGTGGTCCTCTGCTGCTCAGTATTATGTGAATGCCCCCGGCATGATTGGTGAGGACCTTCAGTATGTGCATCGCCACCATGGCTATCTTAATGGGGACAAAGGCTTATAGCTCAGGAAGACAGAGCTTTCTTTCCTGCAGTGCGTGCCCCCCTACCTGGCGCGCCAATCTGTTGATGCCCGGTCACTTTGAGTCGGCCTCCTTGAGCGTCGACCGTTCTCCCACAGAAATATCGGAGCCCTTCCTTTGTCTTCAAAGCCCGCAAGAAGTCCCACGGTCGGATATTCCGGCGAGGACCCTTCGATGCTCAAGTTAGTGCTCTGGGCAACAGTCGTGAGCTTGAGAAAGCTCGAAAGAGAAAGAGAGATCCCCCAGAATGAGTATGTTTTCTCCTTTTTGAGTTACCTCTTACCTTCTTTATTCACCATTATACTCTGTGTAGCTTGCTTGAGAAGTTTGAATCTTTGCCATCTAGTGGGAATGAGTCACGTGGGGCCTCATGATGGACCATGACTTTTGGAGCTCATTTAGTCTGAGTGGCTGAAGTGTCATGATGACTGAGTACTTTTGGTGGGTGAAATGTCAGGGCTGACATCTGTGAGGCCCAAATGCTGCCACTTGTCAAGACTTTTATGATGAATGATAACTTTCGATAAAGCTTACCTCTTAGTGGAATGTGGCGCCATCTGGTCAGAGACAGATGACCACTTAATTATCTCATTAAAGTAAGTGGTCATAATTTATTAATCCAGAAGATGATGTGATGAATAGTCACTGTAGGGCCCACGCGTGTCCGAGCTGAATGCCACTAAGGAAGAGCCGCTAGGGACTTAGGTCCGGCGAGGCCGTTATCGACTGAGGTCGGGGCAGCCTAGGACTGCTCGGGAGCCGCCAAGGGCCTCTTGGGATCACTGTGGCCACCTGGGATTGTTCGGACCTATGCACGCATGAGGCCGGCTAGGATGCTCGTGGTAGGAAATAGGGGCCGCTTGGAACCGGTGTGGCCGCTTGGGAACGCTTGGGGCCGCCGTCATAGGAGTGTTGGGGGCCGCCTAGGATTGCTCGGGAGCCGCCTAGCTGGGAGAAGCTTTCGGGACCGCCTAAGATGAAGATGTCCCGAAGTTATTACGGAAGCACATTAACGTGGGCCAAAAAGGGAGTCAATCGTGGCAACCATAAATGCACGTGGCCTTTATAAGACCATAAAAGCTCCGGCACATAAATGCGATAGAGAGTCATCGTCGTGATGGCATTTGGAGTCTGAAACCAAAGCGCCTAGGATGACCACCTAGAAAGGCCGCCTAGGATGGCCGTTGAGGAAGGCCGTTCAGGACTACCGCCTAGGATGGAAGGCCGCCTAGGATTGTTAATGAGGGCCGTTGAAGAAGGCCGCGGAGGAAGAGGCCACTTAGGACTTCCTCCGCTGTCTCTTTCTCTTCCCGTGACTTGACATTGAATGCTCTATTCTATTGAATGCCCTCTAATAAATGCCTTGGAGCGAGGGCCTCTAATAAATGCCTTGGAGCGAGGCCTTAATAAGACCTATAAATGCCTCGGCACATAAATGCCGTTGAGAAAGCCGTCGAGGAAGAGGCCGCTTAAAATTGTTGTGAGGAGGGGGCCGCTTAAGATGAAAGGCCGCCTAGAATTATTGTGAGGAGGGGCCGCCTAAGATTATTGTGAGGAGGGGGCCGCTCAAAATGAAAGGCCGCAGATTATTGTGAGGAAGGGGCCGCTTAAGATGAAAGGCCGCCTAGAATCATTGTGAGGAGGGGGCCGCTTAAGATGAAAGGCCGCCTAGAATTATTGTGAGGAGGGGCCGCTCAAGATGAAAGGCCGCCTAAGATTATTAAAGAGGGGGCCGCTCAATATGAAAGGCCGCCTAAGATTGTTAAAGAGGGGGCCGCTCAATATTAAAGGCCGCCTAGAATTATTGTGAGGAGGGGGCCGCTCAAGATGAAAGGCCACCTAAGATTGTTAAGGAGGGGGCCGCTTAGGACTTCCTCCGCCTAGGATGAAAGGCCGCCTAGGATTGTTAAAGAGGGCCGTTGAGGAATAGGCCGCAGGATTTCTCTGGATTTCTCTGTATCATTAAACGCTGCCCATTGATTTGCCTATGGGACATTAATGACAAAAAGGCGGTCATATCACATAGCTATTTTTTCTACTTCTTCTCTCTTCATTATGACGGGCGCTTATTTCAACAGGGAGCAAAGCTGTGAACGGAATTAAATGCCCACTGCGCCCTTGAAGAAAAACCCAATAGGCCAGCGAGGCCGAACTAAGCCGCTTAGGAAGGCAAGATAGCCGCCTAGAAAAATTGTTTGAAAATTTCTATTTTTATTACCCATGGGCCTGTTAACTGGTCCTATCACTTATTATTATATTATAATGAATTCATTGACAGATAGAGTGGTCTTGTATTAGTCCTATGAACGTAGAGTAGTTATTATGCTTCATGTTATAGTTTTGATTCTGCACTTGATAAGCATACTTAATCATTCTATTTATTCATGTTATATTTCAAATGTTAATTTCTAATTTTATTTAATGAGATATTATGATCCTTGATAAAATAAATGGATGACCATTGCAAGATGTCTAACCTACTCCAAACCAAGTTTTATTAGAGTTCATGCTTATGTGTGTTTAATTCTACATTAATCATGCACCAACACTTCTTAGATATTTATACAAAGCTAACAAATTCAAATAACAATTTCCAACTAAATTTTTTTTAAGCAATGGTTACAAACCATATAATTTTATTAAATAATTTTAATATGACTCAATTTTCCTGCAAAGATGTCCCTCCAATTAAATCATTGACCAAGAATGGATAAAATTATCTATGGATCAAATAAAAGATATCGGTTACTTTAATTATTAAATATTACTATTTAATTTAATTTTTACTTATTTTTTTATTTCAGCTTTTTTGAGAGAGTGAAAGGAAAGGTGACACACCTGCCTATAAACTCCAAGGTTCAAATTTTGGAGATGCATGACAATTTTGGAACCCCCATTCATGTTACAATCTAAGCAAGTCCCAATTTGCATGACTCTCTATATAGAACAATAAGAACTGGAATAGATCCCTTTAGGTTTATCTTCTTGAATTTTTATCTTTCAAAGTTTCTTCCATTAGACACCATAAGAAGTGGCTAGATGGCAGTTGATGAGATCCAGGCAAATTACCAAGTAATTTCTGGTAACACAAGGACAAGAAGTTTTCCACCAACTCCTGCATAGCATTTTACCAACTGCTTAACTTGAATTTTTATATATCTAAAACTACTCAAATTGCATGGTTCAAAAAACAAGATCACCTTATTATATGAGAAGATGAAATATTATCCACATCCATGAAACAACACAACTCGTTGAGTGCAGAGCTACAAATTGTAAAACTCTTTCAATGACCAAAATTAGAGGATGCCACCATCTTCTTCACTTATGAAGCTGTGTTGTTTCCTCTGGCCCATTAGTCTTCACTCTTCTTCTGGAGCAAGCAACCTCAGAAGCATTGCATAATCGAAGTTGCATTAAATCCAACAAACGCGACTGCAGGATTTTGTTAATGGACATCACATGCTTTGTCATTCCGACAGTCATCTGCCGGTTCTCCACACATGCCTCCACCTTCATTTGGATTGCCTCCAGTGTCCTCCCTTGCTGCCAAGGCACAAAATGTTCTCCCATTGAATCAATAGAACACAACAGTAGGATCATATTTGCATCACAACATATCAAGGTCTGTATTACAGAGAGAGAGAGAGAGAGAGAGCTAAGACCTCCAGATCAAGAATGTGCCTGTTCATAAGTCTCGAGGTTCGAAAACTGGGGATGAGAGCATGATCTTCTTGAGAACAATATGTTGGTAGAAATGCCACTGTTCCCTGTGTTGCAATGTTTAGCTGAGGAGCCTTGTCCAATAGAGAGGCACGAGGCCTTTGGCAATTTCTATTGCTCTCTGAAATAGAGAGTGCCGCTTGTGGGATCACCACTAAATTTGTTATACAACCTGCCGATGAACGAGATGTTTTGCAGAAAAATGAGGATTGCCTTTGCAAGCTTTTGAAAGGAAGAAAAAGAAGTGATGCATTGTGACTAAAACTAAGATTGAAATCAGGATGATCTGTAGAACTGAATCACCTTTTCCATGACCGAATTTTCGAACAACCTGCCAAGTTTTGACATCCCAGAGGCAAGCAGTGCCATCCTTCGATGCAGAAATCAACCATAGGCCCCCTGAACTAAATGCCAAAGCTGTGATTGCTTCCCTACAAAACCCATGAGATTTATAATTTCAAGCTAGCATAGGTTCATGCCAGTTCCAATGTTCCCTTTTTTTTTTTCTAGTGTTGATGTTCTAGCACATAGAATTTTGACATACAAGCAATCATAACTAAAGCATGAATGGTTTCACATATAGTTTCTCATACAATTGCATCTGAGCTCGATGAAACTAGAAGAGGTTGAGATAAGCCCTCATATGCCATTCTTTCTTTTTATGAAGTTCAAAAACTTTTCATTCATTTAGAGGGGGGAATCATATCTTCTCACTGTCATAAACTAACATGCTTGAACAATAATCTAGTTTCATACATATGTGCAAGAAAGGACAGCAGGTGTATACAAATTTTTGCTCTGTGCCAAATAATAAAAGAAGATCTGTCAACTAAAAGTAGTCTAAAATAGGCAAATGCTCATTTACATGTGTCCACATAGAACTCCAGATTCATTCTCTGTAATCACTGTTGGATTTTCTTGCAGTCCAATATTGAGTTCAGTAACATGAATTCTACCATCTTCACTTCCAGAAAACAAAAGTTGCTCTCCTGGATCAATTGCCATCACAGTCACAGCAACTGAAAAGACAAGGGTTTGCAGTACCCTGCCCAAAACAAGGTCCCATACCTACAAAACCTTAAGCAGAATCAGAATTATGAGAAAAATAAATCCATGAAGTAGCAATTGCATGCAACTGGGCATGCATATATCACTCTGTATATAGAGGATGAAATAATTAACCGAACAAATGTTTCATATGAATTGGTCATCAGTTGTAAGACTCATAAGCAAACCGATAGGAGGCCTAACAAATGAAAGCTATGGAAATCATCAAGATTGGAAATATGTAGCTTAACCTTGCAAGTGCCATCGAGAGAACTCGATATCAGCAACACAGTCGCACCACCACACACTGGTAACAGCCCAGTGATAGAGGATCTATGCTCTGACCAAATATAAAAAGGAGGCAAGCTCTGACATGCTTGAGGATTTGCCACATCTAGTACACTTGCACCAGAAAATGACCAGAACTTGTGAACTTATCAGAATAAAAAAAAAAATTGTAGCCTAGAAGAATTTTTAAAGAAATGAAGGCCAAGATTTGATTCTTACCTGATCATAGACCAAACACAGATCATGCCGTCTTCAGAACCAGAAATAAGGAAAGAGTCATCCGGAAAGAAGGTTAAACAGCTTAGAGAATTCTGATGAGCACGCCAGCTTTTAAGAAGTCTTCCACTTGTAACCTGTAAACAGTTGATTAGATTTTACTCAGTGCACCACAAACAAGAAGGCTAGCAAAGAAGCCACAACATAGAGGAGTTCAGAGTGAGTTAAGTTATAATGGATGGATTGATATTGAACTCTAGTTTCTCATGTCTAACTAATGGATATTTGAATCAATTTAAGGAATTTCCAATGCTTAAAGAAAGAGTGATGGTTATAATGGTAAGGTAACATGATGAAAGATTCTTTCAATAAGAGCAAGGTTATGAGAGAAAAGATGAGGCAGTTACCTCCCATATATATACATTGCCAGAAGGAGCTCCACCAGCAAGATATATACCATCCTTGGAGCTAGCAATGGGCCCAATAGCCTCAATTGGGTAGCTTCTGTGAGGTGCTTGAGGCTGGAAATGGAGAAGCAATCAATTGTGCACATCCACACATGTGCACAAACAAAAAAGAGGAAAGAAATGATACCTTTACTAAATAACAATTACCTAGGCCACAAAAGAAATACATTCAGATGTTGTTATACTGCTCTATCAGTAATTAAAAAGATAAAATTTGAAGCCCAGAAACAAAATTAAAGAAGTTAAGATATTGGCTTGATTAATATTAAAGAACTAAGCATAACCCTTCTAGCATAATTATGCAAGATATATACACCACCAATCTTGCTTAACATCACCCAAAACCTACAAGTGACCATGTAATCAAGCAAATAACCCATTGAACAAAGTCCCAGAAGGTAACCACATTAATGCCTGCCCAAATCGTTGTTTTAAAACTTATCCATCCAACCAGAGGATCAGTTGAACAAGATCAGATCAGCCAGATTTCCTGTCGGCAGTCCAAATTGGACATTCAAAATAAATTTTCAGGTGGCCCAACTATGCAAACTAGCCAAGATTTGAACATTGCGTCCCTAAAAATTTCTTTAGCTTATGTTTTACAAAAGTAATGGTTGTATTGTTTATGTTTTATAGTTAACCTACTAAAAAAAATGCAAGTAAAATTTCTGAGATTTTAAACACTGACAAAGAGTCCAAAGGAACAGGACAGGAGTGAAGGTGGTGGAACCTTGTTCAGAGCCCAGAAGAAGATGGCGCCACCACCATAGTGTCGATGCTTCTGGAGCTGGGAGGCCACAAGGAGGTGGTTCTTGATGCAGAGGAGGCCATGGGGTGGTGAAGCGCATGTAGGTATCCTCAGGAGCTCCTCCCCAGTCTCCAGATCCCAAATGGTTATCCCTGCACTCATCTTCTCACCACACAACACCACTGCTTCCCTCCACCCTTCTACTCCCACCCATGCCATCTCCTCCTGCTACCAAAATCCACCCTCTACCAACTTCTGTCATGGAAGGAAGGAAGGAAGGAGGGGAATGGGCCGGAGGAGTAAAGTGGAAAGGAGAGGCTGAAGGCTAATGGAGACAAGAGCAATTCAAAAGGTTTGGCTGCAACCAGTGGGAGGAATGGCTGTTTTGGTATTGTGCACTCAAACAAGAGGTCTTAAAAGCTCGCAGAATCCAGCTGTTGGGACGAGTGGCATCTGAGCGTGGGAAAGAGACGAATAGTTTGGCGAGACTCCGGAATGGGTCATGCGGGCTGAGCTCTGCCGTCCAGGGTGCTCTGACCGCATCTCTATCCGTTCATTCATGGGTGTGTCACCATCCAAGGGAAAAAAACAAAGAAAAAAAAAAAAGGCCACGGCGCAAGCTGTAGACGGTAAGGCTCGGGATGTTTTGTACAGCTGGATTAGCTTAAAATGATAAAATCCTTTTAATATTTTTGTATGTACAACCTGTTGGAGAAAAGGTTTTTCTAATGGAATAGAACCTATATTAATTTTTTTTAAAAAAAAACACACTTCATTACTTGAAAATATTTTTAAAAAAATTAAAAAATAAAATTTTTAATTTTTTTTTTATATAGCTATTGAGAACAAAGAGGCGAAGAGTTATCGGCCAACGCTCACTCTTAACGGCTATACTAAACACAGCCTAATTTATTATGGGTTCAAACCCACAATCACTCTTGTCGATTGAATAATAATAATAATAATAATAATAATAATAATAATAATAATAGAATGAACACAATTTAAACCCAATAATTCAGAAAAGTTACCACTTAAACTATGAATTTAATAAAATATTAAGAGGCTTCATAATTCACTACATCCCTCTGCATTAGTTTATGACCGTAAGATAGTGTTTGAAATAGAAGATAAGATAGTGTTTGAAATAGAAGATAAAAGGGGATATCCAGAGGATATCCCCTTTTATTCCCAAAAGTCATAACTATAAGGATAGCAGGGAATAAAGTTAATCAAAGGGATAATCCATGTTTAACCATGGCTAACCATGGGATATCCCCTCAATTTATTTCCTAATTATCCCTCCAAATAAGAAAAAAAAGGTTATCCCATGGATTTACCTTTTTGCATTTGATATGATCAATGGATAGCCAAGGGATATCCCTAGGGATAGTCAGGGATAAATTCTATCGTACACTTATCCATGGATAACATTTTTCCTATCAAACACTACCTAAATGTCATGTGCATCTCACATGGTAACAAACACCATAAATATTATTTAATTATTAAATAAAAAATATTTTTACATTAACAAATTATTTAAAATATGTTAAATCACTAAGTAATAATTAATAAATCTAACAACGTCACCGGCATTAAGCAGACAAAGAGCTTCGAATGACATAATTCAATAGGATTTCTTTTAATATTTTGTTTAATCCATAATTTAAGTTACAACCTTCCTAAAACTATAAGATTTAAATTATAATTATTCTAAGAAGAAATTCATCAGAACTCTCACCCAATATTAGAGAGGAAACTCCATTTTGGGAGGCCTGTACATCTGTCGGTCATTTTCCTCCCTCTCTGAAGAAGGCACAAGAAAAAAGCCAGGGGATGGGAAAAGAAACAGACCAAGATTACAAGAACAATTTACACAGGCATTGAGACACATTCTAGCATTGATGCCGAGAACGATTCTTATGCTTCCATATTGATGTCATTGAAGTCAATGCTCTCCCAAGCCTCTTGGACCTTGATTTCGGCAATGTCATCGGTTCAGCTGCGTCCACCCCACCACCATCACCAACGGCCACCGCCGCATGCACCTCGTGTAGCTCAGTCCGCACAGGGGATATCTCCCGCTGCCGCTGCTCTCTGAACAGCTTCAGAAGCTTCTGTGCCTTCTCCTTCCCCCTTGGTGTTCCATTTGCTGTCACCAACACCAAAGCAGGTATCACTCCCTCTTGCAACACCAGGTAGCAACATTTCTCGTTGTCACTGCACAGCAGCAGGAGGCAAGACACTGCCTGCTCTTGCTCAGTGGGCTCGCCATTGTCCAAGACTGCAGCGATCGCCCCGATCAATCCCGGGGTCGACATTATATGTTTCCTTGCTGCAGCGTTCGATGATAGGTTGACGAAGACGGCAAGAGCCTTCTCTGCCCATGTGTAGCCTGGAGGTTCTGCAGGAGCCATGAGGAGCGATTGGAGCGGTTCAATGATACCCGAGGTGATGAGGAAAGGGATGTTTGTGGGGTGAGAGGACAAGTTGAATAGGGTGTAGAGGGCATCATGCTTGCAGGAGTGGCTTTGAGAGTTATTGACCATCAGGAGCTGGATCAGGAAAGGTACAGCTTTGCTCAAGCCAATGACAGGTTTGGCCTCATCAAGGCAGGAGAGATTGAGGTAGAGAGCAGTGGCTGCTTCACAGGTCTCAGAGTTTTGAATCATCTCCTCAAGCAGGGGAATCACTCCAGCAGACAACAACATTTTTTTGTTCCTGAAGTTCCACCATAAGCAACGCAGCAGCAATAAGAATGCAAGAGAAACAAGGAAGTGTCAAAAGATCTGGTAGTATGCATATGTTTGACACACACATGAATTTATGAGTTTTATAAAACAAAGAAAAAAAAAATTCAGCTTGCTTTATTTATTCTCAAGCGATCAAATGGGAGGAATATGGCCTACAAAATAAAGAGTATTTAAGCAATAATGACTCTCATACCTGTTATTGTTGACGCCAAGGTTGAAAAGTGCTAATGCTCCAACCTCCTGAGCTTTCTCATCTCCTTCACAGACAGCTGACTTCAAAAAACGGACCAGTGCCTCGACAAACCCATTTGCGCCCACATAGATCCTCGCCTCCTCATCATCCTTCAATAGGAACCTTATCTGCTCCACAGCTTTCTGTTGTTTCCCAACGTCATTACCCTCACTGAGCACAGCTAGCAAGCTTTGATATCTTCCAAGCTCATCCACTTCATTGTCCTCGCATGGGCCATTTTCCAAATTGACACTCTCATCTGCTTTAAGAACCACCTTCTTGAGACCCTTCATCTCACAGGAGTCAATGGTTCCGATAGATCTGGCATCCGTGGCATCTTTCTCTGATAAAGCCAGCCTCCAATAGTTGAGATCGAGAGATTCTGGTGGACCATCTGGAATAGGAAGCCCATTCTGTTCGCACCAACTAGCAATAAGGCCTTTGACGCAATAATTTGGAGTTAAAGAGAGATGGGAGAGCTGCTGCTGGGTTTTGGGGCAAGTACTATGCCCGTCACCAAACCATTTCTCGATGCACACACGCTCATATGTTTGCCCAGATGAAATAATGACAGGATCATACATGAGCTGTAAAGAGATTGGGCATCTGAACTCCTCAGGGGGTATTGCCATGTTTCCTGATTTCACACCACTCTGCTTAAAATTGAAAGAATTGAGTTTTGTTAGATGCCTCTCAAAAGTTTGGTTGTTCTTATTGACACCCTCAACAGACCCTAGGACAGTAGGTGAACATGGAGCAGATCCTTGTGAGTCGGTATCATCTGGTGTCTCACTTCTGAAAAGCTTCGAGTATTTTCTCATGAGATGCAACAAGTAAGCCACAATGGATTCCTTCCTATTGTCTTCCTCAGCACGGGCTCTTTCAATCAGCTTCTTAAGAGCTCTTCTCTCAGTGAGAGCTGCTCTAGAGGATGTAATACCAAGCTTTAAAGCAGCTTGGTGGAAAATTTCAAGTTCAATGCCATCATTGGAATTGCCACTAAATCTTTTCTCCTTTTGGAGCAATGCAATGACTTCTTCACCAGCTTGCTTCTCTGATGGATCGAAAGTAAAAATAATGCCTTCCAGCTGAGCAACAATCTCCAAGATCTGACAAGAATATATGAAATTATAATCTTCAGCAAACAAGAAACATAAAGTTTATAAATGACATATATAATAGATGGACATTCAAATGACCAACCCCTATCATGAGAAAATGTAGAGTCCTACATCTGTTCACAGCCATCAAACAATTAGTAGGTTGATTTGCAAAAAAAAAAAAAAAAAAACCAGGAAAACCCAATATAAGGGAAGCCAAAGAGATGATGGAACAGTATACCCTTCAAAGAAATGTGAACCTAGACTGGGTTATTTTTAATCGAATGGGACAAAAAGTCAACCAACTCTCCAGCATGTGTTGGAATTATAGATCATACAGGACATCATTTATTTTTAAGCAAGGTGATGGAAAGCAAAATATTTAAAAGCTGAACATTTAGAGGAAAAATGAATTCATGACTCATGAAACATTTCCAAATTAAGTCAGGTAGAGATCTTCAACGCTTTTAACTAGCAAGATGTATTCAGCAAGTATTCGCCAAAAGACACTTCCATAAGCTCATGGCCTGTTATTTTGGTCGTACGTATAAATATGTTTTAACTAGCAAGCTGCATTCAACTAGTGCCTAGTGCCTACCAAAAGACATTTCATTAAGCTTATTGGCTGTTAATTTTAGGGATGTATGTACTATGGATGGATGGATGTACCAACAGATGCATGCATATATTATGGTTGTGTGTGTGTGTGTGTATGCATGCATGCATGCACCCATGCACCCATGTACACACATAGGCATCCAACTATATAGGCATATAGCTACCCCCATCCTATTGGCATATGAGGCAATTTATTGATTCAATCCTCTTCACGTTATCATTACTGTCTTGCATTAACAAAGAAGAACCTAATATGATACAAATAACCAAAGTGCATTTCATGCATTAGTCTCCAGCATCAGCTCTCATGATAGTTTTCCTATTTTACCTAATGGATAACTCTTGATTTTTACCTAAGATCCCTTTACCATATAGCTAGCCCCAAAGCTGAACTGGCCACCATATATGTTGATCGTGTAATAGAATATAAAAGTTATCATTAGAACTGCTTTCAACAGTTAATGTTAAGCAAGGACAACAGTAGTTTCCTTCATTTACAGCATGGTTTTGGGAAAAACATTATTTCCAAGACAAGGAGACATTTTTAAGGATAATTTTGCACGGGAGATTGTCAGGTTATACATAAGTGTAATGATTTACACAATGAGATAATGGAATGAAAGAGCAAACATATGATTAGCAAAAGATCAGTGTACAACTGAAACAAATATAAGCAGAACTAGTATTTGAAAGCAACATCCCATATTACAGGATGTCTTTTGCTAGTTTAATCTCTATAATTTACCTGACAACCAATGGCCTGTGAAACTATATCCTCAACACGCCGAAGAGTTTCTTGGAGAGCACATCTTGCCTTCTCAAATTTCATAAGAATGGAATCCCCAGTTATAGCCTAAGAATTGAGAAAGAGAAAATAGACATAAGATGCAGCATCAAAACAGAACAGAAATTAGTTTCTAAACTATTCTAGCTTCTTATAAGGCAATGATATAAAAAATTAATGTTTTATACTAAGACTATAGCATCATGCATGCACCCACTCATCCAAGGGAATGGGGTTTCAATTATATATGAGAACACATAATATCAAAGCTTATATAAATAAGTATTCTGTAATACACTTACACACATAAAGTTTTTGCATCCAATAACAGTAATAGCAGCTTAATTCCATAAAGCTTCAAAACAGGGCTCATAAAGGATTTACATTAATGAATTATAAGTCCTAATCATGATATCTTAACTTGCAAGTCGCAATATCATCAACAAAAGAATTCATGAGGGGAAAAAGAAAGAAAGTTATTCATCGAGGAAGACCAGTTCGAAATAAATCCCTCAGTTTGTGACTGCATGATTGCATTATGTCTTTGAGACACATCAGCTTGATAAACTGGTAGGAGAGTGCAAATAAATTACTCGTAGCTCAAAGTTTTTAACACATCAAAGATGACAATTTTGTCAATTACAAGCCATCATGCATTTACAATGAGCAAAATAAATAAATAAATAAAATCCTACACACAGCCATTTGGTTGAAAAAAGATAGAGAAAAATCAGATGACCATGTTGTCAATTAGCAGAATCGACAAGACTCACCAAGTAAAGTTTGCTGCATTCTGAGCAATGCAAAAGAAGGCTCTTGGCCTTATTGAGAGCTACATGCAATGAACATAGTGCCTGTAAACCAGACTTGCTTCGAGGTCTTGCATCCTCTAACACTGGAAAGATCCCTAAAATTTTATATACAATCTCAGAAAGTCGTTTACACATGCCTCCATGCAACTGCATACAAACACCAAAATCTCATCAGCCGTCTTAATTCTAATTCCCGTCCTGGGCTGAAACTTAAAGTAAAAAATGGTTTTTTTTTTTTTTTTTTTGAAGCCATTTGAACCAGCCAATTATATAAAAATAATTGGAAAAAAGTGCACGCTTATTCAAAATAGATTATTGCTATGAAATCTTAATAAGCAGCACTACTTAAAAAACAAGAAATTTTTTATAGTCAGAAAAGAATATTAGTCCCATGGAAAAGAATAAACGGTATAAGGGCAACTTGTTCTTGGATAGTTTGTGAACAATATTAAAATATTTATATCCAAGGTTCTTAGCAATTATATTTACAGCCTGAATATTAAAGAATGCAATAACAAAAAAATCCTCTCATTGATTCGTTTTAGTTAAAATCAAAGCCTTCCATTGAATTTGACAATTTGTTTATGGAAATCAGTTTGGTGGGAAGACCTTTGCATCACCAGGTGCGAACAGATTCTCCTCGGCCTCCACAGAATCCATGGCTCCCTTCAACCAAACCTAATTACCTAGAAGAAAGTTTGGAGCTCAAAATCGTAAGTCTCGTTAAAGAACAGTAACAATGATGAGGTTATGCGGTGCTATTTTTTTCCAAACTCGATAAATTGCAAAAAAAAAAAAAGGGAGTAAATGTTAATTAATAATTGAAATCATTCAATATAAATCTCATCCTCCATTCCACATTCATGGTTGCCACTAAAATCACGATCATATACGCAATGAAAAAGCCTTCAAGGAAAACAAATCGTTCGCTTTATTTACCAAGAAGAAAACGCATCCATCATTTAAAAAAAGAACAAGAAATGAACTCGAATTCCAAAATCAAAAAAAATAAAAAGAAAAAGAAAAATTTTCTCCCAATAATCCATTATTCACCAATAAAAAATAACACAATATCGCTCAAGAACAATTATTAAGAAAGACGTTAAAAATTAGAACCTATATGAGGCTTCAAAGGATATTAGGTATCTCGGCTCATCATTTGTAACAATTCTTTAAAAAAATATATATGTATTAAAAAATTTAACAAGCCAATTAAAAATATGCCAAGAAATTAAGAGAGAGAAGAAAAATCACATCAAAAATTCAAACTTTTTCCCTTTCAATGCAACATTAATCATTATCAAGGCATAGAACTTATTCGAAGCTAAACTCCGAACCTCGGAAGACATTAACACCGAGAAAAATCCCAGGGAAAATATCAACTTCCCGAATGCTCAAAAAAAAAAAAAAAAAAAAAAAAAGAGAAATCCAGTGTCATTTATTCCTTGGTCCGATTCGAATCTGTACCCTACCCGAAAATTCCAGAAATTCTGCCAAGGAGGCTTTGTCCGCGAGCCCGGGAAGAGATCAAGAGAGAGATCCGGCTCGCGAACCATCGAGATCTCATCCCCTCCCCTCCGCCAAACTAGGGCTCCTTCGAATCCGAAGCCCGGGCGAGATGAGGCCACGCTATTTTCTCGCAACAAACGAAGAGAACGAGAGAGAGAGAGAGAGAGAGAGAGAGAGCGCGAGAGGAGTGAGAGAGAGATCACAGGGTGCGAATGAGCTTCTCCGGATATTATATAGATCGACGATTGAAATAATTAGTGTAGAGTATTCCCTTTTCTAAAAATATTTTATTTCAGCTATAATTTATTCAAATAAACAAGCATCGGCACCCTCGTCGCATCGCAATCAGAAATCTCGACCGTCCATTCGGTAAACCATTCAAAACGGCGTTATTACGAACATCCTCAAAAACCGTTACTAGCCGTTATTAACAGGTTATACGGCGGGAACGCCATCACCAACTTGAGTATTAAAAATAAAAATGTTGTTGTGCCGTCATAACTTTTAGAGCAGTATATTGGAAAATAACGGCTAATAATAAATAAAAAAAATAGCATGATTATTGTTTTAATTTTTAAACAACGTTATAGGAAAATAAATATTATTTTATTCGTAATTCCGTGGATCCTACGGTGCGGCTATCATGGCTCGTTTTGAGGGATGGATTGCGGATAAGGATGCCACGGGGACTCGGGGATTAATTAATCGAACGGTCGGGATGGATTGATTGATTGATTTGGAGGGGTTGATTGATCCGAAGAAGGTTGGAACTGGTCGGGTTGGTTCCGGAGATCGATTTGTTCGAGGTGTTCGCCGCCATTATCGCGATTTGAGGCAGTGATCGCCGACTTCTGCGTGGGTCGGTTAGTGCCGGTGCTGGCATTAAATATTTTTTTGAGTGGGACCAATTTGTCCTCATCAAGCGGTGTCAGGTACCAGGGGAATCCTGGCCATGGGAGTCCCGCCCACCAGGAGACAATGACTAGCACCGGCCTCCATGGAAGATTTGGAACTTAAATAATTTAATAAATAAATAATAAGGGGCTGCAAGAATATTGCTTGCAATTTCTTGAGCTTGTAACTGATCCTACTTTTGATACTTTTACCTTTGACACTGATAGAAAAATATTATTCATCGATAAGTGTATGGAAAAGAGTTTATTCCATGGCTATCCTTAGGGATATCCGTTGGCTATCCCATTAATCATATCAAATGCAAAAAGGTAAATCCATAGGATAACTTTTTTTTTACTCTTATTTGAAAGGATAACCAGCTATTTCTACATTTTCTAGGGAATAAATTGAGGGGATATCCCATGGTTAACTATGGTTAACCATGGATTATCCCTTTGGTTAACTTTATTTCCAGTTATCCCTTATAGTTATGCCTTTTGGGAATAAGAGGGGATATCCAGAGGATATCCCCTCTTATCCCCTATTTCAAACATTACCTTAGGTTTTGAATTTAAAATTAATTTGAATGCCGATTTGATCCTAAATAAAGTAGAATAAAGAAAATAGATTCATGTAGCCAATCCTATATAGTTGAAAAAAAAAGGCTTAGATGAGTAGAGTTGAGAACTTGTAAGAAGGATTGGAACCAAAATTGTATGATGGCAATCAATTGGCTAGTTGGGACCCAAGCATCTTAAGAAATTTGTTAACCTGAATTCGACCTATTTCTTAATAGGATATACATTTAAAATTGAAGCTTTCTAATCAAAGATAACCAGCTCATTTAATAAGAATTTGAGGTATTTTAGGTCAATGACAACTGGTCATATAGTTTTAAACTAATTAAACAAGCTAAATAATTTAACTAAGTTTAATGGGTCTTAAATGTGTCAACCAATCTAATTACTAAATAGAACAACATAAGTTAGATATATAAAATACATGAGTTAAATCTAGCCGACCCATTTGTCACCAATGATAATTATGCTAACACAAACTTATTTATCTTGAGTTAAATTGTAGGTTTGATCATAACTTGCTTGGCACCTTTATTGTGAGCCCATTTTAAACAAACTATGATAGCAAATGACAAATGCATTAGTTCCTCGTATTACTAATTAAGGTTCTAATTTGCCTCCACATGCACTGTTATTGGCTAAAAATAAGGAGAAAGTCAAGTTTCAATGTGGATATTTGGAAGATCATGAAGTCGTCATAAAATAAAATCAATTAAGAAGTGATCTTTGTTAAGATGCAATGGTAGGATCTTGTGTACCAACATGATACATAATAAGGATGATGATGTTGGATCTACATAGATTTCGAAATCGCTTCATCTTTTTTATTTTTGGGATTCATGAACTATGCCGATCAAAGATTAAAGAAGGTGACTGGACCTAAACTTGGCTATATTTGAATATAATCAAATTTTTTATATTATAATATTTATTATTATTATTATATATAATATAATATATATATATTATGTAGTTGGAAAAAGGCTTAGCTGAATTGAGTTGAGTATATAATATTTACATATCATATATATATTATTTATATGTATAGTTATACTTTCATCTTTTATTTACTAATATTATTAAATATTTATTAAAGAATTTAATTATTTTAAAGTTTACATCAAAATATATTATTTTTTTATTGACCTCATATGAGATGCACCCATAGGATGAGACCCATGTTCACGTGAATTTCTTTCTCATGCATTTGCGTGTGCCTAGGGGTACAACTCGGGCTTCTAAAACTCGGGTTTTTCTCAACCCTAATTCTAGCTCTATTTGTAACCCTATTTGTAAATCTCAACCATAACCCTATTTTAAAAAATTGGGTTCGGATTAAGTTTTGGGTTGAAATTGGGTTGATGGAAAAAAAAATTCATAACAAAAGGCATTAAAAATGAAATAAGCACCAAAATTCATCATAAACACCTCCAAAATTGAGACTTTTGTTGATTATTACTGTAAGGTCTCACTAAAGCAAAAGGACGAGCTGGTTCAGAAACATAGAAGGGCAAGCAAGTAAAATCGAGAAGAGATTCACCAAATGGCTGGAGAGAATGACTTTGGCCCATTCCCCATCAAGTGCTTGATGGTGGGCATGATCACCTGGATCCTAGTATCATCAGTGATATTCTGATTCTCATCAAGGGGCATGTTAAGATCCGTCCTCACAAACACTCACTTCCCCTTGAGGTCGGCGGTGGTGAGGTCCCTCATGCTCTTTTTGCATGGCCGCCACGCCCCTGGGGCCCCTCTTGCTCCGCTCGGCCACCGCTCGGATCCTCGCCGCCCCATGGATCGCCAGCAATGGGTCCGCCGCAGCCCTGGCAAAGCCCAGGCAGTGGAGGGGCGATCGAAGCATGACGACACCGTGGAGGCGGAAAAAGCGACCGCCCTCGCCTACCGCCGGGACAAAGATAGGGATGCATAGGCGAAGGAGGATAGATGAAGAGAAAGGGAGGAGGGGGATGCAGCGTAAGCCATCGTGAGCTCTTAGCACACGAGGAAGAGAGTTAGGAAGGGGAAGAGATGAAACAATGGAAAGATGGAAGAAAAGTAGTGAATAAAGAGGAGGAGAATTTGTGGAGGAGAAAGAGAGGGGGTATTCTCTTATCGTAGGGAGAGGTGGAGAGGGGGGGGGGGGGGGTTCGATGTTTTTAGCACGAGGCTTTAGTTTTTCGAAAGGTTTTATTGGATGGGCGTATCTATTAGACTGTCACTTGAAAAGGAACATGACATCGGACGAAAGAGTGCCATGGATGGGCATATCTATCAGACTGTCACTTGGAAAGAAACACAGCATCGGACGGAATAGAGCCAATGAAATGCAAAGAAAAAGCCAGTAAAAAGCCCGCGGCCTTGGTTACCTCGGGTTTGGATTGACCACAATTCGAGACCAGATCAATTGCAAATCGGTCTGAATTAAACTCGAATCCTTCGGGTTCGGATTGGGCAAATATGAGTTTAAGTACTGCTGCAAATCGGATTCAGTGGGCTGGATTCTGATTAAACCCGATCCAAGTTGCATCCCTATGTGTGCCCGACTCTCTCCATCCTCAAGAGAATTCCCCATGCACAAACTTTGGTGCCCTACTTTTACCCTTTCATTGTAGCCATAGCAGGTCGGCTTGAGATGGTCCAAATAGGTTAAATCCATCTTACTCTGATCCAATTAAATTCAATCCAATTCATATATTAGGTTTGAAAATTGAACTTGATTCATATATGATTTGTTTCAATCTATAAATCTTAATTATATAAATTTTTTCTTTCTTTGCTTTAATTATTTTATAAATTTATTAAATAAAGCCAATTTAAACTCATTCAACTTTTAATTTCAATAATTAAATTTATTCTAATTTTTTTCTTTAATTATATCTAAATATTTATATATATTATTTATTTTGATAAGTTTTTATTTATAATACCTCAAGTATATCAATAAAGATTTTAAATATTATAATTTATCAACTTACCAAGATTTATTTATTTAGATAGAATTAATAGGTTTATATTTGATCATTAATTATTATATTTTAATTATAAATGATGATTAGAATTTTATTTTAAATGTAATATTTTGTGTTGGATAAAAAATTACATAACTCATTGAGTGTAAAATTTTTTCGGAATTGACCCGACCCCTTGGTCCGAGCCTAAAATCAAGAAGATTCTTAACGTGGATTTAGATTTGCTGTCTCTCGGTGCAACATAAAGACAATTCCGTCCCAAGTCCGTGCCAGACGGCAGCTATCTCGGCCATGCAGCCGATGGCCCCACCATCATAGTAGGTAATTAATCCCTCCGCGAGTCACTGTAACAGCATTAAAGTTCCGCTTTGTTTCCGCGTGGTCGGTAAATTTGCGCGAATTAAATCTCAATCTCACTTCATCCCAAAAAATGCCCTCATCAAGCTGCTCTTTGCCGTTACCATGGTTTAAACTGGCCTTAACTCGTTACAACCGTCACTGTAACGGTCTGAGAGGTCCGTCATGGTATTTAATGGCAAGGATTATATTGTCGCCAAGTCACTTTCCATCGAGGAGCATCAAATCATTTTCCTCGATAAGCTAGGGATTCTTTGATAGACTTATCTCTATTCGAAAACCTACAAAAAGTTTTTAAACCAAAAATTTTGACGAAAAACCAAGTTAGTACTCCGAGCAACGATCGTGAGCTTAAAGAAAAGTTTGAAAATTTTAAAGAGATATTTTGTGTGAATGCATATGTTTGCATTATACCTGATCGAATATCTTTCTTACCCATTTTATGAAAGTTTGTAGGGTCACGATACGATGGACTATCAGGGCGCAAGCCATAGTGCAACCGAATTGGCGGATATGCTCCCTGCATGATATGTCAGGATTGGCAAGGTTTATCCCCTGCATGGCATATAAGGGTTGATGGGATTTGTTAGACCTGGACGGCTATTGCCGGATTGACAGAGCTTGTCAGACCCAAGCTGTCGTCGCCAGGCGGGCAAGACTCGCCGAGCCATAGCAGCCAAAATCTACCGAATTTGTCTCCCACGCCTTTGTGAGATGTCAGAATGTGAGGAGATCGAATGAGCAGTTTATGCGGATGAGCCGTACAAGTGGTTCTCATAAGGAATCCTACCCGAGTGGTCAAGTCGGAGTCCTATTTGGATGGCCAGCTAGAGGTCCTACTTGGATGGCTGACTAGAGGTTCTATTCCGATAGTCGAGTCAGGGTCCTATCTGGATGGCCGACTGAAAGTCCTATCCAGATGGCGACTCGAGGTCCTATCCGGATGGCTGAGAGGAGGTCCTATCTGGATGGTTAACTGGAGGTCCTACCTCGATGGACGATTGAAGGTCCTATTTGGATGACCGATTGGAGGTCCTATCCGAATGGCTAACTTTAATTGCTCTAGAAGTGTGGTCACCATCGTTGATCTAATATGATCTTATCAATTTCATTAGATAGGAATTCATCTGAAAGTGTCATCTTTATCGTTGATTAGATATGGCTCCATCAGTTACAATTGTGAAATCTTATTTCACTGCAACCTAATTAGAGTTTTGGATGCACGAGATACGGTGATTCTTTAATTTCACTGCTCTTTCTTTTAACCCATTTCATTTTTATTATTGAATTATGAGATAATTTTTCATTTTTTGCTGAAAATATTATTTTTATTAGACCATCCTTAAAGGAGTATTTTATTAAAAATAGTTGGTTAACAAATATCTCAATATAGTGGTCCAGTGAATAAAAACAATAAATATTATATACCATTTGCACTATTTGTACCACATGCAATATTATTGAAAATTAGAATTTTTGTGTTACCTTCTAAGTGCTAACTTGGTTTGAGTTAAAAATTTGAAAAAAATAAATTTCTCCTTTATTTTTTTTTTCCACCCTTGGATAGAAAAGAGAATGAAAATTATATATGAAACCGATGCATATCTTTCCTTCTTCCATCAAAAATAAATATAAATATTATGATGATGATATTTGTTTTTTAAACCTCTTTTTCATTTCTTTTAGAATTATTTTTAAAAAATATTTACTTAAAAAATACCAAGCAAACACTAAAAATATATTTCATCTACAATTTCATTTTTTTTAAATCTGATAAAATAAATATATTTTTTAATATGAAAAAAATGAAAGAAGAAAGGAAGAGAAAATGAGAGAAAAAAACTACTCTTCTCCCTTTTTTTTAATACATGATTAAAGAAGAGGAAATAATTATATATAAGGTTGATGTATATATTTTTTTTGTTTCATTAAAAAAATAAATATCATAAAAATATTATTTATTTTAACTTTTATTTTTTTAAAAAAATTAAAATTATTAAAAATTTAAATAAGGTACATTTTATCCGCACTTAAATATATTCCTTAGAACGCACGTCAAAGGTCAAAAGGTCACCTCACTTTTTTTTTTTTTTCTCTTTGGTCCCCAGGTAAATAGTGATCACAAGCTACCCTTTGTACGAAGCTATATCACGTGTCCCAGGCGAGATTCTTGCTTCTTCTGAGCCGTAGCATGGGGATTTCATGTGGACCAGCGCCTGCCTGCCGACATCAATCGATGGGACAAAGGGATTCAAAAATTCAAAGCTGAAAGCTTAGCCTTGACCGGGTGCAGAGCTCAGCTATTGCCACGTCATTATATTAATATAATATAATATAATATACTATATAATACTAATTATATATAAAATTAATATTATAATATATTGGAGCCACGTTGCTGCTATATGACTATTATATTAATAACATTAATATTTAATATTATATTATTATTTATATTTATTTATTATTATATTTTATATATTATATAACTATATGTTATGCATTTTGAGCACTCATTGAATATTCGATATGACATCAATAATTTTTGATAAGTACGAAATATCACATACCTGCTCACATTATTTCACTGAAATAGTATTATTAACCGCTCGACGGTAGCTCAGTGGTTGAGGTTCCTTTACACAATCACGACATCTCAGGTTCAAGGAATGAGGTTGTGACTGACTCGAATAATTCCAATGCCGATGCTGGAGGGGCTAAGATTTCTTCTAGTCTCCTGTTCTGACTGCTGGCATCTGGGTGAAGGGACTAAGGTTTCTTCTAGTCTTTCTGTTCTGACTGCTGGCACCTGGGTGGGGTCAGATTGACCTACTCGTCTTCGGATGGGGAACGGACCTGACCTACTCGTCTTCGGGCGGGAAACGGCTGCGCAAATCTTGCGCCGTGCATGGAATATATCCTGACAAAAAATGGAGCCGCATGGAATCTAGCTACGGATCGGCAATAGCCCTCCTTCCCCTTTTTTATACGAAAAAAAAATAGTATTATTATTTTTTATAAAAAAATTTGCTACGTAACATATTATTAAGACTACTTATAAAATTATAAAATAATGCATTATATATATATGTGGCTTATATTTTCTTAATTCTTATTGAGCGATAATACATCAATTTTTCAATCTGGCTTCTAATGAACGGAATATTAATTTATGAATCATTTTCTTATTATATTCACACCTATCATGTATTTGAATATATTTAATCATATTATTATTTATTATAATATTTGAATATATTTAATTATATTATTATTTATTAATGTTATAATATTAAAAAATGCAATTTCTTCATAAAATTTAATAAATTCAATAACTTAGAATTTAAATTCTTAAAATTAAGTTATTTAAAATATAACAAGACATAATATCCATATTAATACTTGAAACTAATTTTAATTTTTTTAAAAAATAATACTTGAAGTCTTTTATATTAATTAATGAAAGAGAGTGCTGAGAGAAATTTAGACTTATTAAAAAGAAAAAAGAGAGAGATTTAAGCCTAAAAATAAAAATAAAATTAAAAACTCTAAACAGTAGTATTTAAGTTATATTGATTAAAAAAGGTTTAAAAGATATAAAAAATTGATTCAATCTTATCAATTTACTCTAAATCGTTGGATCAATAAAATACTAATCAATTTATCTAATTTTGATTAAATAAATTATATAATTGCTTTGATTAATCAGTGGCTCATCAATTAGATCGATTGATTCGATCGAAGTCTAATAGTTATGCTAGTGATTGTTAAAGTCCTATATTAGAGGCATTGTACTTTGCATGTAATAAGCAATATTGATACATGATGTCCAAACAAAATGTAGATATAATCATAATTTGAATTTTAAGTTTTTTTAAAGATCAAAATTGGCTACTCTTCATCCACTATCTATATCAACCACCTCACCTAATTGAGCAAGCCTAAAGGTAGATTGAGCCACTACTTGTGGGCTTAGCATAATTAGGACTCAAATTGAGACCATTGTCTTCTTGAATCAATCCTTCATCGATTACCTCTAGTGCCAAAGGTTGTAGTATTCAAACTAAAGTTGGTGGTTATATCTTTTTCAGTTTAACTGTTTTAGTATATTTGAGATATGAAGCGAGGCTGATACTTTAGAGAATCAAAACCCTACCCTTCTCCTAAGTGGCAACTATGATCCTATTCAAACTAAGGTTTAATAGTTGGTAAAGTTGCAAATGGATTACATCTATTTGTTCGTAATTCAATTAGATCCAACTCGATCTATTATTAAAGATGTGGATTGGATTAGATTCAATAACTAGACATAATCTAAATTTTGGATAGGATTTGCATCTTTTATTTTTCAATCAGATATGACTCAATCTAATCCAACTTGTATACAATCCAAGCAAACTTAAGTCAACCAAATATGGCCTTAACCTAACCCACATGATCTAACCCAACCCAAAAACCCAACAGAGATAAGCATTCTTCTTTACTCTAATTTTCTTTATCAATTGATTAAATGTACTCTTATTTAAATTAATTCCTCTTTTTCATTTTCCCAACTATATCTCATCTCTTTTATTTTTACTTCATTGTATTTGAATATTGAAGTTTCATTATTTATTTTGATGGATTGTTGTTCATAGTACGCTCAAATATATCAATACATATTTTAAAAATCATAGTTTATAAACTTAACAATAATCAATTAACTAAATGAAATTGAAATTTTTTGAATGAAATTTTCAAGTTTAAACTAGATTTTTTAATTTCATTTAAATGTTTTAGTGATTTTATATTTAATTATTAGTAATTATATTTTATCTATAAAAGAATAGTCAGTTGTTTGACTCAAATGCAAATTTGATCCAATTCAAATATAAAAATTTTGAGTTAGGTTTGAGTCATAATTGACTCAACCTAAATCGAATAATCTACTAGACCTAAAGTCCTTTCTATGAACCTATGAACCTTACCTGACTTGATTCGAGTAGGAAATAGGTAGGGATCTAGTTCAAAATTATGTCCTAAATATTAAATCAAGTTAAGTTAAAGCAAGCATGCCTTATTATAACCTAACCTATTTATCGTCCTAATGTCTATATCCTTTCAATTCAATGGCATAAAGGAGGCGATTTAGACTCATAAAATAAACATAACATAGAATGCCATATAATTGTTGATGCTTTTCTCTGATTTCTACATCAACAAATAAGCTTTATTTAACTGAGAACCTGATAAAGCATGAATTCAATCCTCAATCCAAGATCTGCCTCTTGCCTCTTCTTTTAGATTAACTGCACTCAATAAGAGTCTCATTAGAAGTCTCCAAATCTTTCATATGAAGAAAAATCCTCCAACACCCATGTCGGTGATGAGAATCAAGAAAAATGTAAGCAAGTTGAAGAAAGAAGAGAGAAAATAAGAAAAATATAGGAGAGAAATGGATTTCTTACCCTTGAAAGAATGTCTTGGTCCTTTATTTATATGTTAATCTTGTTAACTTATGGGTTAAGTTCCTTGTTGATGAGTGGCCTAAAATTATTTCTTGATCTTTATACTTAAATTAATTCTTGAAGTAGCTAAAGTAATTCAAGTTAAACAATTTAGGTTAATCAAGTCCCACTTCTGGATTTAGGACCCTTCTCATATATTGACTTGTTCAACTATTATATATTGCCAATTATCATTACACCATTTTGCCACGGTCTTCACCATAATACCACTATCATTGGCCTTTACTTTTGCGAATTTGAATTAAACTTTAAGTTCAATTCTTAAAAGTAGACGATATATGAAGAGTCTATCAAAATTGTCCTCTTACTTCTTATATGCTATCCTTCAAGTAGGATCAATTTTATGGATCCAAAGGCTTCTTCTCATCTAATTATTGATGAGTTAAATATATTTCCTCTTAGATTTTTCTCTTTGACTTATGCATACTATTTTTGGCTATGTTTTTTTAGTCTTTATGGGTTTCCTTGTCTTTTTAACCTACAAGGAATTTCTCAACTTTTTAGCTTTTACAGTCTTATTTGGCTTTTAACTTGTATGTACTTCCTCAGCTCTTTAGCCTTTATGGACTTCCTCTACATTTTAGCCTCTATGAACTTCTTCCGCTCGTTAGCCTTTATGTGCTTCCTTGATTCTTTAACCTTTCAAATTATTTATACGTACATATGTATATACTTTCTTTCCCTTAGTACCCCTATATTATCATAATCCTCGTTAAATTCTTATTATTTCAAAGTAGAATAATAAATGAAGCAAACACTTAATCAATCATGAAATGAGGTAATAATGGTTACATATTTTGAATTAATCATTATGGGAAAGGGTGGCTTATGGGGCCTCATTATCTTTCTAGGG
This sequence comes from Calamus simplicifolius, assembly GCA_900491605.1. Classification (NCBI taxonomy): domain Eukaryota; kingdom Viridiplantae; phylum Streptophyta; class Magnoliopsida; order Arecales; family Arecaceae; genus Calamus; species Calamus simplicifolius. The sequence continues at coordinate 345,682 of UESW01005026.1, forward strand.
CACTTTGAATGCCATGTGCCAACCTTTTATTACATCTATTTATGATAGAACTCATCATTTTCTCTTTCTTTATCTTCTATATAAAAAGAGAATAACATATCTATATATAATATAAAGAAAGGATCTTCTCCTCCAATATTTAGTTGATAGGTATAGACCTTCTCCTTGCTTTGTTAGATCACATTTTTTTTGATTTTTCCCTTGAGCTTTTATTCCTTCTTTTAGGGCTTCCTATTTCACAATTAAAGAAAGGATTTTCTCCTCCAATTTTTGGATGACATATATTCATTTTATTAGATTGCATTTTTCTAAGATTTTTCTTGAGTTTGTATTCCTTCTTCTAAGGCTTTTAGGTGTTACCATTTTTGTCTCTTGGAAATCTCTGAGAAAGTTTACAGTTTACTCGAGTTCTCGCTTTTTTTTTTTTCGATTTTCTTAAGCAGTTTTTAACAACTTAGGTATGCATGTCCTCAAGCACCAAGCTTATTAATGATAAAGCCCATAATTGATTGCTCCCTGATAGATCATGAATCTTAGTATTCTCTTAAAAAATTAGCCTTTTTGTGCCTCTATAAATATAAAGATCATCATCCAAAGCTTGCACTATGTATGCCATCTTTTATCCTACATACCATCTAGGGTGTTTGAACACCAAACTTTGGTGTTTGAATTCCCTAACACTAAGATCTTGGCATCTAAATGCTTTAGTTAGAAAGTTTAGATTTATTACTCCTTTGGTTCTAAAGGAAACTACTTGCCTTTCAAATACTCTTAACACCACAATCTTATTGTAGGATTCAAATTTCAAATTTTAGCATGCTTGTTATCATCTTCAATCTTGTAAAATTGTATCACAGCATTCCAATATTTAAGGCATCTAATAAATTGAGCTTATCCACACTACTCTAAGCATCACCTTCTTCACTTGGAAACCCATTCCTAAGGAGTAGATGAGCCATGAAGTCAAACTAGAAAGGTATCACTAAGTTAGGATCCTAGCTTTGAGGTCTACTTCTTAAGTAATCAAAGTCATTAGATCTTAAACTAATGAATACAATCGTCACTAGAAAGTCAAACAATGGCTAACATACATTTTTAATAAAAAATATTTTATAATTAATAGCTAAATATAAATTTTTTTAATAAATAATATATATATATATATATATATGTGTGTGTGTGTGTGTGTGTGTGTGTGTGTGTGTGTGTGTGTGTGTGTGTTTCAATATAAGTCAAATTGAATGCAAGTGAGCTAATCATGCCTTGTGTTTGGCTCCCTTATATTTTGACTCAAAAACTTAGCTCAGATTTAGTTCATTTACTAATCGAGTGATGTAATTAATTAAATTAACATGAACATCAAGCCAAACATGAGTTACTCACAAATAGCTTACTCATTTTATGGATATAGCTATATTATATAGAGAGAGTAAAGAAAGAATATTATGCCCACTACCAAATTTAATTAATATCAATGATCGAGAATAAAATGCAAGTTATTGGATGTAATATATAAGGCCTAAAATATCTACATACAGGAAGTCAAAATTTTTTAGATGACTATTTATCAAGTTATCTCAAAATAAGCATGCAGTAACATTCCATTATATACATTTTCCAAGATATACATTTTTTTGTCTATAAATATTTTAACCCTTTTAAATCAAATCTAGCAGCTTGCATTTTTATTTGTTTGACTACCAATATTAAATTTAGTAATGAGTTAGTCTTTTGTTTACGGTCCATGCATATTGCAACCATACCTTTATATGACAAAACATATATATGTATGTACTTTTTTGGATATCTAGGAATTTTAAACATAAGTATTCCATTAGCATCTTCATAAACATTGCAATTTTGCTTATTAATAGTGTGATGCACTATTTATCTTTTTTTCATATTAATTAGAAAAATTTGGCTAGGTCATAACCTATACTTATTTATCTAATTATTCTTCATATGGATAATGATGTTAAAGTTTTTCATTTTGCTAGTCATTTACTACTATGAAATTATGGATTACCTTCTTTTTTCATGTCTAGTTATTTTTTATATAGGTTGAATATTTAGAATATTTTAAATGCAATAGATTGGTTACATATTGTACACTTTTGTTAATGTATTAACAATCTTTATATTTGGTCCATTTAAAAAGGTAATTTTTGTAATAAATTTGTATGGATACGTTTTATCATGGGTATTATCCAAAACTAAATCTAGTTCCTCTAATATATCTATTGATTAGTCTAGCCGCTGTACATGACTAAATTAATTTTAATGTTGATTGATGGATGACTAAACTAACATTTATGATGAAGAATGGATAATCCTAATTCATAGCCTTAATGACAATGTAAGTAAATTTAAAATTAAAATATAAAAAGTTAGTTTAAAATTTAAATGAAACACAAACTATGAAAATACTATCATCATTAGGTTTATATAAAAATGCATGCTATGTCGGGTGCAAACCAATAAAGCATAAAATATTGGCTATATGCAGTGCATGTAATGCCAAGTACCAACTAGGGATGAGAAATGGGTTAGAGTAATTTAAAAACTAATATCAATCCAATTTGATAGGATTGGGTTGCTTCAATTTTATGTCCAAAATTTTGGAACCAACCCTTTTCAAGTTAGCCCTCTTTCTTTTTGCAATTTTTTTATTTTGAAAAAAGAAGTATTCCGAATAAACAAACCTAGAATATCAAATAGATTTCATGTGTTGGCTACCATCTTTCTTAAGAAATTTCATGCATTAAATTAGTCGGCAAATACTATATATATCTTTTTGATTAATCATAATTAAGAGAAATTTTTTTTGCTATTAGATACCAAACATTTGTCAACAAAAATCAATTTTACCTTGGAATCAACCTGGAATTGAAGTGTCCTAATCGAGTTAGTTTTGGGTTGATTCTAGGATATGGCCAGTTTGATTTTGGGTTCAAAATTATAAAATTGATCCTCATTAGTTGATTCTAAGTTTTGACTTAGAATCCAACAAACAAAACCCATACTCATCTTTAGCACTAACTAGTAAATCATGACAATGCTATGTAAGAAAACCTATGCAGGCATATTTATGTAATCTATTTTAATTTTTTAAAAAATAAAATAGTAAAAATAATGATAAATTGATCAAATCGATTTATCTATCTACCTACATCAGGAACTAACACGATAACAGTATATGTAAATGATATTAAAAAGTTAGAAAGCAAAAACATAAAACCATTTTATGCTAATGATTTGATCATATCAAATTTTACTAAGGTACTTTACCTTTGCGAACTGCTAGATGTTGAATAGAAGAACTCCTTAAGCCACACACACGTATGGCCTCTATACGTAGTTCACACCAAGGCTCTTTCCTGACCAAATCCTTCGGAGTGCTAGCTTCTTAGAATCCACAAAGGCTGATCTTTTTTTCTCTCTTTGGACAGTAAGACGGTCTTGTAGCCGAAAAGAACTATTAAAAGTAGAAGAGGAACTCTTTCTCAAACTACTCTCTATCCAAAACCTAGTTTTAATGCTAGGTTTTGCACTCATCCGAAAACTTAATCCTCACAATACCCCATACTAAGATAGAAACCTTTTCTAAGATATAAATCCCTCAAAAAATTCTCATTGGCTACCACCTATTATAACCCTTATATAGAGGCTACCATGAGGAAAAGAGGTTTGAAAGATGGAAGGATTTGGAGAGTGGGATTTGGGAAGAGGTTTTATGTTTGAAAGGTGGAGGAACTTGAGGAGAGGGTTAAGGAGAAAATTATATTTAGCTTTAGGTGTTCCAAATTAGTTCTAAGTTTAAATTTTGAATTCCAACGGTAATAGAATAAAATTAAATTTTAAATTCAGACTTAAAAAGAATTTCAAATTTAAACTCAAGACTAATTTTAATAAAAATTAAATTAAAATTTAAAATTTAATTTAATTTTTTGCTGAAATTAGTTTGAGTTTAAATTTGGAATTCTTTTTAAGTGCAAAAAAAGGAAAGAAAGAGTGCATGGTTAAATCCAATCCAATTGGACCCCAAACCAAAACATATTTGGCTTGATTCAATCATCGATCAGCCATTAGATTAGGAAGAAAATCCTATGGTGTGTGATCCCATATGTTTGAACACTAAGCCGGTAGTACCGGAACATTTCTAGCACCAATCGAAGTCGCCATTTACCAATGATACCCGACGTCCGGATAGGTCAAAGATTACAGAGCAATAATCTAAATCCTTTGATATATGGTTGCCATATAATTCATCCCTTTGACTTTATAATGCTCAGGATGACTCAAGGTTTAACTGCCAATCCTTAATCAACACATCCATAATGTGTCTCAATCTTACAAGTCCTGTGACTCCTCACAAGAATTACCCTGGCCAAGGTTTTGCTAAGTTATGCATAGTAAGATATTTACTCCAAACTATTTAGAGAGATCAATTTCATTTGATCATCACTGCTTCATAAGTACTTGACTATACCCAGATACCTTTCGTCATTGGATTAGAAATTCAGGTAGTTTTGTACCAAAGCACATGAGTTGTTTGCAAGCTACTATGGTGATCTTAGGTTTAAGAGACACTTATATTCATATCCCTTCGCAAGTAACCCTTGGCAGAAGGGAGCTCCATAGGTGGGTCACGTTCAATGAAATGTCACACATTTTACAGTATGCCATACCAGTGTCTTCATACTCCTTGGTTAAGAGGACAACCAACCATATGACATACATTAACCTATACTTGATACATTGTCATCTATAATAATGTATCCTTTGGTTGCAAACAGTTTTAAGAACTACTCGATATATCCTCTCTATATCGAATGAAAGGTAGTTCTAAGGACTCCATCACACAAGAGCTTTTTATAGAAATACGTAAATATGATAAACTACCAAAAAAATATTTTATTTATTATAAAGTTCATATATAATTACAATGAGCATAAACGTCTACAGTCTAAATGATTGGCTTTGGGACATATTTCCCAACATGCTAGACGCATGCCAAACTTGGCAAACCCTCAAGGGCTAGCATCCAACATGCTATCATCACCTCGCAATCAATGGTTGCCTTTTAATCATCTAGTTGTATTTGAAATATTTCAAGAAAAATAAAATCTTGAAAAGGCATCTATTATCATTAAATAAAAGCAAAATCAAGACCTACACCCATGCAAAGCCCTCATAAATATGCTCTCAAGCATTTTTTTGGATATAGGAGAGTGCTATGCCCTCTTATAACGTGCATACATGTAACCACGAAGGTCCTACATAAAAGTGTAACATACAAGCCCAACATTTATTAAAATAAAACTTGCAAAATCATGTTACTAAGCAAAAAGAAATATATAAATGTTGCTCAATCAACAAGCAACTTCCATCAACCACAAAGAAATTCTATTGAGTATGTTGCAAGCATAGGAGATATATATTTCCTTAAAAAAATCCTACAAATCTAATAATCCCTCAACATGATAACCACAACATCCAAAATATGTTTTATTTCTACTATAAAAATCAATAACTTATGGATAACAGCCTACTCCTTATAATGGTGATAGAGAAAACTACAAGGGACATAGCTAAGATAGAAGCAATCATCTAATCTATAATATTGGATAAAATGAGAACATGGGCCAATAGATTAGGGCATTACTAAATCGAATCAGCACATTGATAGTTACCAAGATCCCAATAAAGCCTTAAAACTTATGAAGGAGTAGAATATAGGAGAAAGGGGGCCGGGTTTGAAAAAATAATGCTCTCAACCCTAATAAATTAGCTAATCAGGCCAAAAAACTCATTTGGATTGAACCAATTTGGATCAACTTGCTTACACTTGGAGGAGACTTGATAAGGCCTTGAAACCTATGAGGAATTAGTAATACTAGAAAAATAAGTTTGTAAAAGTGATGCTCCCAACTCTAATAAAGTAACGATTCAAAATGTCACTAAGCTAAGCCAACTTGTTAGCAGCAAAAAGGGATGGGTGAGAAAAGAGAGATTAAGAAAGTGAGGAAATCAAATTTCTCAAGCATTATGTGTTAGCATATTGAGGCATCAAGACACTAGATCATCTTATCAATGATCATTGGGGAACAAGAATGGTCTCTACACCGACAAAGGAGTAATAAAATAGAAAAAAAAAGGTAAGATTTTGGTAGATTGAAGCTTCCAACCTTGTGGAGGTGGCAACTTAAAGTATCACTAAGCCAGACATACACATTGACAATATATGGGACTAACAACATAAAAAAGGAAGGAAAGGTGTGGGAGAAGAGACTCAAAGGAGGAGGGACAAAGAATAAAACTAAGTATAATAATAAAGCTTAAAATGAAGCCCACTTCCTCCCTTCCTAAAGATTTTTTTATTACGTTTATTATAGTTTTTAGTATATATTAGAAAATAGAATATTTCGACCTCCAAAAAAAAAAAAAGGTTTGGTTGAAATGGATAAAGTAAGTCCCCTATTGATCTTAGATAATATTGTAATATTTCTATATACTCAATTAATGCAATGTTATCTCCCAAGATTAGCACCTTTTTTTTTGGATCATTTATTTAATTTATAATAGATAACAAATCACTTTTGGACAAATTATTTGAACTACAAACAATAAATTAAGGCCCTTCGGGCTGTGTAAATAAATAAGTTATGATGTCCCTTTTTTGTTATTTAATATTTCCTTTTGGAACCTCTTTTTGATGTGATGTTGGTTACATGTTGCTTAATTTTCTCTAAAAAATGATTGTGACAATGTTCTTCATAATAAAGGTTGATCGATGATTAGATGCAACCAATCACCTTCAAAAAAATATATTAGGAAAAAAGATAAGCATGTGAAAGTGCTTTGATGCGACCAAATCACCTTCAAAAAAATATATATTAGGAAAAAAGATAAGCATGTGAAAGTGCTGGCCATGGGGTTTGAACTCATGCACACTTTTGTGTGCAAAAAATCTTAATTCTTCCCCTTAACCACCCAAGCAAACCAACAAATTATTTGGACATGTTCATCAGCTAATTAATTGTATCCATCTCTCTCAACCTTTGATAGCCCAATTCATAATTATTTAGTCAACCATTTGTCATGAAAATTGCTTTCATCTATTATATGTCAGTCAAAATAACTAGAAGCATAAAAGAGGTTCTATCAGAATTATTTATCAAAATTTTCCATCAAATTGATAAACTAACAAGTTCATCACGATGAGTTTACATATCATTTTCCTTTGTCTTATAAGTTTGATCATCTTCTCACCATCCATCTTATCGTGCTTTTAACCCCTCTAAGGGTGAAACATATCTATGCTTAGGTTTTCTGTTGAAATGGAATGTGTTTTAAAACATATGTAACTATTGCCTTACTAAGGCCACAAATCTAATTAGATATGACCTGATTCGTATCTAAAGACTCATGAATTAGGCCAGATTCGAATATTTTTTTGATTTGATCCGATCCAAACCTAATTTATTTTAATTTATAAACCACTACAATAAAAATATGGGATTGCAACCTTTTTTTTTGATGCTACATGGTAGCATCGGGAGGTTTCAAAATCCGCTGATGATTTGGGAAAGCGGGGCAAAAGAAGGAAAATAACGACGGGGAGTTAACAACGCTTTTTCGCATCCGTGTCAAACTCTCTTTAGCCACAACCCTCTCAATATTTTCTTTGTCATAGCTTCCCTCGATTTTTTATTTGTCATAGCCCTAATGCTCTTCAGCCCTAACGCACTCCTCTTTCTTCTTGTCGCCATCGACGTGCTACCGACTTTCCACCCCATCTTTTAAAGACCCCAGCTCCTCGCTGTCAAAGAGCTTCAACCTGATGTTCTCTGTTGCTGCCGACCTCTGCTACTGATATCGTCATCGTCTTTAACTTCTCTTAGGGTTTATGTTTTGATGAATTGGGGTTTCTTTTTTTCTTTTCATTTATTAAAAGGCTGTGCACTTTAGTGGATTTTGTTCATCAACCTTGTCTCTTTCTATTTCCTTGTTAGTGGTTGGACGAATCCTTGTTGTAGCCTGCCGAATCTCGCTAGAGTTGGGATCAACGCTAGCAATAAGGTATATCTAATCTCAAACAGCAATGAAATTTTGTCCCTATATCTAATTCCCTATTCTTCTTTTGCTGGGTTACTTTCAAGGCTTAGATCTGCAATTGTTCTGATCGGAAGGTGGGGAAGAGTTCATCGGAGCTTAGTTGACTTTCGGACGCCGTTGGTCTCTGCTGCTGGCAATCAAGCGGCCACCAGGTTAGTCCCTAAGTTCCTCTGCTTTGGGCTATGTTTCGGCTTTTGGTTATAAGAAATGTTCGCAACTACTGAAAGTTGGAAAATTTATCACATCTTCTTGGTTTCTGCAGTAGTTTTCATCCGTTGTCCATCATTTTTCCAACATAGTCCCTAACAAGCTCTCAGCTTTGATTCAAAGCTTGTAGAAATTTTTCCTGCAACATCGAATGCCTATCCATACTCCAGCTCTGTGGCATGACTCTAGATATGCATCATGACTTCTCTATTCTCCATGACTTCCTAGATTTAGAGTTTTTTTTTTTCAATAGAAACTATTGCTGTAGAATTCCGTTCTCCAGCTTGGAGGCGGTGCACATCAGGATTCGGATGGCAATCTTACATTCGGTAGGACCTGCAAGACAGTCTCTACACAGGAAGCGCTGAGGGTGATCCCTGCGGAAGACCCTCCAATGCCTAAGTCAGTGGTGATTCTTAGCAAACATATGCGAGGAGAAGGCTCCAGCAGAAGGATCTCTCAAGGATGGTCTTTCGAGAGCGATGAACTCTGCTAGAGTTCTTGGAGTCAGTTTGTGCATACCTGAAAGGATCTTAAGACATGGTATTTATAGACTGCTGATAATGATGATGGGTTGTCACATGATTTCTTGGGCGCATTTTAGGAAGTCAAGAGCCGGTATGATTCAAATCTGATTAGTTACGGAACCATTAAAATTTGAATCTTGACGGTTAAAAGGATTGATGGTTGATTAGTGCTCCACAATTCAGTTATTCATCGGCATTAGGCCATATTTAGTTTTTGTTTCCTTTTCAGGGTGTTGGAAGCCGATATGATTGAAATCCCACCAGTTGATCAGGGATTTGAAATTTCGTTGATAACGGTCGAAGGGTCATGTTTGGCTCCTCGTTTCCATTTGAGGAAGATTATTATAAGCTTCATGTGATTGGGGTGATTTATCTTCTACAATCCTTGGCATAGCTCAAGGTGTTGCCCAGGTGTAGTAGCCCAAGAGGGGGGTGAATTGGGTATTTTAAAATTAATTCAATGGATGATATTGACTAATGCAGATATGTGCTTAATCAAAAGTTAATTTGCAGCGGTGTAGTGGAGTGCACAAAATAGAAAATACACAGATCAATCAAACACAAACACAGCAGGGTTTATAGTGGTTCGGTGCCAAACTCGGCTCCTACATCCACTCCCAAAAACCCTTGGGAATTTCACTAATCGTATCACAACGATTACAACCCCTAGCCTTCCCGGCTAGTCCTCTTGTTTTCACGGCACAAGGCAGCCAAATCCTCTAGCCTTCCCCGGCTAGTCCTCTTATTTAATGGCACAAGGAAGCCAATCCCTAGCCTTCCCGATTAGTCCGCTTGTTTAATGGCACAAGGAAGCCAATCAAGAAACTAGGGTTATCTCTAACCCTAATACAAGAAATATCAAGAATAGACAGCTCCTAATTTGAGCAAATATTCAAATAAGAACTTTACAATTTTTAGAAGCAATAACCAGCAGCAAATGTAGAATGTCGACGCAGCTGAGATTTGAATCTTGCTTCAAAGGCTTGGACGATTTTTGAGCAAGTGTTGAAGGATGAAACTTCGCAGCACAAAGACTTGCTTCTCAAGATCCGAAAGTTGTAAGCAATAAACACTCTCTTTGATTTCTTTCTTTTCTCTCTTTTGTATTCTTGATGTGTCAAAAAAATGTAAGAGATTCGTCAAGGTTTTCTTGTGAACATTTCTATTTAAACCAATCAAAAAACTATCCGTTAGATTCATTGGTAAATAGAAGAAAAGAAAAACGGGAAGAAATAAAACCGTTTGAAATATTTTCCCAAATGATGAAAGCATTAAACCCATTGCTAGTGAGGGATTCCTGTCCATAATCAAAAGGAAACGGTCAGCATTCATCAAATAGAAATGAGAGAGAGAAAGAACATTAAATGAGAGAGAGAGAGTAAGCATTAAAACAAAGTTGGCTGAAATAAATTTTCAGCAACTCCCAAGAGAAACGTCCGGCCAACAATGGGAAAAAGAGAAACCAGTAAGCTAGCTTTTCTCCCAAGCTAGCTAGCTTGTTTCCAAAATCCCACGGCTGAAGTGATCAGCCCTCAAACCAACAAGCAAGGGAGCTAGCTTGTTAGCTAGCTCTCTCAAGGAGTCATACGGTTTGGGTGAAAATTCGTTCAAGAATAGCTAGCTTGGAGCCACTCATAGCATGTAAAAAAGAGAGAGCAAGTTAGCTTGTAAGCTAGCTTATTTTCAAAAATGCACGGTGGAATCCTTTCATGAAGGTCAACTTTCAAAATCTAGTTAACTTACTAGTTAGCTATTTAAAAAGTGTAGGGAGTCATGCAAAAAGATAGTTAGCTTATGAGCTAACTAGATAAAAGGCAAACCTATTCATGACAAATAGCTAACTCCCAAGCCATGAAAACAATAAAGATAGTTAGCTTATAAGCTAACTCCCAAAGGGAACCATGAAAAGATGGTTAGCTTGTAAGCTAGCTATCTCAATAAAAGCTACGGGAGATGGTTTCATGAAAAGGAATTCTTGTCATCCAGCTAACTCATAAGTTAGCTATTCATAAAGGTGTGAAGCCATGATAAAAAGATAGTTAGCTTGTGAGCTAACTTATTATAAAAACCATGCGGCTGATTTGAAAAAGGGAGGAAAGAAGTTAACTAACCAGCTAGCTATTTTAAAAGGTATTCTATCATGCAAAAAAGCTAGTTAGCTTGTTAGCTAACTGGATGAAAATAGCTAACACATAGCTAGCTATAACAAGGAGTTTTCATGCTACGTAAGATGGAATGGATGAAACAAGTTAGCTTGCAAGCTAACTGCTTCAACAGGCATTCGGCCAAGGAGAAAATATGAAGAAACAAGCTAGCTTTCCAAAGAGAAGAAACCGGCCAGCAAGAAGGGAAGTTAGCTTCCTAGCTAACTTATTTTCAAAAAGCATTCGGCCAGCAACAGGAAGAACAATGGGAGGATAAACAAGTTAGCTCCTCAGCTAACTAGTTAACCAATTCATTTGTCTAGCCAACCTGCAAAACAAAGAAGTTAGCTCCTTGGAAGGGGCAAGTTAGCTCCCTAGTTAACTAGAAATTTCAATCTCACGGCTGGCACAAAGAGTGAAGGAAAAAATAGTTAGCTAGCATATGAAGGAAGCTAGCTAACAAACCATGCAACACTTCTAGTAAGCAATTAAGTTTCTATACTCTAAACAATATAAAATAGACTTCACATGAAATATTCTTGACAATTGTAATTTGTAAGATACATGAATATTCTTGTAATATCACAATTTATTCAGGCCTAATTTGTTTTGTAATCATCAAAATCAATTCAGGGGTCAACACAAGGCAATGAGGGTACCTAAGTCGAAAAGTTCTTCATTCTTTATCGAGGTATGGAGACAGATCGATCCTGTCGAGGTATGGAGACAGCTCGGTTCTGCCGAGATATGAAGATAACTCAGCTCTGTCGAAGCACATAGTAGGTCGGTTACATTTTATCTTTTTCTAGATATGGCTATTAGCGGGTCAAAAGTTGAAAATGACCCTTCATTTTTGCCACGTATACCAGTACCGATGCGGTGACGATTTTACCCCGCATAAAAAACACATCCAATGCTTATATATAAAAAAAAAAAAAACGATAAGAAGAAAAACCATTTAGTCGTTATTAATTTGGATATAAATTTGTTCAGATTAAATAGTATCTGTCCAAATTCTAAAGTAGTACAAGTCATAAGATGTTCACTAAAGCTACTTCTTTAGGCATGCTCAAATTAAACAAACCTTGCCAGTTCAAAAGACTTCTATAGACTAAACCATTTAGACTTGTTCAAAGGGCAAGAAGATGGATGCTTGAGATGTATACTGAAATATTTCTGATGTTGTGGAACAAACATTTGAATAAAATATAGGTTCTCAAATCTTAAGTATTTCTGACAGTCAAATAGAATCAAACATATCCTCGAGGCATCATGAGCATTCTAAAGTTCTTAGCAGGAGCACTGGTTAGCCTAGATCCGGTCAAAAAACATTCCAATATGGTCCTATATAAATATGATCCTTTATTTATTTATTTATTCGTTGGTTAGAAGATTTCATCAAGCATTGAATCAGCAATTTCTCAACCTGACGATTGATTCAGTGAAATCACAGAGCTTAGACATCATTGATAAACCATGCAACCAGAGTTTAGGGATGATAACAGATCAAGGTGGAATAATTGCATACATATTTATAGGAAACCTTCACTTCAAATGGATTGGATTCTTAATTTACCCATTAAAATTACCATTTTTCTTAAAGTTTAATACAAGTGGTGACATTGACCAAGCCCAAAAATACTCAAATCAAGGCCGGCAACTAAATCCGGTTAAACTAATCTTATAGGCAAGTATTAGTTCAATAATCCAGCTGATAATAGCTAAACCTTGATATAATCCATCATTCCGACACCTTGATGCTTTGGACTAGACAAAGCAAATCCTCATCTACCCTTCCCAGGCTCTACGCTTTAAATGTTTCCCTATTGTAGGTTAAGAAATACAATGTTCTGGAAATAAGGTTAGTCTTGCTCATGGGTCCATTTAATTGTAGTAAAAGATAATGGTCAAACTCAAAACAGATCATTTGGATATAAATTTGTTCAGATTAAATGGTACCTATCCAAATTCTAAAGTAGTACAAGTCATAAGATGTTCACTAAAGCTACTTCTTTAGACATGCTCAAATTAAACAAACCTTGTCAGTTCAAAAGAATTTTATAGACTAAACCATTTTTCCTCCTAAAACGTGGACAGACCAGTCTGAGAATACTTCAGTTTGATAGGGGAGTCAATGTAAAAGCAAAGACCATGATTCCAAATCATGAACTTTGTAATGATCAGAGGCATCATCAATTCAGCTAATTCTCATAAAATATCAATCAAATTTTCATATTTCACTACAAAATAAGAAGAATTTTATGTACAGATAATCAAGTTAAAAATTTGCCAGCAAAATCATTAGTACAAATTTGTTATATATGCTTCTGACGTAAAGGAAGATTGTTTTAATATCATTATTATTAGCAGTATTAGTGTTACTATTTACTGTTGTTTTGATAACATAGTGCAGTGGGACTACTATTATTTGATGGTGAATGGTGCTTTGTCTCTTTTTCTTACTTTTTTTTTTCTTTTGAGAAATTATGTCTTACTTTTGCCAGATCTACAGCTTTGCATGTACGATTTTCTGCACCGGAGGTGACCCTTTTTTATTACATTTGTTGATTGCATATTTTTTCATTATATAGCTTAAACATCCTTTCATTGTATCGCAAGCTATCATATCCATGATTTAACTTTAAAGGGAGTTTGCTGAAGGATGGATAATGCTTGATTAAGTTATGTAACTGGACTTATTTAAGAAATGTCATTAAGTATAATTAACTAGTTGATGAAGGAATTTCTCTATGCCTTCCTCTTTTTTCTTCTCTGTTTGTTTGATAGTTTATTAAAAGTATTTTTAGGATGCATTAACATGATATTTCTAAAGTTATATATATTTTGTATGTTCACTTTAGTAAAATTATATGATGAAATATATGTACAACGATAAACATAAGTATCTCAATGTACACATAAGTATCGTGATACATACATATGTATCGCGATACACATATATATCATGATACCTAAATTATTTATAAATCATACTTGAGTATGAAGCTTTAGAAATGTTTGATTTGCAAAATGTTGTGATATCCATTCCTCTTCCTGCACTCTGGGAGCAGCCAAGTGTAAGGTAGATAGATGGAGAATGAAGGTAAGAAGCATTTTGAAATTTAGGTCCCCTAATGATGAAAATTGACAGCATTAAACTGAGATCTATTTATGAACAAAAATAAAAGTCTTCAACTCATCAGTAAAATAGATAGTTATACCAATTTTTATGCTTGGGTGACCTAACATCTTCACATGCTGCTAATGTGACTTAGTTTATTATTTCCTTAGCTCTAAACTGGTAGTGTTTTGGTGAACTAGTAGCAATGCCTTTTTTATTAATTATTTAAATCAGCATCAATTTTTGTATTTTTTTTTGGAACTGTTCACCGTTTCTTTTAGTTTTTTTTTTTTTTTTTGTATATACACAAATTCATTCATTGGGTGTTATTCAATGCTTATATTATAAAATTTATTCTCCTTTCAGTCTTGACTTACAACTGTCTCATTGGATAAGCTTCTGGTTTTTAAAAAATCTCTGCTTATATTTTGGAGTTTGTTTTCTTTTTCTTGCTTTTTGATTAGATTGAATTTCTAAACATAGTCTCATAGCAACCTTGTTTTACGACCTCAATTGAGTTATCATGAAGGAATTTTTTGTGGGTTGCTAGCTACCTTTACCTAGATTGAAACACATTAACCACCTTTGCTTCCTAGTTCAATCTGGACACAAGGGTGCGTGTCATTCACTATTCTAGCTTGTGATCACTATTTGTGTTGCTGCCAAATCACTTGTGATGAGCGTCCAATCTGTTGCTGCCAAATCACTTGTGATCAGCGTTGGGTGAACTGAGGTTTCCATGAGCCTTCAGGAACACGAAGAGGTCGCCTTCTTCCTCTGAAAGCCTGCAAAAAATCCTGGACCGGTAGTTCCGGCGGGGACCCTCCGATGCTCAAGTCAGTGGTCTGTAGAACAAGAGTTTTATAATCAAGTAACGTTTTAAAGAGAGAGATCTTCCCTTTATGCAGAGTTGGATACTATCACCTAGCCTCCTATTTCGCTCTCCGGAATAGTGTTGCATGTATGAAGTAACGATGCATGTATGAATTACCGGACTCGGGAGTTGGAGGCCGAGGAGGAGACCAAGTCGAGGGGGTTGTCCGGAGCCGTGACTAACAAAGAAGGGAGCTGGGAGTCACATGACTAGTCTCGGGAATGGCTGGAACCCGGAGTGGAGCCGAGAGCCCCCAGAGGAGGTCGAGACGTAGCCGGCCCCTTTTTTGGATTAGAGAACAGAGGAGCCGAGGCAAGAAGGGCCGGGAGCGAAACTGGGTACCAGGAGCCGCTGTAAGTGGCTTGACCATTGAGGATTAGAGGCCGCTGTGAGTGGCCGTTGTGGACTTGGGAGCCACCGTGGAGGGGAACCGGGGCTGCCGTGATCTCGGGGGCTGCTTTGGAGGCCGGGGGCCGCCATGGGATCCGGAGGCCGCTGTGGCCATCATGGGATTCGGAGGCCGATCTGGCCATCGTGGACGAAATGGCCGCTGTCGTGGCCATCGTCGTTGAAGTCGGGGCTGCCAATGATACGGCCGTTGAGGGACATTGAGGGAAACCAAATGGTTGGGAGAGGCCGTTTATGAACGGCTGAGAAGGGCCATTGAGGACGTTGCTGGGGGAGGTTAGAGGCCGCTGAGGACATCCCAAGCCGCCATGGAAGGGCCAGGGACCATCGTGGAATCAGCTCTGCCAAGTCCGTTGTGGAGGAAGGCTGGAGGCCGCTGGAGAGCCCCCGAGCTGGGAACCTACCACTCCTCTGTTTAGGAAACAGAGACCTCCCACTCTCCTTTGTTTAGGAAACAGAGACCTCCCTCCAGACGAAACCGCTGCCGGGGGCCGTTTAGGATGGAGCTGTCAACAAGGCTGTTGAGCGGAGAGTTGTTGCGGATGGGTGACCGGCGCATTGTTAGGAGGAAATCCGAAGACGTGGGGGTTCAAAGCGGAAAGATCGGGACGGTTAGAAATTCCTCTCCCGCCCCGATATCTGGTTCATCCTCTCGCAGCTGTTCGAAGTCAGGAGACACGGATTAAAAGCTACGGAAGGTCCTGGGCTTGATTCGCCTATGGGGATGTAGCAAAGAGAGATGGTAACCCCTCCATCATTACGCCAGCTAGCCTTAAAGAGAGAGAGAAAGAGACTGGCTTGATGATAAACAGTAGGAAAGAGAAAAGGTGGTGGTAATGGCTAGGCATTCGGCTTGGAGAGGCGTGGTCCCTTTTTGGCCTCCCTTTGATTCGCCCGGAATGAATCGTGATTCTTGAACCAGAGGCAAAGACGGAAGTATCTGTAATCGGAAGCAGGGAGGAAGTTGCTGTTGGAGAGGACTGAGGACCTCGGCGGCATCGACGTGGCGCTGCTCGTCGTCCATTGTGGTCCGCCGATGCCAGATCCGACACTATCCTCATTGGGAACAGACTGCTATCCTTCGACGGCAACCGTATCCCGGCCATCGATCCCCCAATAAGTACTCCAGAAAGGGCTTGAAACCCTATGAGAACTGAGAAAGAGAACAGAATGATAGGAGATGGATCCTGGAGCTGGCCGATGACCAGCTCCTCTCCGACATCAGGCTGGGGGCCATCTTCGGTGTGGAGGGGCTGGAAGTCATAACTCGAAAGGATCTCCTCCTTCCTGATGGCACCTCTGTTGTTTTGGGGCTCCTCTTCGGGATTCATCAGATCGAAGAGGTCGCCGCCTTGCAGCTCTGCTCCCGATTTATTCATTTGGTCCGGATCCCCGTCCACATGGAGAAAGTCTGGGTTTCTTCCCCAGCGTTGAGGGTTGGTGCCGATTTACAGGGGAATTTTCTTTATCGGGAGGGAAGTAAGGACGTTGCAACCGAGTCGGGTGGCCCAGGTTCCCGAAGATCGCGGTCAGTTCCAGAACAAATTGCCGCTCATAGGCTTATTAACTGGCCCCATCAGATGCCCCCCATACTTTTTGAGCTTAGGTAATGCACGATATACATGCTCAAGAAGTGTAGAATTTTAGGCAGTTTTGAGATTAAGTTACCCGTCACTCAAAAGTATCGTATGCTAAGTTTTTGTGGGGGGCGCTTGTCAACTGTGAGTTGGGGAGTTGGCCTCTCCCAGCTGTGAGTTGTCTTGGGTCTTCTTGACTCGACGTGAAGTCGGGCTTTGGTGCCGATGCGAAGTTGGGCTAAGTGCTGACTCGAAGTCAATCTTCAAGTATCGACGTGAAGTCGGGCCTCCGATGCTGACGCTGAGTCGGGCTTCTGGTACCGACACTGAGTCGGGTTTCCGTTGCCGACGCTGAGTCGGGTTAAGTGCCAACGCTGAGTCGGTCTTCAAGTGTCGACGTGAGTCAGGCTTAGATGCCGAGGAAAGACTCAGGCTTAGAGTGCCGACGTGAAGTCGAGCTTAGGTGCCGAGGAGAGACTCGGGCTTAGAGTGCCGACATGGAGTCGGGCTTGAGTGCCGACGCGGAGTCGGGCTTGAGTGCCGAGGGGAGACTCGGGCTTGAGTGCCAAGGAGAGACTCGGGCTTAGAGTGCCGACGTGGAATCGGGCTTAGGTGCCGAGGGGAGACTCGGGCTTAGAGTGCCGACGTGGAATCGAGCTTAGGTGCCGAGGGGAGACTCGGGCTTAGAGTGCCGACGCAGAGTCGGTCTTTAAGTGCCGACGCAAAGTCGGGCTTCTGATGCCGACGTTGAGTCGGGCTTGAGTGCCGACGCTGAGCCGAGCTTGAAGTGCCGACGCGGAGTCGGGCTTCCGACGCCGACGTGGAGTCGGGCTAAGTGCCGACGCGAAGTTGGGCTTCTAGTGCTGATGCGGAGTCGGTCTTTAAGTACCGATGCGAAGTCGGGCTTCAGATGCCGACGCGGAGACGGGCTAAGTGCCAACGCGAAGTCGGGCTTCTAGTGCCGATGTGGAGTCGGTCTTTAAGTGCCGATGCGAAGTCGGGCTTCTGATGCCGACGTTGAGACGGGCTAAGTGCCAACGCGAAGTCGGGCTTCTAGTGCCGACGCGGAGTCGGTCTTCAAGTGCCGATGCAGAATCAGTCTTCTAGTGCTGACGTGGAGTCGGTCTTTAAGTGCCGATGCGGAGTCGGTCTTCTGATGCCGATGCTATGCTGGGCTTGAGTGCCGACACTGAGCCGGGCTTGAAGTGCCGACGCGGAGTCGGGCTAAGTGCCGACGCGAAGTCAGGCTTCTAGTGCTGACGCGGAGTCGGTCTTTAAGTGTCGACGCGAAGTCGGGCTTCTGATGCCGACGTTGAGCCGGGCTTGAGTGCCGATGCTGAGCCGGGCTTGAAGTGCCGACGCGGAGTCGGGCTTCCAACGCCAATGTGGAGTCGGGCTTCCGATGCCGATGTGGAGTCGGGCTTCTAGTGCCGACGCGGAGTCGGTCTTCTAGTGCCGACGCGAAGTCGGGCTTTAAGTGCCGACGCTGAGCCGGGCTTGAGTGTCGACACTGAGCCAGGCTTGAAGTGCCGACGCGGAGCTGGGCTTGAAGTGCCGACGTGAAGTCGGGCTTCTGATGCCGACATTGAGCCGGGCTTGAGTGCCGACACTGAGCCAGGCTTGAAGTGCCGACGCGGAGCCGGGCTTGAAGTGCCGACACGAAGTCGGGCTTCTGATGCCAACGTTGAGCCGGGCTTGAGTGCCGACACTGAGCCGGGCTTGAAGTGCCGACGCGGAGCCGGGCTTGAAGTGCCGACGCGAAGTCGGGCTTCTGATGCCGACATTGAGCCGGGCTTCTGATGCCGACGCTGAGCCAGGCTTGAAGTGCCGACGCGGAGTCGGGCTTCCGACGCCGACATGGAGTCGGGCAAAGTGCCAATGCGGAGTTGGTCTTTAAGTGCCGACGCGAAGTCGGGCTTCTGATGCCAACGCGACATCGGGCTTGACTGCCGACGCTGAGCCGAGCTTGAAGTGCCGATGCTGAGCCGGGCTTGAAGTGCCGACGCGGAGTCGGTCTTCAAGTGCCGATGCGAAGTCGAGCTTCTGATGCCGACGTTGAGCCGGTCTTGAGTGCCGACACTGAGCCGGGCTTGAAGTGCCGACGCGAAGTCGGGCTAAGTGCCGACGCGAAGTCGGGCTTTTGATGCCGACGCTGAGCCAGGCTTGAGTGCCGATGCTGAGCCGGGCTTGAAGTGCCGACACGAAGTCGGGTTTCCGACGCCGACGCGGAGTCGGGCTAAGTGCTGAAGCGAAGTCAGGCTTCTAGTGCCGACGCGGAGTCGGTCTTTAAGTGCCGACGCAAAGTCGGGTTTCTGATGCCGACGTTGAGCCGAGCTAAGTGCCGATGCGAAGTCGGGCTTCTGGATAGCTGAAAGTAACCAGTAATGCGTTGCAAGTGTATAATTTAAACAAAGGTATTACCCGATTGGCCGTTGACCGCTGATATAGAGTTGAAGCCGCTGGGGCTGAGATAAAGCCGTTGAGGCTGTGACGAAGCAGCTGAGGCAAAGTTGAGGTCATCGAGAGCCTTTTGAACCTCGAAGGGTGACCCGAGAGTCGCTGTGATGGGACCATGCTCGGGAGCCTTTAACCCCGGAGGGTGACCTGAGAGTGTTTGAACCAAGCTCAGGGTCCTTTTGAACCCCGAAGGCTGACCCGAGAGTCGCTGTGGGGGAACCATGCTCGGGAGCCTTTAACCCTGGAGGATGACCTGAGGGTGTTTGAACCATGCTTAGGGTCCTTTTGAACCCCGAAGGGTGACCCGAGAGTCGCTGTGAGGGGACCATGCTCGGGAGCCTTTAACCCCGGAGGGTGACCTGAGGGTGTTTGAACCATGCTCAGGGTCCTTTTGAACCCCGAAGGGTGACCCGAGAGTCGCTGTGGAGGGACCATGCTCGGAAGGCTTTAATCCCGGAGGATGACCTGAGGGTGTTTGAACCATGCTCAGGGTCCTTTTGAACCCCGAAGGGTGACCCGAGAGTCGCTGTGAGGGGACCATGCTCGGGAGCCTTTAACCCCGGAGGGTGACCTGAGGGTGTTTGAACTATGCTCAGGGTCCTTTTAAACCCCGAAGGGTGACCCGAGAGTCGCTGTGAGGGGACCATGCTCGGGAGCCTTTAACCCCGAAGGGTGACTTGAGAGTTGAGAGTCGTCAGGTGCCTTTTTTAATCCGAAGGGTGACCTGAGAGTTGAGAGTCGTCAGGAGCCTTTTAAACCCCGAAGGGTGACCTGAGAGTTGAAAGTCGTTAGGAGTCTTTTTAACCCCGAAGGGTGACCTGAGAGTTGAGAGTCGTTAGGAGCCTTTTTAATCCCGAAGGGTGACCTGAGAGTTGAGAGTCGTCAGGAGCCTTTTTAACCCGAAGGGTGACCTAAGAGTTGAGAGTTGTCAGGAGCCTTTTAAACCCCGAATGGTGACCTGAGAGTTGAAAGTCGTCAGGAGCCTTTTTAACCCCGAAGGGTGACCTGAGGGTGTTTGAACCATGCTCAGGGTCCTTTTGAACCCCGAAGGGTGACCCGAGAGTCACTGTGAGGGGACCATGCTCGGGAGCCTTTAACCCTGGAGGGTGACCTGAGGGTGTTTAAACCATGCTCAGGGTCCTTTTGAACCCCGAAGGGTGACCCGAGAGTCGCTGTGAGGGGACCATGCTCGGGAGCCTTTAACCTCGGAGGGTAACCTGAGGGTGTTTGAACCATGCTCAGGGTCCTTTTGAACCCCGAAGGGTGACCTAAGAGTTGAGAGTCGTCAGGTGCCTTTTTCTTTGTGCCAACGATCTTTGCTGCCAACGTGGGGTCAGTCTTTGTCCTTTTGTGCCGAGCTGGCCTTGGGCTTTTGGTGCCGACCGGGGTCGGGCTTTGGGATACTAATGCGAGGTTGGTCTCGAATGCTGATACAGGGTCGAACTTACCTGCGTGACATTTTTAAGTATCAGTGAAAGAAATAGTCTTAAGCGTACTTAGCTCTTGCGGCACCCTTGTTTTCCTTCCGCGGGCTCGAGCGCTTCCGCCCACTGGTGGTCTGCCCCCCAGGGAATCAAGTAGGTTGGCTTGCTGTTGCACCCATTGGTGGTCTGCCCCCCAGGGAATCAAGTTGGTTGGCTTGCTGTTGCGCGGTGCCCCTCAGCGCAACTGGTGAAAGCTTCTTGAGCTCGCGTTGTCACCATCGTCTTCCTTGCAGAAGTTGTAGGGAGAATGTTCGTCTACTACGTGCATTTTCCCCCTACCTGGTGCGCCAATCTGTTGCTGTCAAATCACTTGTGATGAGCGTCCAATCTGTTGCTGCCAAATCACTTGTGATCAGCGTTGGGTGAACTGAGGTTTTCATGAGCCTTCAGGAACACGAAGAGGTCGCCTTCTTCCTCTGAAAGCCTGCAAAAAATCCCGGGCCGGTAGTTCCGGCGCGACCCTCCGACGCTCAAGTCAGTGGTCTGTAGAACAGGAGTTTTGTAATCAAGTAACGTTTTAAAGAGAGAGATCTTCCCTTTATGCAGAGTTGGATACTATCACGTAGCCTCCTATTTCGCTCTCCGAAATAGTGTTGCATGTATGAAGTAACGATGCATGTATGAATTACCGGACTCAGGAGTTGGAGGCCGAGGAGGAGACCAAGTCGAGGGGGTTGTCCGGAGCCGTGACTAACAAAGAAGGGAGCTGGGAGTCACATGACTAGTCTCGGGAATGGCTGGAACCCGGAGTGGAGCCGAGAGCCCCCAGAGGAGGTCTAGACGTAGCCGGCCCCTTTTTTGGATTAGAGAACAGAGGAGCCGAGGCAAGAAGGGCCGGGAGCGGAACTGGGTACCAGGAGCCGCTGTAAGTGGCTTGACCATTGAGGATTAGAGGCCGCTGTGAGTGGCCGTTGTGGACTTGGGAGCCACCGTGGAGGGGAACCGGGGCTGCCGTGATCTCGGGGGCTTCTTTGGAGGCCGGGGGCCGCCATGGGATCTGGAGGCCGCTGTGGCCATCATGGGATCCGGAGGCCGATCTGGCCATCGTGGACGAAATGGCCGCTGTCGTGGCCATCGTCGTTGAAGTCGGGGCTGCCAATGATATGGCTGTTGAGGGACATTGAGGGAAACCAAATGGTTGGGAGAGGCCGTTTATGAACGGCTGAGAAGGACCATTGAGGACGTTGCTGGGGGAGGTTAGAGGCCGCTGAGGACATCCCAAGCCGCCATGGAAGGGCCAGGGACCATCGTGGAATCAGCTCTGCCAAGTCCGTTGTGGAGGAAGGCTGGAGGCCGCTGGAGAACCCCCAAGCTGGGAACCTACCACTCCTTTGTTTAGGAAACAGAGACCTCCCACTCTCCTTTGTTTAGGAAACAGAGACCTCCCTCCAGACGAAACCGCTGCCGAGGGCCATTTAGGATGGAGCTGTCAACAAGGCTGTTGAGCGGAGAGTTGTTGCGGATGGGTGACCGGCGCACTGTTAGGAGGAAATCCGAAGACGTGGGGGTTCAAAGCGGAAAGATCGGGACGGTTAGAAATTCCTCTCCCGCCCCGATATCTGGTTCATCCTCTCGCAGCTGTTCGGAGTCAGGAGACACGGGGTCCTGGGCTTGATTCGCCTATGGGGATGTAGCAAAGAGAGATGGTAACCCCTCCATCATTACGCCAGCTAGCCTTAAAGAGAGAGAGAAAGAGACTGGCTTGATGATAAATGGTAGGAAAGAGAAAAGGTGGTGGTAATGGCTGGGCGTTCGGCTTGGAGAGGCGTGGTCCCTTTTTGGCCTCCCTTTGATCTGCCCAGAATGAACCGCGATTCTTGAACCAGAGGCAAAGACGGAAGTATCTATAATCGGAAGCAGGAAGGAAGTTGCTGTTGGAGAGGACTGAGGACCTCGGCGGCGTCGACGTGGCGCTGCTCGTCGTCCATTGTGGTCCGCCGATGCCAGATCCGACACTATCCTCACTGGGAACAGACTGCTATCCTTCGGCGACAACCGTATCCCGGCCATCGATCCCCCAATAAGTACTCCAGAAAGAGCTTGAAACCCTGTGAGAACTGAGAAAGAGAACAGAATGATAGGAGACGGATCCTGGAGCTGGCCAATGACCAGCTCCTCTCCGACATCAGGCTGGGGGCCATCTTCGGTGCGGAGGGGCTGGAAGTCGTAACTCGAAAGGATCTCCTCCTTCCTGATGGCACCTCCATTGTTTTGGGGCTCCTCTTCGGGATTCATTAGATCGAAGAGGTTGCTGCCTTGCGAGCTCTGCTCCCAATTTATTCATTTGGTCCGGATCCCCGTCCACATGGAGAAAGTCTGGGTTTCTTCCCCAGCGTTGAGGGTTGGTGCCGATTTACAGGGGAATTCCCTGGTTTATCAGGAGGGAAGTAAGGACGTTGCAACCGAGTCGGGTGGCCCAGGTTCCCGAAGATCGCGGTCAGTTCCATAACAAACTGCCGCTCATGGGCTTATTAACTGCCCCATCAGATGCCCCCCACACTTTTTGAGCTTAGGTAATGCACGATATACATGCTCAAGAAGTGTAGAATTTTAGGCAGTTTTGAGATTAAGTTACCCGTCACTCAAAAGTATCGTATGCTAAGTTTTTGTGGGGGGCGCTTGTCAACTGTGAGTTGGGGAGTTGGCCTCTCCCAGCTGTGAGTTGTCTTGGGTCTTCTTGACTCGACGCGAAGTCGGGCTTTGGTGCCGATGCGAAGTTGGGCTAAGTGCTGACTCGGAGTCAATCTTCAAGTATCGACGTGAAGTCGGGCCTTCGATGCTGACGCTGAGTCGGGCTTCTGGTACCGACACTGAGTCGGGTTTCCGTTGCCGATGCTGAGTCGGGTTAAGTGCCAACGCTAAGTCGGTCTTCAAGTGTCGACGTGAGTCGGGCTTAGGTGCCAAGGAAAGACTCGGGCTTAGAGTGCCGACGTGAAGTCGAGCTTAGGTGCCGAGGAGAGACTCGGGCTTAGAGTGCCGACACGGAGTCGGGCTTTAGTGCCGACGCGGAGTCGGGCTTGAGTGCCGAGGGGAGACACGTGCTTGAGTGCCGAGGGGAGACTCGGGCTTAGAGTGCCGACGTGGAATCGGGCTTAGGTGCCGAGGGGAGACTCGGGCTTAGAGTGCCGATGTGGAATCGGGCTTAGGTGTCGAGGGGAGACTCGGGCTTAGAGTGCCGACGCAGAGTCGGTCTTTAAGTGCCGACGCGAAGTCGGGCTTCTGATGCCGACGTTGAGCCGGGCTTGAGTGCTGACGCTAAGCCGGGCTTGAAGTGCCGATGCGGAGTCGAGCTTCCGACGCCGACGTGGAGTCGGGCTAAGTGCCAACGCGGAGTCGGGCTTCTAGTGCTGACGCGGAGTCGGTCTTTAAGTGCCGATGCGGAGTCGGGCTTCAGACGCCGATGCGGAGACGGGCTAAGTGCCAACGCGAAGTCGGGCTTCTAGTGCCGACGCGGAGTCGGTCTTTAAGTGCCGATGCGAAGTCGGGCTTCTGATGCCGACGTTGAGACGGGCTAAGTGCCGATGCGAAGTCGGGCTTCTAGTGCCGACGCGGAGTCGGTCTTTAAGTGCCGATGCAGAATCAGGCTTCTAGTGCTGACGTGGAGTCAGTCTTTAAGTGCCGATGCGGAGTCGGTCTTCTGATGCCGACGCTGAGCTGGGCTTGAGTGCCGACACTGAGCCGGGCTTGAAGTGTCGACGCAGAGTCGGGCTAAGTGCCGACGCAAGTCAGGCTTCTAGTGCCGACGCAGAGTCGGTCTTTAAGTGTCGATGCGAAGTCGGGCTTTTGATGCCGATATTGAGCCGGGCTTGAGTGCCGACGCTGAGCCGGGCTTGAAGTGCCGACGCGGAGTCGGGCTTCCGACACCGATGCGGAGTCGGGCTTCCGATGCCGAGGTGGAGTCGGGCTTCTAGTGCCGACACGGAGTCGGTTTTTAGTACCGATGCGAAGTCGGGCTTTAAGTGCCGACGCTGAGCCGGGCTTGAGTGCCGACGCTGAGCCGGGCTTGAAGTGCCGACGCGGAGCTGGGCTTGAAGTGCCGACGCAAAGTCGGGCTTCTGATGCCGATGTTGAGCCGGACTTGAGTGCTGACACTGAGCCGGGCTTAAAGTGCCGACGCGGAGCTGGGCTTGAAGTGCCGACGCGAAGTCGGGCTTCTGATGCCGACGTTGAGCCAGGCTTGAGTGCCGACACTGAGCCGGGCTTGAAGTGCCGACGCGGAGCCGGGCTTGAAGTGCCGATGCAAAGTCGGGCTTCTGATGCCGACGTTAAGCCGGGCTTCTGATGCCGATGCTGAGCCGGGCTTGAAGTGCCGACGCGGAGTCGGGCTTCCGACGCCGACGTGGAGTCGGGCTAAGTGCCGACGCGGAGTCGGTCTTTAAGTGCCGACGCGAAGTCAGGCTTCTGATGCCGACGCGACGTCGGGCTTGACTGCCGATGCTGAGCCAGGCTTGAAGTGCCGACGCTGAGCCGGGGTTGAAGTGCCGACGCAAAGTCGAGCTTCTGATGCTGACGTTGAGCCGGGCTTGAGTGCCGACACTGAGCCGGGCTTGAAGTGCCGACGCGGAGTCGGGCTAAGTGCCGACGCGAAGTCGGGCTTCTGATGCCGATGCTGAGCCGGGCTTGAAGTGCCGACATGAAATCGGGTTTCCGACACCGACGCGGAGTCGGGCTAAGTGCCGACGCGAAGTCAGGCTTCTAGTGCCGACGCGGAGTTGGTCTTTAAGTGCCGACGCGAAGTCGGGTTTCTGATGCCGACGTTGAGCCGGGCTAAGTGCCGATGCGAAGTCGGGCTTCTGGATGGCTGAAAGTAACCAGTAATGCGTTGCAAGTGTATAATTTAAACAAAAGTATTACCCGATTGGCCGTTGACCGCTGATATAGAGTTGAAGCCGCTGGGGCTGAGATAAAGCCGTTGAGGCTGTGACGAAGCCGCTGAGGCAAAGTTGAGGTCGTCGAGAGCCTTTTGAACCTCGAAGGGTGACCCGAGAGTCGCTGTGATGGGACCATGCTCGGGAGCCTTTAACCCCGGAGGGTGACCTGAGGGTGTTTGAACCAAGCTCAGGGTCCTTTTGAACCCCGAAGGGTGACCCGAGAGTCGCTGTGGGGGACCATGCTCGGGAGCCTTTAACCCCGGAGGATGACCTGAGGGTGTTTGAACCATGCTCAGGGTCCTTTTGAACCCCGAAGGGTGACCCGAGAGTCGCTGTGAGGGGACCATGCTCGGGAGCCTTTAACTCCGGAGGGTGACCTGAGGGTGTTTGAACCATGCTCAGGGTCCTTTTGAACCCCGAAGGGTGACCCGAGAGTCGCTGTGGGGGGACCATGCTCGGGAGCCTTTAACCCCGAAGGATGACCTGAGGGTGTTTGAACCATGCTCAGGGTCCTTTTGAACCCCGAAGGGTGACCCGAGAGTCGCTGTGAGGGGACCATGCTCGGGAGCCTTTAACCTCGGAGGTTGACCTGAGGGTGTTTGAACTATGCTCAGGGTCCTTTTGAACCCCGAAGGGTGACCTGAGAGTCGCTGTGAGGGGACCATGCTCGGGAGCCTTTAATTCCGAAGGGTGACCTGAGAGTTGAGAGTCGTCAGGTGCCTTTTTTAACTCTGAAGGGTGACCTGAGAGTTGAGAGTCGTCAGGAGCCTTTTAAACCCCGAAGGGTGACCTGAGAGTTGAAAGTCGTCAGGAGCTTTTTTAACCCCGAAGGGTGACCTGAGAGTTGAGAGTCGTCAGGAGCCTTTTTAACCCCGAAGGGTGACCTGAGAGTTGAGAGTCGTCAGGAGCCTTTTAAACCCCGAATGGTGACCTGAGAGTTGAAAGTCGTCAGGAGCCTTTTTAACCCCGAAGGGTGACCTGAGGGTGTTTGAACCATGCTCAGGGTCCTTTTGAACCCCGAAGGGTGACCCGAGAGTCGCTGTGAGGGGACCATGCTCGGGAGCCTTTAACCTCGGAGGGTGACCTGAGAGTGTTTAAACCATGCTCAGGGTCCTTTTGAACCCCGAAGGGTGACCTGAGAGTCGCTGTGAGGGGACCGTGCTTGGGAGCCTTTAACCCCGGAGGGTGACCTGAGTGTGTTTGAACTATGCTCAGGGTCCTTTTGAACCCCAAAGGGTGACCTGAGAGTTGAGAGTCGTCAGGTACCTTTTTCTTTGCGCCAACGATCTTTGCTGCCAACGCTAAGGTCAGTCTTTGTCCTTTTGTGCCGAGCTGGCCTTGGGCTTTTGGTGCCGACCGGGGTCGGGCTTTGGGACGCTAATGCGAGGTTGGTCTCGAATGCTGATACAGGGTCGAACTTCCCTGCGTGACATTTTTAAGTATCAGTGAAAGAAATAGTCTTAAGCGTACTTAGCTCTTGCGGCACCCTTGTTTTCCTTCCGCGGGCTCGAGCGCTTCCGCCCACTGGTGGTCTGCCCCCCAGGGAATCAAGTTGGTTGGCTTGTGTTGCGCCCACTGGTGGTCTGCCCCCCAGGGAATCAAGTTGGTTGGCTTGCTGTTGCGCGGTGCCCCTCAGCGCAACTGGTGAAAGCTTCCTGAGCTCGCGTTGTCACCATCGTCTTCCTTGCAGAAGTTATAGGGAGAATGTTCGTCTACTACGTGCGTTTCCCCCCTACCTGGCGCGCCAATCTGTTGCTGCCAAATCACTTGTGATGAGCGTCCAATCTGTTGTTGCCAAATCACTTGTGATCAGCGTTGGGTGAACTGAGGTTTCCATGAGCCTTCAGGAATACGAAGAGTTCGCCTTCTTCCTCTGAAAGCCTGCAAAAAATCCCGGGCCGGTAGTTCCGGCGGGAACCCTCCGACGCTCAAGTCAGTGGTCTGTAGAACAGGAGTTTTGTAATCAAGTAACGTTTTAAAGAGAGAGATCTTCCCTTTATGCAGAGTTGGATACTATCACGTAGCCTCCTATTTCGCTCTCCCGAATAGTGTTTCATGTATGAAGTAACGATGCATGTATGAATTACGGACTCGGGAGTTGGAGGCCGAGGAGGAGACCAAGTCGAGGGGGTTGTCCGGAGCCATGACTAACAAAGAAGGGAGCTGGGAGTCACATGACTAGTCTCGGGAATGGCTGGAATCCGGAGTGGAGCCGAGAGCCCCCAGAGGAGGTCGAGACGTAGCCGGCCCCTTTTTTGGATTAGAGAACAGAGGAGCCGAGGCAAGAAGGGCCGGGAGCGGAACTGGGTACCAGGAGCCGCTGTAAGTGGCTTGACCATTGAGGATTAGAGGCCGCTGTGAGTGGCCGTTGTGGACTTGGGAGCCACCGTGAAGGGGAACCGGGGCTGCCGTGATCTCGGGGGCTGCTTTGGAGGCCGGGGGCCGCCATGGGATCCGGAGGCCGCTGTGGCCATCATGGGATCCGGAGGCCGATCTGGCCATCGTGGACGAAATGGCTGCTGTCGTGGCCATCGTCGTTGAAGTCGGGGCTGCCAATGATATGGCCGTTGAGGGACATTGAGGGAAACCAAATGGTTGGGAGAGGCCGTTTATGAACGGCTGAGAAGGGCCATTGAGGACGTTGCTGGGGTAGGTTAGAGGCCGCTGAGGACATCCCAAGCCGCTGTGGAAGGGCCAGGGACCATCGTGGAATCAGCTCTGCCAAGTCCGTTGTGGAGGAAGGCTGGAGGCCGCTGGAGAGCCCCCGAGCTGGGAACCTACCACTCCTCTGTTTAGGAAACAGAGACCTCCCACTCTCCTTTGTTTAGGAAACAGAGACCTCCCTCCAGACGAAACCGCTGCCGGGGGCCATTTAGAATGGAGCTGTCAACAAGGCTGTTGAGTGGAGAGTTGTTGCGGATGGGTGACCGGCGCACTGTTAGGAGGAAATCCGAAGACGTGGGGGTTCAAAGCGGAAAGATCAGGACGGTTAGAAATTCCTCTCCCGCCCCGATATCTGGTTCATCCTCTCGCAGCTGTTCGGAGTCAGGAGACACGGATTAAAAGCTACGGAAGGTCCTGGGCTTGATTCACCTATGGGATGTAGCAAAGAGAGATGGTAACCCTTCCATCATTACGCCAGCTAGCCTTAAAGAGAGAGAGAAGAGACTGGCTTGATGATAAATGGTAGGAAAGAGAAAAGGTGGTGGTAATGGTTGGGCGTTCGGCTTGGAGAGGCGTGGTCCCTTTTTGGCCTCCCTTTGATCCGCTCGGAATGAACCGTGATTCTTGAACCAAGGCAAAGATGGAAGTATCTGTAATCGGAAGCAGGGAGGAAGTTGCTGTTGGAGAGGACTGAGGACC
Source organism: Calamus simplicifolius (assembly GCA_900491605.1). Lineage (NCBI taxonomy): Eukaryota > Viridiplantae > Streptophyta > Magnoliopsida > Arecales > Arecaceae > Calamus > Calamus simplicifolius. The sequence goes on from UESW01005026.1 coordinate 374,833, forward strand.
TCGGCGGCATCGACGTGGCGCTGCTCTTCGTCCATTGTGGTCCGCCGATGCCAGATCCGACACTATCCTCACTGGGAACAGACTGCTATCCTTCGGCGGCAACCGTATCCCGGCCATCGATCCCCCAATAAGTACTCCAGAAAGAGCTTGAAACCCTGTGAGAACTGAGAAAGAGAACAGAATGACAGGAGACGGATCCTGGAGCTGGCCGATGACCAGCTCCTCTCCGACATCAGGCTGGAGGCCATCTTCGGTGCGGAGGGGCTGGAAGTCGTAACTCGAAAGGATCTCCTCCTTCCTGATGGCACCTCCATTGTTTTGGGGCTCCTCTTCGGGATTCATCAGATCGAAGAGGTCGCCGCCTTGCGAGCTCTGCTCCCGATTTATTCATTTGGTCCGGATCCCCGTCCACATGGAGAAAGTCTGGGTTTCTTCCCCAGCGTTGAGGGTCGGTGCCGATTTACAGGGGAATTCCCTGGTTTATCGGGAGGGAAGTAAGGACGTTGCAACCGAGTCGGGTGGCCCAGGTTCCCGAAGATCGCGGTCAGTTTCAGAACAAACTGTCGCTCATGGGCTTATTAACTGGCCCCATCAATTTGTAATGCATATGGATGATTGGTGCTGTGAGGATGATCTCTGGTTGATGTTTGAAAGAAGTGGTGCCCTCGAACTCTCATGAGATACCAAATTGTTGGGCTTTCTATAGTAAAATTGGACCATGTGGATATCATATTGGGCTTTCTTAGTCGCAAAGTGCATACAAAATAAAGGGACTTGTTTTGCAGCTATTTTGATCCTTGAATGCCATTCATAAGGTAGGATTCTAACCACATCATGGAGCAAATAATACCTATTAAATTAAAACTAGGAGAAGAGATCAATTGTGCAATTACTAAAGGAAAGATTTCTCAGAGAGAACTTATTGAGGAATCAAAAGGCATTTTTAGGATGAGATAAATGCCTAAATAGAGGATTTTATGTGAAGATGTACTTGTTAAGAGAAGTAATAGGAGATGCAAGATTGAGAATGAAGTTCTAGTGAAAAGACTGAAGATAGGAATGAAATGGGAGATGCTAAGTTGTCAGGTTACAACATCTCAACATGGTGGCATCTTCTCGTGGACACTGTGAACACATTAGCTCCACAGATCTTGGAAACCTCTTTCAATGCGACTCTGGACCTTATGCGGCATCTGAGGCTAGGGAAGAGCATATAAGCTATTGTTCCATCTTCATAACCTGAAAACATCTTTCCATTGTTATTCTAGGTTCCATCCCATCTTTTTGTAGTCCAATAAAAATTGCTCAGCTGGAAATGTTATTATCATGCCAATAATGTATGCTAGCTTACATCCTTTCTTTCTGTGTTACAACAAAATCGTTCTCTACTCATTCGAGAGACATTCAAAGGTTATGCAAATTAATGATGTTATATGTTGTTGATGCTATTGTCTAGTTGTTATGGCATCTACTGCAGAATCTGCACTTGTTTTATCTTGTATATATGGTGTTGTTTGCCAACTCCAGATAGCTTTGCTCATATAATATTTTAAAGATTTAAACATCTAATATTATATTAGATGACATATAGGATACAAAGAATTATATACTTAGAGTTCAGCGGTTTTTCTTAAAATTAATATACATACCTTCTGCAAATCAGGCTTAACAAAAATTTCACCAGATGGAGTTTTATTGACATGCATTTTCTGCTGCCAAGTTCAGTTTACGAGCATCCTCTGGTGTCACCTAAACAGGATAGCAGGATTAATACCTGATTTTTATTGTCAATGATCAAAAAAATTCTCTTATAGTTTTGCAGTTTATGATACTTTAACTGGCTGTATATCATATCTAGAATTAAATTTTTTTACCAACGTGCAATAACATAGACTGTATGCCATCATGATGGATGGATACAAAGAAGCAAAGTCCAAAGTTGCAATTGGTTTTTCGTAGAATCCAGCCTTGGCCTCCAAAACCTGAAAATTAGATGGGATAAGCAGCTGTAGGATAATATAATTTGGGCTTGAGGTTTATATTACATAAGAATGTTTTAACCCAAGCAGAATATGAGAATACTTGTCAGAACAGTGTAAACTTAGTCATATCACAAAGTTGGATTTTAGACAATTTAACCAGGTGATAATCTCAGGACATTGTTAAACATACAACAAAATAGATGTAGAGTGATACATCTATATACAGGTGCATATTGACAAAACGGCAATGATAACATAAAAACCAGTAATATAATTATGGCTATGACTGGAGCTATGCTTGATGGTAATGCTTGAAGATATTTAGTTAAAATAATAGTGAATAGTTCAGAAAGGGTGGTTGAGTTGAAAAAGAAGGCTTAGATGAGTTGAGTTGAGTTCAGAAAGGGTCATTACTTTCCAATTCTTTGATACATAATGGAATGGTCCAGTTGTTTAGAAGCAATTCAACCAGAAAAAGACTAGTGTAAAGTTCATGATTAGAAAATATCATAATATTTCAGAGATATTGTGACTCTGGCTTTGACTATATTTTTCAGGTAGCTCATATTCCTATGCTTGGATCTTACCGTGTCTACAGACATAAATGGTTACACATGCCTTTATCATGTCAAGTATATTTACAATGCGTCAACCCTATGTCTTAGTGCAAAGCTTAAAAGCGACAATCCAGCTTCAATGCGAGCCAAAACTAAATAAGTCCATGTGATGCCCCTCCCAATAGTCTCACGTTGAAAAATTGAAAGTTGGTTGAGTTGTTTATATGTTGTAAAGGAAGATGGATAAGTACCAATTGGATTCCTTTTTGGGCTATGATGGCTCAAGTTGGTATGGACCTTATCCGTCTTGCTTGCTTTTTGTAATGAAGGGTGCTATGGGCTCAGGGCCCGGGTCATTACAAATGGTATCAGAGCCATGCATCAGCCAAAAGTGCAGGAACTAAGTGCCACATAGGGCAAAGTGCTACATCGATGGAAGCTACCTCTTGAACCTATGGGGGTCACAGGATAAAGTACTACATTATGGGAGCCACCTCTTAAACCTGTAGGGGCCACCTCTAGAATCCTGCCTGCCTGGTAATTGTGATCAATTGCCCTTGGTGACAAGGACATCGCCTCTGTAAGGGGGGTAGATTATGATGCTCCTCCCAATAGTTCCACATCGAAAAATTAGGAGTTGGTTGAGTGATTTATATGTTGTAAAGGAAGATGGACAAGTACCAATTGGATCCTTTTTGGGCTGTGGTGGCCCAAGTTGGTATGAACCTTGTCTATTTTGCTTTTTTGTAACGAAACGGGCTCATGGGTGCTGCAGGCCCAAGGCTGGGTTATTACACGTCGGGTAGAGGAGAAAAGGGTGAATGATTTATATGTAGTAAAGAAAAAAGAATAAGGTACCAATTGGATCTCTTTTGGACTGTGATGATCCAAGTTGATGCAGACCTTATTCGTCTTGTTTTTTAATAACGAAATGGGCTCATGGGTGCTACGAGCCCAGGGTCCGGATCGTTACAGTTCATAAATACAAAATGCAGGGAAAAGGACCTTAAAAAATGACAGCAGGGTGAAGTCCATGCCAAAGTTCTGCATATAAATTAAGTAGGGCCTACTGTTCATCTCAAGCCCATGCTCAACCCAACTCACGTTCCTAGGCGTGATTGATAAGCAGGTGCAATGCACCTCCCCTCAAACGAGAAAGGACAGGTAATGCGTATGATTTCTAAAGGCCATTTTCTTAACGGCAAACAAATACTATAGGCTCAAAGTCTGGATATGTGATAACCCTTCAATAGTTTCATATTAAAAAATTAGAAATTAGTTGAATGGTTTATAACTGGTTAAGCAAAAAAGATAAGACATCAATTGGATTCCTTTTTAGGCTGTGATGATCCAAGTTGGTATGGATCTTGTCCGTCTTGCTTTTTGTAACGAAACGGGCCCGTGGGCCTGGGTCGTTACAATATGTATCAGAGCCTCGCACCAGTTGAAAGTACAGGAGCTAAGTGTCATACAGGGCAAAGTGCTACATCCATGGGGGATGGGAGCCACCTCTTGAACCTATGGGGGTTACCTCTAGAATCCTGCCTGCCTGGTGGTTATGATCAATTGACCCTGGCGACGAGGACGTCGCCTTTGTAGGGGGTAGATTATGATAACCCTCTCAATAGTCCCACATTGAAAATTAGGAATTGATTGAATGGTTTATAACCGGTTAAGCAAGAAGGACAAGGCACCAATTGGATCTTTTTTGGGCTGTGATGACCCAAATTGGTGTGGACTTTGTCCGTCTTACTTTTTATAACGAAAGGCCCGGGTCATTACAGGATAGCTAACAAAACATGTCAAGCAACTAACCGAAGCGAGCTGGTTTCAGTAGCAGCAACTTAAAGCTGGATTTTAGTTGTTTTTTTTTTAATTTTTGTTTCTTTGATAAATTGGGCGATGTTTTGGGAATCTTAAATAGGATTGGAAAGGTAGATCCCGCTGGCATAACTTCACGTAGACAGCGTGTGTTGGGCTAAGCTGTTTCAGAAATGTCATCTTCCTTGCCTTGATTAACCAAAGGAAAAGTTTTCTTGCACTAAGGCAATGCACAAAGGTACACACCAAGCATGCCCACTGGCCATATGCCTATGTAGGTATGCATGCGAAGCATGCCATGGCTTATTGAGCCATAACATGCATGCCCACATAGATGCGCGATCAATGGTCATGTCCAATACACGTAATCGTGCATCAAAGGCGATGTATAAAGTCGTTCCGTCGAATATTAAGGAAGCAGTGAGCATAAGGCCCAATCCAATCATGTCACTAAGGTAGTGTTTGATAGAACAAATATTATCTATGGATAAGTGTATGGGATAGAGTTTATCCTCTGACTATCCCTAGGGATATTCCTTGACTATCCCATTAATCATATCAAATGTAAAAATGTAAATTCATATGATAACTTTTTTTTACTTTATTTACAGGAATACCGTTTTTAGAAAATAAATAGAGGAGATAATTTATGGTTAATTTTATTTCCAACTATCTTTTATCTTTCTGATTAATTTTATTCTCTTATAACTTTTAAGAATAAAAAAATATTTTTAAAATATTTTTTTATTTTCTATTTCAAATGCTATATTAAAGAAACTTTGCACCATATGAAATTAGCGGAATGATTAGCTTGTGGGCCCGGCGGATGCGCAGTGACGTCTGTGGCAAACAGTGTTTGGTACGCTGGTGGGCCTCAACGTCAATTTACTTCCTGTCGCTTTTAAACGCTCTATTCTCCTACGTCACCCACGTGACAGTATCGAAACTGTTCGGACGCTTTCAACTTTTTTTTCAAAATTTTTGGCGCTTTTTAGCGGCGAAAAATTTTATCCAGGACTTTTTAAAAACGTCTCATAAATTTATCTTCGCTCCTGATTTACTGTGCTTTTAGGAGCGTTAAAATATATTTTTTCAACGCTAGTAAGCATCATAATTTTTTAATATTATTATATAAAAATTTATTATAGTAAACTTTAATTATATAAACCTTAGTTTTCTTTGTTTTAATGACCTTTATAAATTTATTAAATAAACTCTATTTTAAACTACTTTCTTTTTTATTTTAATAGTTAAATCTCTTTCATTTTTTTTTTCTCATTATATCTAAATATTTATATTTTATTTTCATATATTCTATTTTATAATGTGCTTAAGTAATTTATAATGTGTTTAAGTACATTAATAAATATTTTAAATACTATAATTTATAAACATAAGATTAATTATTTATTTAGAAAGAATTAAGAAATTTTGAATAAAAAATTAAGTTTAAATTGACTATTTTAATCGTATTTAAATAATGTTATTAGTATAGAACATACTACATGGAACGAAATGAAGTAAATCGAGAGGTTTCAACCCTTGTGCTACATTGCATCAACCTGAATCGAACAGTTTGACACAGTATAGGATGGTTTTGTATAGTTTAGGATAAGTTAGGGGTTGATTTTAGCAACTTGGGACCAGTACAAGAACAGTTCATGATGATTTAAAGAGGTATTGAGTGATTCAGCTTCTATACCTGTTGAGAGGTAAAATTGTCACTGCATTGATAATCATGCAAAGGGTTAGGATCAGCCCTGACTCCCACTTATTGCGCGGCACCTTAGCCCTTCGGTGAACCAAGGATTCCTCGGGTATGGATTACATCTCTACGCCTCGCTAGCCGAGCTATCCCTGTCTCTTGGTCCCAGCCCGAGCGATCCATATCTCTCGGCCCTAGCTCGAGCGGTCCATAACTCGACCTGTCCGAACGATATCCACACATCTGCAGAATCAAATCGCCCTTACGCCCAACTTACTCCTTTGTCATACCTCGGTGGACCGAGTCATCAGATACCTCGGCAAACCGAGCCTTTCCATACTTCGGCGGATCAGGCCGTTCTCCATACCTCGGTTCAATCGAGGCACGCAAGCACCTACCTCTGCGGAGCCATGATGATCGAACAAGGATCCATATAGGCAATCATGCCTACACTACCGGAAGCGGCGTAGAGCCTATATGATCGCTGAATCTTGAAGCGCCGAATAGCCCTCTCGGTCGTCGATCCTCTAACTAACAAGATATGAATCCCACCGGCCTCACAACAGCCGGATTCGAATCAGCTTCGAATCCCAACAATTTTCAGATCTCAACGCGCTCACAGAATCAGGTAATAGCCTATAAATAGCACAGTCTCAGGTTCTCTCAGGTAAGGGCGTTCTCGATGCATTCTCAGCAATACTCTCATTCTATCACTACTCACCCCTTTCCACCATTAAAGCTCTGCTCGGAGCTCCCAAAAGGCCACCCTAAAGGTACTCTTCAGCGAGAGCCTTCTCCCTATATTTGTTCGTTATTGATCTCTGCTGACTTGAGCATCAGAGGGTCTTCTGCAGAGGGCCACCCCCAACGCCTTTCGCGTGAGGACTGTTTTGCAGGTCCACCCAGGAGGGAGCCCAATCTGAAGCTCGACCGCGCCTGAGTCGAAGGACGGATTCCAGCAACAACAATAACAAATCAAATCATGAACTGTATTGATTTCGGAATGATTCAACCATCCATGATTAGTATACACTTTGTGCCATACATCATGCATTTAAATTTATGCCATTCCTAAAGTTGCACCTAATAGACGATGTTAAGGTATTTTTTATTTAAAAATTCATTAGAATTTAATTAAATCATTTTTTATTTAAATGATTCAGCTATCATATTTTTAATTTTTTTAAAAAATAAACTTTAATCTTATTTGTTTAAAGCTATCATTCAGTGTTCTTGTTTTGCCTTCCAAGTATGATCTGATGTTGATGTGGACTTTCTGCTTGTGGGTGGCTGGAGAACAAATTTTTGTTGAAAAAGTTTTTGTACATCGCCTTCGGTGTAGTAAATCCTACGTAGAGTACATCGCTTGATCCATATGAATCCTATATGGCTTGATGCGATGGGATAAAATGGAGAATTTCTATTTGTACCGCTTGAATTGCTCAATGCACCCCCTAATTTTTTTTTTAAAAAAATCCTAAACTACCTTTAGCATCCCCCGTCTTCTTCCCTTTCCCAGCATCGGTGCCCCCCTCTCCTTCCCCCTCCCTGGCACCGCCCCCCACCCCTCCTCTCGGCTCCCATCTCCTCTCCTTTCCTCTCTGGTAGCCTTCCCTCTCCTTTCTCCTTCCTGGCACCGTCCCTCATCCGTCCTCTCGGCCCCCATCTCCTCTCCTCCCCTCCCCAGCACCATCTCTCCACCCATCCCCCTCCCCTCCTTCCTACTCTCCTCCCCTTCCTGGCACCGTCTCCTCCCCTCCCTGACACCGGGGTAGGAGAGTGGGAAGGAAGGAAGGGGGATGGGTTGGGAGACGGTGCCAGGAAGAAAAGGAGAGAAGATGGAGGCCGAGAGAAGGAATGAGGGGCGGTGCTAGAGAAAGGAGAGGAGAAGGGGAGGGAGCGCATGTGCCGGGGAAGAGAGGGGGAGGGGGAGAAGATGGGGTAGTTTAGGATTTTTTTAAAAAAAAATTTGGGAGGGGTGCACTCAGCAACCCGAGCGGTGCAAATAGAAATTCTCGATAAAATGAGATAGCATGGATGTCATCTTAAATTTTGACGTGACGTACATTAATACCTGTTCAACTTTTTTTTTAGAATTTGTATAGGCTGCATTGCACGTTTTCTGAATCGGTGTCGTAAATTTATAACTAAGGTATCGTAAATTTATAACTGAAATGTCATAATTTTTTTGGTTTTATGAACGGATGTCTTAATTTTATAACTACGGTATCATAATTTTACAAATAGGGTGTCATTTTAAATTTTGACATGACGTGCATTAATACTCGTTTAGCTTTTTTTTGAAATTTATGTACAAACAAGTTTTCTGAATGGGTATTAAATTCACAACTACGGTATCATAAATTTACAACTAGGATGTCGTAATTTTTTTTTGCTTTATTAATGGTTGTCTTAATTTTATAACTATGGTGTCATAATTTTACAACTGGGTGTCATCTTAAATTTTGACGTGACATGCATTAATACTCGTTTAGCTTTTTTTTTAGAATTGTGTATAGAGACGTTTCCTGAATGGGTGTCGTAATTTTATAACTACAGTATCATAAATTTACAATTGGGATATCGTAATTTTTTTTAGCTTTCTGAACGGATGTCGTAATTTTATAAGTATGGATCATAATTTTACAACTACAGTGTCGTAATTTTTTTTTTTGAAAAGTCGTAAAGTTGTCTTAACATTTTTGAATGGGTATCGTAAAGCCATATAGGATGCACGTGGACCAATAAAAAGAGACGATATAGTTCACGTAAGATTTGTTGCATCAGATACGGTATACAAAGTCTTTTCCATTTTAGTTTGGGTTGGCTTGGTGCTAGGCAATTATAAAGCCCAATACAGTAGCACAAAAAAATAAAAAAAAAACTTTGATAATCTTTCTGTAATTTTACATTATTTTATTTAAAACACAGTTAATAGAAAAATTTCTACATCCTAAATTGCATTAAAAATACTGGTCCTATCTAACTTTTCAATCTCATTTTTTTTAAGCTTCATACCAAATACACCTTCAACTATATATATATATATATATAAGAGAGATTCTCTTGTTTAGCCTTTGGTTTAATGGTTGAGGCATCACTTTCCTGTATCTAACTAGGCCCCATGTGAATTTGCAAAACAAGACTTGATCCAATTGATTGCAAAAGAATCAATCAAACTTCAAAGAAACCCCAAACTGAAAAGGATGCCATCGTTCCAAGTTCAAGTGATAGATTCACATTCATATCTAATCTATTGTCTTGGAGCTTGAGTCCAATCCACATCATTACATCCCATCCTCGCATTTCGCCTTCTGCCACATGGCACCATCTTTGGTATCTACATCACCATCTTCCTTCCAATGAAACAAGATAGCTATAAGTTGATGACACTATCACTACAAATAATATGATGAATTGAATCATATCTAGGGTTTCTTCAAGGATTCAAGGCTGTGGATTTGTATGTGTTTGAGGGAAAAAGGGTATAGTGGAGGAAAAACAATTACTTCAATAGGTCAGCTCTTACCTGTTTTGTTCTGATCATCTTAAAAGTCTTACAAACTCCTCATGATCTCTTTTTTCGAGTCTACATTCCGAAGTCAATAATTTTCATCCCCGCCTCACATTTTAACAGAAAGGAATGTGAGCTTTCACTAAGTCTTTTAAGTTTCAATAATTCTTTTAAACTTCAGAAGTATTTAGATCGAAAATAAAGATATCTAAAAGAAGAGAGAAGAAAAAAGAAAGAAAATAAAGAAAAATTTTTCTATGTTCATGATGTGGTTGTTCTAATCAGCAAAAAGTTTTGGTATAATAATCGTCTTCGGATGATAGGTTGACTTGATTCTCACTTCTAATATACAAATAAAGGCAAAGTGAAGGAACAAAAGAGTGGATTTAAGGTTGTGCCCACCATTATGCTAATCTAGTTCTGAGCTGAGAGATTGGAGCCCCATCTTCATATTGCCTTATCCTAATTATACTAAACTGGCCAAGGAGCAAAACAGTAGGGAATATAAATGTCTAAAACTCCGAGCACCATCCATGTTCTACATGCCTTATCTAGATTGTCTTATAACTATCTAGCTTTTGTAGTTGTAAAGCCGTAAACAGGGAACATACATTGTTTCACATATCTTGTTTCGGCAGCAGCGGATCATCGGTCGTCGGGAGCTACTAGAGTCCCCAGTTCATCCATGCCCCTAAACTGCAGATCCGATGAGGGAAAGGAGAAAGGAGGCACTTCTGTCTCCGTATCTTGTTCTTCTTTTTTCTCAGAAGATACATTCAGTCTTCTTATAGAACAGCCAAGGAATACCAAGAGTCTCAGAGTTACGAGAGTTACAAAGAGTCCCATCTCTTGGGACTTTGTGTGGTCGCTGACCTGGCACCTAAGCCAACAATCTCCCACTCGTCCACACAGGAGCAATAACCTCAACTCTCTCAACATGCAGTGCGGTAGGGTGTGCGACCCAATGAAACTCACACAGTGATACATAGTGGATATACTGTATTAAGTTAATGAATAACTAACGCAGTGACCAGGAATATAATCCAATCCCGTCCGTGTCCTAGATAATTTGATCACACCTGATCAAGCACTCTCAATCCGTCAAGAGATCGATCTACCCTGAGCAACACTTAAAAAATACAAAGTCATATTGTTTGTATCCATAATCATATGCAACTCATACATGATTGCCCAAGCAATGGATCACAAAACATAAGGTATGGTCACGAATAATCTTTCTGAACACTTATATCAGTCCATCTTTATCCAGTTGAATTCCTAGGATTATCTTATGTGGCTGTATCAATTTTATGACCCTGGAGGACAAGGCTAAGGAAGTCATCCTGAACTACAACTTCATGATATAGGTCAAGTCTAAGGATACTTCATATTTGTAGGGCTCACACAACAACGGAGAGGAAATGTATCGTTACCCCCTGCTGGATTGACTTAAGCACAGCAACATAATACATGCTATGTGGAGCTCCCACTCAATGGGCCATGCCATACTCAAACACCATACAAACAAGTCCAAGCATCCCAAAGTTGTTTGACTTGAGCACACACCAATGCTCCCAGTTCGGCTATAACAGGCTTAGTATATATCTGTGGATATATCAATATTCATACATCACACACGCATATATGTACTCTATACTCGACTCTCCTGAGTTGATTATAATCTATTCAATTATAATTTATGTAGCCCATTTTGTAACTTATGCATTCTGCAACTCATTCTGCTACTCAAGCATCTATAATGGCTACTTTAGTCTCATCCTGCCCACCACAAAAGTATCAGGGCGATCACTCGTGTGAGTAAGCTGATCTAAGCCATGACATTTATACACTATGTGCTTGTAAATATGAACTCATCATAATATGAAAAAAAAATATTTCATAACTTTAATACATAGTCATTGATGTCCTACAATCCTATATGATAACAAAAAAATAGACACAAACTCATACATAGTCTAAACATATCTCGGTCTGTCACATTCTATAGACCTAGATCCCTTACATGAGCCTAGAACACATCCCTAGGAATAGGCTTTGTCAGAGGATCAACCAGTATCCTGTTAGTGAAGATATGCTTTAGGATAACTTCTCCTTGCTTGACCATATTCCGAATGAAGTGATATCAGATGTCAATATGCTTGGTCCTTCCATGGTACTTAAGATCCTTAACATATGTGCTGCCATACTATCAGAACTGATCTGAATAGCCTCATGTACATTAGCTGATATCTCGAGTCGCCTCAAGAACCTCCTCAGCCACACGACCTCCTGGACAGTAGCCGAACAAGCAATATATTTGGCTTTCACAGTGGACAAGATGGTGCAGCTTTGTTTCTTACTACACAAAGTAACAGCTCTTTCACTAAAAATGAACACATATCCTGTGATGGATCTACGCTCGTTTCTATCACCAGCCCAATCAGAGTCACAAAAACCCTTTAATCTTAAATCTTTACCGTGATAGCATAGGATAAGATTGGCAGTACACAAGATAACGAAAAATCCTTTTAACTGCAACCTAATGAGCAAGTCATGGATTACTTTGGTATCGACTAACCAAGCCGACTGTAAAGCAATATCAGGGTGAGTACACAACATAGCGTACATCAAGCTTCCTACAGCACTAGCATAAAGATCCTGCTCTCTTTTCTCTCTCCTCATCAGTTCTAGAGCACTGGTCGATGCTTAAAGTACAATCCTTCTTTATTAGGGTATTACCAGGTTTAGATAGTGTATACGGAATCGTTCTAGGTTTTTCTCATATACATTTCTTATGACAAACCAAGAAACTTCTTAGTACGATTTCGTAGGATCCTCACTCTCAACACAAAATTTGCCTCACTCATATCCTTCATCTCAAAGACAAGGACAACCACTCCTTTGTGGCATTGATCATCCCTATAGAACTCCTAGCTATTAGGTTGTCATCTACATACAATGCCAAGATCAGAATCCCTTCACCTGATTTCTTAATGTACACACAATGGTCCTCCTCAATCATATTTAAGCCAATCAATATAATGGCTTTATGAAACTTGAGGTACCATTGCCTAAATGACAGCTTGAGACCATATATGAATCTTCTAAGACGGCACACTTTGCCCTCCTATCCTTTGGTCACAAAGCCCAAAGGTTGATCCATATAAATTTCTTCATCCAGGCTTCCATTAAGAAACGTTGTCTTAACATCCATTTGATGTAGCTCCAAATCTAAATGGGCTAC
>UESW01005026.1:387685-447748 GCA_900491605.1 Calamus simplicifolius
TCCTTTGGTCACAAAGCCCAAGGGTTGATCCATATAGATTTCTTCATCCAGACTTCCATTAAGAAATGTTTCTTAACATCCATTTGATGTAGCTCCAAATCTAAATGGGCTACAATAGCTAGGATCAGGTGAATGGAGACATGATACCAATTGAAGGAGCCATAAATAGGGAAACTATCTTGTTTTGCGGCAGCGAAAGTAGCGGATCGTCGATCGTCGGGGGCTACCAGAGTCCTCGTCCATGCCCCTAAGAGTCCCCAGTTTGTCCACGCCCCTAAGCCGTAATCCGATGAGGGAGAGGAGGAAGGAGGAACTTCTATCTCTTCTTCTTTTTTTTTTCTTTTCAGAAGACACTTTCGGTCTTCTATAGAACAGGCCAAGGAATACCAAGAGTTTCAGAGTTACGAGAGTCCCATCTCCTAGGGACTCTGTGTGGTCGCTGACCTAGCACCCAGGCCGGGATGAAATTTCCTTCGTTTGGTTGATGAAAATAACCATTAAAATTTTCAGCACATATTTATTCCAAGATACAAGTACATGGTAACTTCTATATGGGGTTACCATGTATTTTGCCAACATTTGATAACTACTTATGCTCTTTGTTTTAGAGCACATTCTTGTGATTCACTCTTTTGACCTTATAGTCCATTAAATTGCTCAACCTTTTAAGTAATACATATTACTTTCATTCTATCTTCTTGACCAAAAGTTTTCTAGTATTTATACTTTTCATCTAGTCTTGATCGAAAAGGCTTCTAGCAATTTTTTAATCTATTTTTAATAAATTGTACTACTTATTGACACAATGCTTTGGCCATTAGTTCAAAAAAATAATTAATCATAATTACTTAATTTTTTTGTTTATACGATCCTTACCAATTTTCTTATGTTGAGTTCAAGAGATAAAATGTGATTGCAATAATGGTTGAGAAAGACTTGTTAAGAGGGAAAGAAATGACCTACTTCCAATATGGTCTTTATTAATTAGATTGAGAGAGGTGGAAAGAAAGGAATCTTTTAATCATTGTTGTTTTTTTATGGGCATTCTTATTTTTATTTTTATTGTATATAGAATAAAAACTTTTGTAAAAATATATTTGACAACTGAAATGAAAATATTTTTTTAGATAATATAAATATAAGATAGTAAAAAATTAAAAATGGACTAAAGATGTTTTTATCATTTTCAATCAAAGCAAAGAGGAAAATAAAGAATAAAAACTAATAACTTAAAAGTGAACAATAATTATTTTTATTTTTTTATCTCTTTTTTTAGAAAATAGTTTTTATCTTACTTACCGAACAAATTCTAAAAATTTTAAAAAGAAAGGTTATTTTTAAAAATAAAAATTAAAATGATAATGCAAAATGCATTACCCTTAAGAGCTTTTAAATATCTTAACTAGTTGAATTGGTCAAGGAATAAGGCATCAATTTATTCTTTCTATGTTGACGACTAAGGTTTAATATTTGCAATAGATTTTATAAGAAAATAATATACTAAGATAAATTATATATATAAAATAAACGATGATGATGATAAGAGCTTTATTTTTGTCGAATCTTTCCTAGGCATTCATAGTCAAGAATGATATATGTATATTTTATATATATATATATATATATATAGTATAATATATAATATAATATAATACTATATTATCTAATATGAAACTAATATAACTATAATTACAATGAAAAACATTTTTAAATAATCATAATGTAAAAATATAACATAAAGATAGTAACTAATTCAGATTTTTTTTTTTCAATTTTTTAAAACATTGTATTATAAAATAATTATGATGCAAAAATGATTAACATTTTTATATTAATTTGTAAGTGATAATAAGACATTAAGATCTCCTATATGGATTGTAAGGTGTCATTATAAATTAAAAGTTTTTTTAATCAAAAAAATTAATATTTAAAGACAATTCATGCAGTACATGGGATAATATCATATAATATTTATATTTATATTTTAAACTAATTTATGTTAAGCTTAAATAATCTGAGCTGGATTCTAGCTCTGTCTTATTTTATAGTTTTATGGAAAAATCTCCAATCTTTCAATTTTCAATAGATTTATTTTACGACATGGCTTGTAAATCGGGTTTAAGGAAGGATCATAGCAATGTGTTCAGTGACTCGATCATATATATATATATTTTAATTATTCATGTTCAATCAGTGAGCCATTTGCAAAGATCTGATCCCATGACGTGGCGGTGGCCGGAGGGGACCGAGCTCCCTGCAGCAACCGGCTCGCCTCGTTACATGGCACCTTGCATTTGGTTGATTTCTGAGTTTGGTGTCTTCTCTCGAATACCCGAGCAGCTCTGCACATGGTGTCAAATTTTTTTTTTTTTTTTTACAATCTGACGATCATACTACTCGAGACGGCTCACTTTTAGGCATTTAATATAAAATTTACTTAAAAATAAAAGAATAAAAATTATTTTGTCTTCACTTTTAAAAATCAGATTAAAACGATAATCATCCTCGATCATTCGAATTATTTTCGATAAAAATGACAAATTTGAACACCTTAAGTTTCTTCAATATATTTTAAATATCATCTAAAAAAGATATAACAAGAGTAAAGAGTCTGATCCCTTCCGTAACCACCTGATAACAATCATAGAGCACATGGTGTCTTCACCGAAAGGTTAGCCGAAACCTCCTTCAACCCCGCCCCCCACCCCCCCCCCTTTATCCACAGAGCAGTAAGATGGCAGCTGGCGGCGCAAGCGGGAGCCTGGCCCGAAAGTCCGCGACGAAATCGGCTGCTGGCTGGCTTGTCGGAGAGACCCAACCAAGCGACCGACGGATGGGAGGTAAAGCCGCCACGCGTCCGATTATCTCCAATGGCGATCTCCTTTTCCTTAGGGTTTGCCATCTCCCATTTTTGCAGGCCTTGAAGGAAGAAAAGGAACGAAGAAGAGCTCCACTCTGTGCCAAAGCTTATGGCTTGCTTCGAATCCGAGCAAGAGATGGGGGGAGGCCTTTTTTCTACTCTACACTCCGTTCTGGCTAACCCTGACGATCGGAATCGTGGTTCCCTGCAAACTTTACGAGGTCTGGATCCTTTCCTTGTTTCTTTTCTCTGATTATCTTTTGGTTTTCCCAGGAGGAATCTAGAAAAAGATCGGATCTTGATGCGTTTTTAAAGTAAAAAAAAAAAAATGTTTTGTAACTGAAAATTTAAAGTCAAAAGGATTTATGTGGGTTATATCAATCTACATTGTGGGTTACGATCATCTCAAGCAAACATTCTATTGTTAAAAAGTGTTTTTTTTTCAACAAAAAGAAAAAGAAAAAGATTGATGAATACTTGTTTTACGTAGTACTATTTTATAGTTATGAAAGCGACATTCTAACCAAACTGGTTGTGATGGCAGAGATTCACTGAATTGGAGTACTTACTTCTTGGGTTGGTTTCTACCGTTCCGGCGTTCCTGATTCCCCTTTTCGTTGTTGGAGAGGTGCACACGCTAACACCCTGCTCTTCTTTGGGAAGATAGACGTGCAAGCCAAAGTAACTCAGAAATCTTAGTCAAAGATGTCCCTCAGCTGTCTTATAACTTTCTCTTTGCTTCATTATTTGGCACACTTGTGATGCCAATTCAAAGGAGGCAACATCAGTGCCTCGCACCAGCTGAGTGACTTTTTGGCTGAGATTTCTGAGTTGGTCAAGCATTGATCTTTTTAAATTCGAAGTCAAGATATGCTACTTTGACAAAGAATTGCAATCTAAATCGAATATGTCTTGTTCTTTGTTATGTTTCTGTAAAACATTGTTAGATAGATTAGTTGGTTACATAAGCTATCGTTAGTATATTTTTTCCACTGTATGTGATGTTATTGGAAGTTTTTGCCTACATTTTGACATAGTTATTGACACTATATGTAGCAGAAATTTCCTACTGGAATAATACAGTGACCTTAAATACAAGCATTTGCTAATGAACATGTCAGTGATAATTGAGATATTGCATGTGCAATAATTTTTTACATTTACGTTTTGTGTTTGCTCACATCCATGTATAGCATGCCTGGACAGAGTGAAAGATAAGATATGCAATGAAACTGAATAATAACAAAAGAAAAGTGGAATGAAAACTGAAGAGTAGCTGCTGGACTCAAATTGCTTCTAAAAACAATGCAAGAAACAAAAATGAGAATGCAAAAAATAGATAAAGATTTACCTAAAGAGGGAAAGTTAATGCATAAAATGGGAAGCCATATCAACCTTTTCTTTGAAAAAAAAAACGAAGAGAAAATCATTCTAGTAATCATCAATAGAACATGCCACTTGCATAAGCGTATTCATTGTACTTTTTAAATCTAGTATTGGTAAGTATTATAAGCATCTAATCTTGATGAGTAGGATAACTCTTGATAGTTAAATCATTTTAGTATACCTTTACCATGTTTAAGGGGTCTAATTATTTGTTCTCTCTTGCAGGAAGACAAAGGCAAATATTTGAAGGATCGTTACTGGGTAAAGGTAACATTTCTGTTTTTGAACCTCACACAAGTCTAAGAACACAAGTGTCACCACATTAATGAAATTCCCTTCAAAACTTCTCAAATTCATATATATATGTGTGCATGCGTGTGTGCTTCTGTGTGTGTATCAGATGGCCGATTGGATAACTTCTTGCCATGAAAAGAAGCATAAAAGGCTCTAGGATAATCAAAAGTGAAAGCACTTGATGGAACTTGCATTATCTAAGACCAGATTAATTCTGAAGGCATTCGTCACTACTTTCTTTATAGATCTAATTTCAATTCCTGTGTTGCCCGATAGTTTATCATTTGCGAGTTTCCATTTGTTTTTCTTTTGTGGAAAGCTGAACAGGGTCAGTATCTCAATGCCTGGCTGTCAAGAGACAGCGGTGAAAGTGTATCCACCTGTGCATATGAGGTTCACAAAACTGGTACTAAGAATTGTATTAGCATATTACCTGTTTGATATGGTATTGGTCAACATGGTATGGTATGCGCCTTGTACCGAAATGAGGTACCAATTTTTTTCTCACTCTAAACTATAATATCATTCAGTACCTGATGGTATAGTGTGATTCCACTTGGTTCAAACCAGTTTAATTCATACCAAATCAAAATTCAATAATGTATTAATTTTTTACCGATATGATCAGTATGGGTCAGTATGACGGATCTCGCTCTATACTTTTATATTGTTTTCATCGTGCAATAATGATTCTTTTATTCTTTTCAGCATGTAAGTTCTTTTATTTGGTTATTACATTCAGATGTTGATGGTACTTTTTGTCCTCAACTTCTTGTTGTTGTTGGTGGTGGTGTTTATCCACCAGTAAACTTCATGTAGTTGCTCTCTCTCAACCATGCTGAGTAGAAATAAAAAGAAAAGAAAATTATATATTTTGTCTTTTGTTGCTGTTTTTTATATACATAATCTTCATCTAAGTTAACTCCTGATGCAAGGCATGACCTTCTTTAAAGTTGTCTTTGACAACTGCAAGTCAAAGAAATGCTGAAAAAAGAGAGTTTTATTCATTTCAGTTAAGTGGAACTAATTTACATTAAATACATGAATTTCTGATGAAAGGAATTGATGGATAGCCGAAACTTCTGATTACAATCTTACAAGGATGGCAACACCCGTAGGCTATTTACTTCTTGTAACTATGAAGTCTGCTGGTACAAAATCTTTCTTGTAACTATAATTGTGAGATTTATGTATGAAGTCCTTGCAGTCTAATTTATGCAGTGTTGTTGAATTAGGTTTTCATGCTTTTGAATACAATGATAACATACTCAGCATTACTTATTAAACAGAATACTGTAGTTCTTGCATTGCTCATATCATGTGTCCACCCTTCATGAAATGCCTATTCAGAAGTTCACATTGTAGATGCACAAAATTCCTTTCTGTTATTCAGAATGTTGTGTTATCCTAAATAATTTCTTTAGGACCATTCCTACTTACTTTCCATATATTAAATGATTCTGACTCTATTTTGCTGCAGGCAAATCTCTGGATAGCGATTTTTAGTTATGTTGGGAACTACTTTTGGACTCATTATTTCTTCACAGTACTTGGAGCATCATATACTTTTCCATCATGGAGGATGAACAATGTAAGGGACAGGCATTGTGAGGCCAGGCTGTTCTTTTTTCATGATTGATGCAGTGTCCAGTTTTCTTATTTTCTGGCTGTAGTTGTATATTGTTGGTAGAAATTGATAAAATGGAGTATTTCATTTTCATAATGAAGATATAAATCTGGTAAACTATCAAATGTGACTAATTCGAAACACAACCAGCAAGCTGGACCCTAAATATTTGGATTTGATCTATACATTTTGACATTTATTCCAAAGCTGATCCTCTGCAATGCATTTCCTATCATCATCATCATCATCATCACAGTGTTGTCAAAGGCACACCTCAGGCATGTCTAAGACGCAAGGTGTCAAGAGTTAGGTGCTTCTTATACCTTAAGGCACAAGGTGCAAGGCATTAAGAGTTTTCTGCTTCCTATATAGGTGAGGTGCCTTCATCTAGGTGCACATGAGGCAAAAAAGCGTGCACTTTTGATCTGATTTGAGATATAAGAAAAATCTGCCTTTTTTCATAAGTTATAATTGCATATTTTTTTGTAAAGTCTATTATATTTATTAGATTATGCTGACTTTATGATGCACCATCCTGTACACAATTATATTCTTTATCCTATAACAAAGATAAAGCTTAAAAGAGAGAGATAGAACACAAAAAATTATGCAATTATTTAAAAAGAAGAGGAAAGACATTAAGAGACTATAGATTTCAGCTAAGAAAGATGAGGCTTTTTATTGAGCTAATGAACTAAATATATTACTATTATATATATTTTAGATTTTTATGTTATAAATTATATAAATTATTCTATCATTTATTTTAAAAATGTACCTCTCACTTCAGGTGTGCGCTTGTGCTTTGTGTTTAGTCTTAAAGAGTCCTTTGTGCTTAAGTGTGCTTAGTGCTTTTAACAACACAGCATCATCTTCATCGTCATCATCATTATAATATTTTATGTTTTCATGGGCTTGCTCTTAGTCTTCCTAAATCTTCAAAGCCTCTTTTCAGCAAGGCATCATCAAAGTTAGTTACTTAATGCTGAAGTCTATTTGATATAACAAAACCTTTAGATTAAGTATCTATTAGGTACTCTTCATGGTTAGGCATGAATATATATAATTTGAATGACTCAAAAAAAATCTATGTGAACACTAACTTTTGTGGATATCTTTGTGTACCATATATATATATATATATATATATATATATATAGAGAGAGAGAGAGAGAGAGAGAGAGAGAGAGAGAGATTTGGTTACATTCGAATATAGCTAAGTTCAGTAGCCAAGTTCAGGGTTTGATCACCTTTTCCATCTTTGAATTTACATGAATTCTGAAGCCACCTTCACCTTTTCACTTTTTCTATCTTTGGGATTTGTGGACACTATGGATCCAAGGGTGGGAGAGGTAGGCTTGGCTATATTTGAATATAGTCAAGTCTACCTCTCTCTCTCTTTTCTATATATATATATATATATAACTTCCCACAAATATGGAGTATTTTATCCTTGTAATTTTGAATAGATGAATGGTCCCAGCTAGATGCTGTGATATTCGTGTGAGTAATGAAGGAGAAGTCAGAGATGTAGTTGGTTATAATATGTTTTATCCTTGTATTTTGTTATAATGCGTCCCTGCTATGAATGCTGCGATAGTCCTGAGTAATGAAGGAGAAGTCAGAGATGTAGTTTGTTGTAGTATGTTTTGTCCTTGTCTTTTATCCTTGTATTTTGTTATAGAACTTCCCACACTTATGGAGTATTTTATCCCTGTAACTTTGAATAATGTTTTCATGGGGACAGTGTAGCATGTATATTTCCACATCTCTGCTATTACTTTATGTCTTATACTACTGATAGTTATAATAATCATACTTGGAATTTACTATGCATGATTATATCATCGTGTCATGGTCAAAATTATTGTTATCTTACGCACAGATTATTGTTATTGAATCTAATGCAACTTTTACAATTTGTTACATTACAGGTACCCCATACAACGTTCCTTCTCACTCATGCTTGCTTCCTGTTTACCACATGGCTTCCAATATAACACTCCGTAGACTGCGCCACTCCATTGCAGACTTGCCA
This sequence comes from Calamus simplicifolius, assembly GCA_900491605.1. NCBI lineage: Eukaryota > Viridiplantae > Streptophyta > Magnoliopsida > Arecales > Arecaceae > Calamus > Calamus simplicifolius. Next base: position 395,891 of record UESW01005026.1, read on the forward strand.
CATTCAATTCGGTTGGTCGCTGAAGCTGCATGGATTTTGGCCCTTTCTTATTTCATAGCATACTTGGAGACATTAGCTATTTCAAATGTATGTGGCAACATACTCATCCCATTACTTTGTGGTTCTTTTCTCATTAGTTAGAATTTTCAAAATCCAATTTCTTATAGAGATAGAAATTTGTTGTGTGTGGTGCATTTATATTTTGATTTGAATGAAAGCAGGAAATGGTGGCATGATAAGATGTGCTGGAAATGTCATATACAATACAACAATCTGGCAGCAACCTGAATGCGAAATATTGAAGCATGCTTCATCCCAAGTTCCATAGTCAAGCTTTATTGAGATTTTAGACTATGGATTCTGCTTTGGTATAATAATGGATATTCAAGCTAGGCTTGATAGATAGAATCTTAGGATTCAATGTTATATACTAATTAGTGAACTAATTGGATAGATTATTTTAATATAATTCACCACATTGATTCAGGCCTACATTAGATCATGAAAGACTCCCACATTGTGGAAGTTTACTTTTGTTAACGAGAATGATTGCAGGATATATTTTTTGACTTAAAATATTCATAGCGTTGGTGACAACCTTCCCAAGAAAGGTTGCTCACGGAATTTGTCATTCCGTTATATATTATGATATCTTAAACAATTTTGAATGCGATTTTCTATTGATTTCAAATTCTAATGAATCCAATTTTATGTTAAGTTAAAATGCAGCATTCACATGGTTGTTGCTTGAAAGATGTGAATTTCAACGTGAAACCATCTTGCATTGGGTGATTTTGTTTAGCATAGAAAGCCTGCAAAATATTTTCTAATCTTGGGGCCTCAATTATATGCAGTGAATTAGATAAATAAAAAGAGCTGAATTTAAATTGTTTTAAAGAACAGAATGCTCACAAGCTTGTCACTTGTAACATGTAATTTAATCATTAAGGTGAAGCCAGCATGCGAGGAGGAACTAGGTGACAGTTACTAATCATTAATGCTTTAGAAATGCAGCAACTGATGATCTTTTCTTATGAAGCCATCTAATTCAACATTCATCTGCTAGCTTCTTTTTGGGGGGACTTAAGCTTTAATGATGGAATAAAATCTTCAACCCGATGTGCTTTCTGTGCTGATGTGAAGACAATATACTTTGCTCTATAGTTCTGTTAGTTACTTTGGCTTTTTTCTTGTTATTGCTGATGATCTGACAATTTATATCAAGCTTGTGTGGAATTAAAACATGTAATGTTTGCTACTTGACCATTTATTGGAATAACTTTTGTTCTCGGATTCCATTTATGCACTGAACTTCATATTGATATTCAGTGGATTATTTGAATTATTGCAGTTTCCTTATTATGAGTTCGTTGATCGAGCATCAATGTACAAAGTAGGATCCTTGTTTTATGCAATTTACTTCATCGTGAGTTTCCCCATGTTTTCAAGGTAAGAAACTGATTTTTCTATTATTTTTTTTGGAATTTGGAGAAAATCCCTCTGAAAGCATCCTGTTTCTCTTTGCTTTTTTAGAATCTGGTGGGTTCCCATATAAATACCAGTACATGGTTGAAATGGAGATCTAAAATCCTTGGTCTCTATTCATTAACCATACACTTGCATGTTGTGTTACATCGACACATTGATGCTTTATACACACTCACATACAGTCTGCATGCATTCATCATACATTTAGCATGCAACATATTGAAGCATTTGTCAATAGGAATTGAAACATAAAGAGGCAGAAGCAGTTAACAGAAAAGATTGCTTGTAGGAATCATGGGGCAACAGTGTGAGAAAGTTTGCTGACTCAATCATAGAGAGAGAGAGAGAGAGAGAGAATTCTAAGCATCATATAACCTTTTCATAACTCAGTACGACACTTCAGAATAAATTACAGAGCAAGACATTTGAAGCTAACTTACTAATATATGTCTTGCATCAAAGGAAAAAAATTCTATTGTCTAAAATCTTAATTTTGAGAATAACTGATTACATTATTAGATCCTATGTAGAGATGGAGTTAGATATCTAAATTCATGTCCTACAGGACTGCTGATATCATTTGAGACTTCCTAATATTAAGCAAGTATTAATATCAAAGTAACTAGAATAAACAAAATGAAATTCTTATATTATGCACAGAAAAAAGGCTTATAGCTACCACACCACATATTTCTAGCATGTGGAGCTCTTTCTCAAGCTGGTTATAACTGTTGCGGGGCATCTCAAAATTTTTGGTACTGTTTGGCATCACTTCCTTTTTGTAAAAATATAAACATGTTTGGTATGGTTGGCTGTTCTTGGAAGCATAAACTTGGTGACAGTGGTGGAGGTGATGATTCTAGCAATGGAGGCAGTAGAGGCATTGGTGGTGGGTGTGATGGTAGTATAGCAAAGGTGGCAACAATGGCAGCTGTGATAGTGGTGGTGGTGCATCACTGATGTAGAATGCTGACAGCAATGACAGTGGTGGTGTGATGGAGGTAATGTAATGATGGTGGTGGTAGTGGTGCTAGCTATGTAGGAGAAGCAGTGATGTGGTGGCTGTTGTAGGGCTGAAAACGGATCGGATACGGATTGGATAATGGTATATCCATATTTGTATCCATATTTTTCAACGGATACGAATACGAATATGGATACTAAACGGATATTAAAATTCATTTCCATATTTATTATAAACGGATACGAATCGAATATCAAGCATATCCATATTTGTTATATATCGATATAGATATGGATACACAAACCTGAGTCTTTTACCTAGGCTTCCTGAAATCCTCACTGCACATCATCCAGTCACTTCTCTCTCAATGTACTCGATTGGAACAAAAACATTGAAACCACTTTAATATGGTTACTAGGGTAAAATTGAAAACAAAGGATGAAGATACAATTTTTTAATTAGATATCCGAATCTGATTAATTTTTTGATTAGATATCCGAATCATTATTCGTATCCGATTTTTTTTATTAGATATCCGAATCCGTATTCGGATCCGATTGGACTGAAAATAAATATCCGAATATGATATAATTTGAATACAGATATGGATGCGGTCAAAGTTTATTCGATCCGTTTTTAGCCCTAGGATGTGGTAATGGTGGTGCTGGGGTATCAGCCATATGGTGAAGGTAGTGGCGGTGGTCAAGGTGGTGATGGTGGTGTGTGCAGTAGTAGAAGCAACAATAGTGGTAGTGGTGGAGGAAGTAGTCTTGGTACTAAAAAAAACATGAGTTTCTTATTTCTTAAAAATATTGAAAGTAAGAATTTCTCACTTCTGTTTTTCTAGAAATAATATGAGTGATTTTTCAAAAAATAGAAAATAAAAAACAATAGCACCAAACATATTTTTGTCCTGGCTTCAATGATTTTATTAATAAAATGATGTCAAACAAACCCTGAGTCTTAAAATACAATTAAATTACATGAATACAAAAGGAAAATATACCACAAACAATTTAATTCATTTTCTCCTGTTCAGGTCAAAATCAGTTGTCTTTAGACTGGTGTTTTGCTATTTATGAACAAATACACAGTTTTAGGCTCATAAGATCATAAATCAACTTAGGTATATGTATGTATTAACCGCAACTTAACATGTGCATTGCCCAATAATTTGTGATAAGAGTAAAGGCTGCATGACTGTTTACACATTAGCAACACAAATAAGCTGGAAATTTATGATGGACATTGCAAGGGTATGTATGATTATTTTTAAACATTATAAATATATTTCAAGTGTTTATAGATATTGCTGATACTACAAGAAACTCCTATGATAGCATTATTGCGGGAATGTGTAATATATGAAATTTTGCTGGGTGATTTCTTTCACGATCCTTTACAGCATGTATTAGCCTAGTCATTTATACTTCCTCAGAATTTCATCTCCACAGAATCAACAGGCCATAGTAAAAATGATTAGTTTGGGAGGGGGGAAATATCATATGATCTCTGGAGACATGACATTGGTTCACCGATTGATTGAAGGGGATGCAAAATTTTGCAGACCCGATGGGCACGTTTATGTCTTCTGGGACTCCGTTGACATGGTTTAGGCATCATCTCTAAGACAAGTAAAAAGTATTTCTAACTCATTTTGACTTCTGGCACAAGGTGCATGGAAGATATACTGTGGAAGCGACGTAGATTTATCTGTATACCTTGTTACTAATTAGAATGCCACCTTAGAACCATTCAGAATTTGTTTGCACAGTCTCTAACAAGCCAATGTATTTTTTCTTGAGGGGCGGGACACAAGTATATTGAGTGCAGCATCATTAAAACTGTTGGTCGTTGACTGTCCATCCGGCATGCATCATACTTTCATCCATCAGACAAGATGGGACTAGCTTATACTTGGCATTTCCTCATTCTATCTTTGCTAATATCCAGGATTGATGAGAAACATGGTGATCCATGGGACCTACCAAGAGTGGCCATCGATTCATTGGGTGCTGCAATGCTTGTCACTATAGTTCTTGATTTATGGCGCATATTTCTGGGTCCCATAGTTCCTATTCCAGAGTCAGGACAGTGCAACCAACCAGGTCTTGCATGGTTCCACTTGCCCGAGAGCTTTATGCAAAATGAGAGCGCATGATATGTGGGGCTGAAGTCTTCCTGCAAAGGTGGTCTGTTCTAGTTGCTTCTGAAGTATTCTGTCTTGATATGAAGGGCTTGGCCACTATTTTCCTTAAGTATTCTGACAGAGGCTCATGATCTAATGGAGCTTAGAGTTCAATAATATTGAAACAAGACCTGTAACATGTTCACTCTTCAGTTTCAATTTTGTAGAGCACCAAATGCTAAACTATCTACCTTTCGACTTAATGTGCACACCAAGATCAGAACTTCAAGCTTTGCGGTGAATTGTCATGAATCATCAACTTAGCACGTAACTGATGATTCTAATGACTCATAGGATGCTTTCTTCTTCCTAAAAGAAAAAAGGGTGCAACATTGTATCAACAAACTGTGATAAAGTCTCAAGGATCTGAGGCGGATATCAATAAGACCAAAACACATAAGACAAGCAGAGGCGTTATTAAGGATTTAAACAATTATAAAATAAAAGCATGAATAACAGGAGCGAGTGCTGTCAATTTTCTTTATGCATGGTTATATTCAGGCATCTCAACAGAAAAAGAAGACAGCCTGGACAGGCCACTACTGCATTGGTTCCCAACCTCTTTCTGCAATCTCTGGCAACCAAGCAAAGATCCATGCTCTAACAATGTTTGATTAATTTGTTATATGATCTTGTCAGGATCTCTTAATCGCTTGAAACTGCAGCTCTTTCATTCTCAATTACAGTGCTCTAACCAAGCCTCAACCTCAGCCACTCGGCTGACTTGCGCTAGCGGTTTTGTCAGATGTGATTCCTTCTGATGGATTCTCCTTTGAGATATCATTTTCCCGATGATCACATATTAGTTTGATAACAAAGTCATATTAGAATCAAGACTATCCTAATACTTCTCATTAAAATAGTTAAGCTGAATGAAAACATAGACATATATTAGAGGTTGTCCATGCGCTACTTATGTCTACTTTGGTTTCTAATCATTTCTAAGAGGAAGCTGCTCTTAAAGCCATGTGTATAGTAAACCGAATTCCTTCTTTAGTATAAAATAAACCGAAGTCCTTCTTTAGTTATTAATAATAAATTCTTATACAGGTGTCTCTTTGGTCAACCTCCAGATTACTTGTGCTCCTTTGGATGTGCTTGTTTTATTTTTCTTCAATGTCATGATGGTGAAGGTAGTGGCGGTGGTCTTAGTTATGTTGTGTTGTGTTGTTAAAACCACATTCTAGGTTGTGTTGTTTTCTTAGTTATGGTGTTTACAATGAAGGTTAAACGTGTTACAACACCATTAGCCGATGCTTTACAATGTCTTGGTATGTTAACCCTTTGAGAAAATACTTTGTTTCTAGTACTTCAAAATATTCTCTCTTTTTCTGTTCCTTCATTTTTTTGCTAGTCTTGCTGTTGAATTTTTTCTCAAGAATGGTGATAATGATGTAGATTTTCCAACTCCTACAACTCCCCTATATCTGCCTAATGAATCTGAATAGGTAGTTGTTTTCTGTGAACAATTTTCATGCCACTTTGCAGAAGATATTCCTGATCCCCTCTCTTTGTTCTTCTGCTAAGGTTAGAGCTCCATCTCCTAGTTTTAACGATTATCATTTCAGTTTGCTTTAGCCACCCTTCATGAGCTTCGCTCTTTTCTTGGGGCTTCTTTTAATCCTTTATGGTAGGAAGTTATGGTAGGAGAACTTAATGCTCTTCAGAAAAACAAAACCTAAGATTTGGTTGACTTGCATCTAGAAAGATTGTAAATGGGTATATAAGATCAAGACTCACTCAGATGGCCGTAATGAGTAATACAAGGCTTGTTTTATGGTTAAAGGCTTTATTCAAGATATGTCATCAATTATGTAGAGACATTTACTCTAGTTGCATGCCTTACTATGAAGAATTTTATTGATGAGATCCTTGATTGCCATTGCAATAGTTTGCAAGTGTTCTGTTTTTCAGATGGATACGAAGAATGCCTTTCTCAATGATAACCTTTATGAGGAGAGATACATGCATTTACCACCAAAACTAGATCACCCTTCAAATAAAATCTCTGGATTTAGAAAAGCTCTTTAAATACTCGAGCAAGCTCCTGGGGCCTACTTTACGAAATTTAATCCTATTAACTATAATTTTGGTTTGTCTTCTAGTCTTCATGATTTAGCATTATTCATTTGTAAATTTGCTTATATTACTATGTGGATAATATGATTATTACCGATGATAATTTTTTTTAGAATTTAGAATTGTAAATGCTCTTTTAGTCAGCAAGTTGAAATGAAAGATTTGAGCTCGTTAAGCTATTTTTTAGGCATTGAAGTCTTATTGTCTTCTTACCGCTATTTTTATTTCAAGCTAAATATGCTTTTGATCTCTTATCTTGTAACATTCTATTAAATAGTAAGATTGTTGACATACCATAGGAGCTTCATATCAAGCTTCGACACAATGAAAGTGAATCTCTTTCTGATCCTACCCTTTATCGATAGTTTAAAGTCTTAATTATCTTACTATCATAGATTCAGATGTCACTTATGTCGTTCATTTAGTTAATCAATTAATAATTGCCCCTTACTCTACTCATTTTGTTGTTGTGCTACGTCTTTTGAAATATGTCAAGGGTATTATATTTCATGGGCTCATCCTTTTTTCTCACTCTTTTATGGAACTTTATGCCAACTCTGATGTTGATTGAGCAAGGAATCCTACTAATTGACAATTTACTACTAGTTATTTTTCTTATTTGGTGGTTCTTTTATTTTCTGCTATAGCAAGAAATAAACCATTATCGCTTATTTTAGTATTAAAGTAGAACATTGTGCTCTTGCTGATACTAGTGTTCAGTTACTCTAGCTTTAATGGCTACTCACAAATTTGAAAGTTCTAGAGTTTACTGTTGTTCCTCTGTATTGTGGTAGTCAAAGTTATATTCTAATTGCTTATAATGATATTTTGCATGAGTGGACTAAACATATGCCTTTTTTGATATTACCTTCAAGAGGGTTCTCTCCAACTTCAACCCATCTTCTTGATGGATCAACTTACAGAATATCTTTTTCAAATCACATTCTACCAGACATTTTCATTCTTTATGTTCTAAGTTCAAATTGGCATCTATTATGCCACCTTGAGTTTAAGAAGGGATATTAATATATTTGTATTGTATGAGAATAATAATGGAATGATGACTGTTGATATATTAGTACCGTATCAGAATCATATCAAAATCAAGACAATTAACATATTGGTACCGCATCAGAATCAAGACTATTGACATATTGGTATCGTATCAAAATCATATCAAAATCAAGACATCAAGGATTGAATCAAGGTTGATGTTGATATTGATACACTGCATGTTTGATTCACCTTATCACACTTGATTGTGTTTTGATTTGTATTTTCTTGTATAGCCATATAATTCAAGTATATATATATGAACCCCTATTCGTCCGTCATTGTTGACGGAGGAAGGGGGGCGCCGCCCCCTTCCTTCGCTTTTGTTGACGGCTGCGGCAAGGGGGTGCCGAGCCAGTCAAGGAAGGGGGTGCCATCGCGCCCCCTTCACATGGGTACAGGGGAGGGGATAACCCTCCCCTCGCCGCTATTTAAGGAGGGGGGGAGCACCCCTCCTTCTCCATGAGCTTCCCCCCCGGTGTCGGCCAAAGGTAAGAGAGATTGAGAGAGAGAGACAGAGAGAAAGGAGAGGGAACCAAGCCGGTTCACGGCTTGGTTCGGGCCCGGCAGAGTGCTCGATGCCTCGTCGGGCCTGAGCGTCGGCCAGGAGGCCTCACCGGAGGCGGGCGACCATCCGGTGAGGATCCGGCCGGCCGTGGTGGCCGGTTGTGCCACCGGCGCGGTTCCAAGCCGTGAACGATCGAAAGAGAGAAGGAGAGAAATTGAGGGAAAGAGAGGGAGAGGGAGGCGGCTGCGGCGGCGGCCGGCTTGGGCCCGGTCCCCGGCAGCCGGACCGCCCAGGAATTGGCCGGCGGCGGCCTTGGCCGCCGGCATGGCTCCCTCCCCTGTTCGAGTGAAACAGGGGAGGCAGGAGGAGGGAGACAGCTCAGCGGGCCGGGCCGTCCCCCTTTGGGCCTTATTGGGCCAGCTCGTGAGCTATTTTGGGGCTGCATTTTGGGCCCTGTATTGGGCCGAGAATGGAAAAATAAAAATATGACCCGATTCGGTGTTGATTCTAGTTTCTCGGGATATTTTTATTTCCCCATTCGGGCTTATATATTGAAAGATATTCGAGCCCAAAGTTAGGCCCAGGATTAGACTGGGTAGACCTTAGGGGATGCTGCATTGTTCTAATTTTTGAGATTTAATTGTGGAAATTAATGTTGTAGGTAACCGGATGTCCACATAGCTGATTTACAGTTTGGAATTAGCGTACCGAGGTAAGTAAGCCATTTATTATAATTTTTATAATTTATTAGAATATGAAAATTATGGATATATTACATTATTTGAAAAAAATGAGGCAAAATGGAATTTTGTTATACAATAGGGTATCTGCTATAATTATATGTGATTATTGATATTTTACAAAGTAATGGATTATAAATGTGCAAAAGTTGAATGATGTGATTATTTTGGCTTTACAAAAATATACTGGTATTATTGATGTATTTTATGCTATGAATGTACAAACCACTGTATATATAATATGAGGAGCTTATGCTCATGATGATGCATGATGTGCTACATGCAAATATGATGATGATATGTGTCACCGCGGTTCTCATATGATGTGAAACGATGTGAAATGCCAAGAGATATGGGACCCATCTCTACAGGAGGAGATATGGGAGGACACACATCTAGAGGATATGATGTGATTGATATATTGCATAACGCACACACATCTAGAGGATGTGTTGTGATTGATTATGATATATGGCATAACGCTGGTATCAGGACCCTTCCTCTTAGGAGACATTAAAGAGTGATGCACCAGATAGATATTGTAGGGCCATGGGACACATAAGAAAATAATAATTATATGAATACAGTGGGTTTGTTTACATTGCATATTTCAGCATTTATTGTATAATTAAGCTTCCAAAATTATTTGAGCTGATGATATACATGTTTTGATAACATGATGAATGTATTTGAAATTGGAAGTTTTATACATGAAAATGTGGTTTGATAATATCTTGACGAAATGATTATATAATAGTAGGCTTACTTATTGAGTGTAAGCTCATATAAATCTTACAATGTTTTTCAAAGCCACATGACTGAAGAATGGGATCTGGGGTAGTTGGAGCTTCATTCAGAGGAAACTAAGATCTAACATTTTGTTGTAACCCTAGTGACTTATGTATGATGGGCATGTAGCCTAAAACCTATGATTATGATTTGTATTAAGAACCATTTAAATTGGATGATATATAGTTATTACCCCTTATGGTATTAAATGTTATATTTGGGACACCTTGCATGCTAGGCATGCGGCGGGTTGCCACCCCTAGATCCAATATAGGGTCTGGGGCATGACAGCTAATGTGGTATCAAAGCCTAGGTTTGACCTTAGGGACAAACATAATATGACACTAGGCAAAACAGTAGGATGACACTAGGAGGGTAACAACTCTAAGAAGATATAATTTTTCTAATAAATATGTTTTGAAAACTTAAGGGTTGTAAAGATATTGATTGGAACCAAACTTGGTAGGGAATAGTCATGCCTCGTCACACTAGAAGTATGCGACAAGTTGAAGGTTCCCAGGCTGGTATCTGGCCAGCAGGGAGGCCAGCAAACTTCTGGAGGTTCTAGTTCCATCAATGTGGCTTGTAATGGTCAGCAACAACGCCATACCGAGATACTTCAGGCCCTTGTGGAAATGGTGCAGGCTATGCAGCAGCAGATCCAACAAGTGGTGCCTGCTCAGCCCAGCAGCAGATCCAACAAGTGGTGCCTGCTCAGCCCATCCCTCCTACTTAGCAAAACCCGCTAGTCGAACCTGAACCACCAGTCCAGTCTGCTCCGCCGCAACCCTGGCAAGGAGGGGGTCAGAGCTTTGCTGAGTTTAAGAGCTTAGCCCCTACTCCCTTCTCTGGATCCACCAACCCCGCTGATGCTGAGGGATGGATGAGGGAGATGGAGAAGGCCTTCATGGCCCATGGTAGCCAGGAGGAGGAGCGGATTAGATTTGCCACCTACCTCCTTCAAGGGGAGGCATATGATTGGTGGTTGCATATGGAGCAGCGATTGGGTGGACAGGCTGTTTCTTGGAGGGAGTTCAAGGAGACCTTTTTCAACAAATACTTTCCCAATAGTGTGCAAAGGCAGATGGAGTCGGAGTTTCTGGAGCTGGAACAAAAGAATCTCTCTATGGCCCAGTACGAAGCCGAGTTCACTAGGCTAGCCCGGTTTGCTCCAGAAATAGTGACCACTGAGAGAGCCAAGATCACCAGGTTCACTGAAGGATTGCGACCCAAACTAAGGCAAGCAGTCAATGCATTTGAACTCTTCACATATTGTGCTGTAGTGAGCAAAGCCTTGGTGATCGAAAGAGACATGAATAGAAACCAGAAGGAGTGGGAGCTAAAGAGGAAGAGGAAGGGGTCTCCTTCGGGCCAGTCTTCGGGGTAGGTTAAGAAGAAAGATACATATCAGCCCCCTACAGGACCGAAGGGTAAGGAGACCCGTTGCCCTCACTGCGGGAACTTCCACCCGGGCAGGCAGTGCTGTGGGCCGAGAGGTGCCTGCTTCATATGTGGGAAAGTGGATCACAAGATGGTCACTTGTCCCCTTAGGAGGGAGCAACTGTCTTCTCCAAATCTTGGGATGAACCAGCCGCAGCAGCTGAGGACCCAGGGAAGGGTCTTCACCCTCACCCAACATGATGCTGCCGCTTCAAACTCCGTTGTGGCAGGTATACCTGTTACCTAAGTACCCCTTTAAGACTATTTTGTTCATATGCGATATAATATATTGATCATGAAAGATAAATAGGATTAGCTATATGACATCTAAGACAACTTAACTTTGTGATCAGGGACAATTAAAGTAGGCAACACTTATGCTCAGACTTTAGTAGATCCGGGTGCCACGCATTTGTTTATATCTTATGTTTATCTTGCCAATAATGCATCGTTGACACCCGTTCCCCTAGAACAAGAGTTGCTCATTGCATTCCCAAATGAAGATATTATGAGGGTGGAGTCTGTATGCAGATCCTGCCAGATCAACGTAGGTGACAAGAGGCTGGAGGCTGATCTAATCGTCCTTCCACTAAAGTCCTTTGATGTTATCCTTGGGATGGATTGGTTGGCCTTCTATCATGCTTCGGTAGACTGTTTTAGGAAAATGGTGATCTTCAAAATCCCTAATCAGCCTGAATTCAGTTTTACTGGAAGCCAGGAACACCTAGCTTCAGTGTTTGTATCAGCACTGCGGGCTGCCAAATACTTGATGAAGGGTGGCCAAGGGTTTCTTGCTGTGGTCAAGGACCTTCAACAGGAAGAGGTAAGTTGGAGGATATTCTAGTGGCTATGGAGTTTCCTGACGTCTTCCCGGATGATTTGACCGAATTGCCTCCAGACCGGGAAGTGGAGTTCACCATTGATTTGGTCCCTGGCATTGGACCTATATCCAAGGCCCCTTATCGTATGGCCCAGCTGAACTAAAAGAGTTGAAGAACCAATTGCAAGAGCTCATAGATCGGAGATTTATCAGACCGAGTGTCTCTCCTTGGGGTGCTCCAGTATTATTTGTCAAAAAGAAGGATGGGAGTCTTCAGCTCTGCATTGATTACCGAGAAATCAATAAGGTAATAGTGTGGAACAAGTATCCCTTGCCGAGGATCGATGATCTGTTCGATCAACTCCAAGGAACTCGGGTATTCTCGAAGATTGACCTTCGGTCAGGATACCATCAACTCAAGGTCCAAGCTAGAGATGTGCCTAAGACAGCATTCAGGACTAGGTACGGCCACTACGAGTTCTTGGTGATGCCGTTCGGGTTAACTAATGCCCCGGCAGCATTCATGGACTTGATGAACAGAATCTTTAAGCCATACTTAGACCAGTTTGTGGTGGTGTTCATTGATGACATCCTGGTGTATTCTAAAAGCCAGGAGGAGCATATGGACCACCTGAAGATTGTTCTGCAAACCCTTCGGGAGAAAAAGCTTTATGCCAAGTTGCAAAAGTGTGACTTCTGGTTGAGCCAAGTATCATTCTTGGGTCATATAATATCTAAAAATGGCATAACTGTGGACCTAAAGAAAAAATTTTGGTGGAAAGAAATGAAGAGCGAGATTGCTCAGTATGTAGCCAAATATTTGGTATGTTAGCAAGTGAAGGCTGAGCATCAAAGGCCTACGGGACCCCTTCAATCTCTGATGATTCCACAATGGAAATTGGAGAATATCACTATGGACTTCGTGACTGGTCTACCTAAGACCCCTTGGAACAATGATGCGGTATGGGTCATTGTAAACAGATTGACGAAGTCAGCCCATTTCCTGCCATTCAGAGTTGGGATCTCCAGTGAGAGATTGGCCAACATGTATATTGAGCAAGTTGTGAAGCTTCATGATATTCCCATATCTATTGTATCGGATAGGGACACTAGGTTTGTGTCCCAATTCTGGAAGAGTCTTCATAGAACTCTGGGGACCAAATTGAACTTCAGCACAGCCTTCCATCCCCATACAGATGGGCAGTCTGAGAGAACCATACAGACCCTGGAGGATATGTTGCGAGCCTGTGTGATGGACTTGGGTGGTTCTTGGGACAACCACTTATCTTTAGTGGAATTTCCTTACAATAACAGCTACAAGGCCAGTATCCAGATGGCTCCATTTGAGGCCTTGTATGGTAGAAAACGCAGATCTCCCTTATGTTGGGATGATGTGGGGGAGAGAAAATTGTTGGGCCCTGAGCTGATTTGACAGACAGTAGAGAAGGAGCAACTGATCAAGGGAAGGAACGACTCCGCACAGCTCAGAGCCGACAAAAGAGCTATGCTGATGTGAGAAGAAGGGACCTAGAATTTTAAATTGGAGATCATCTCTTCTTGAAGATATCACCAACCAAAAATGTGATGAGATTTGAGATTAGAGGTAAACTGAGTCCACGATACATTGGACCATTTGAGATTCTGAGCAAAGTAGGGGAGGTGGCTTATAGCTTGGCATTACCTCCGGCATTCTCTGGGGTACACAATGTATTTCATGTATCTATGTTGAGAAAGTATATTCCTGACCCCGGCCATGTGATACAGTTTGAGCCCATGCAGTTAAGGAAGGATCTAACGTATGAGGAGCATCCTGTGCGTATTGTGGACCGCAAGGATCAAGTTTTAAGACGGCGTAGCATTCCTTATGTCAAGGTTCAGTGGAGTAACCATTCTGAGAGGGAAGCTACTTGGGAGCTTGAGGAAGAAATTAAAGAAAAATATCCTCAATTGTTTGTAATATAGCATATGTAATTGAAAAAAAGATTAATCATATGATCAAAGCGTTGGATTCTAAATGTTATTTGAAGTACACCAATTTCGAGGCCAAAATTTTTATAAGGAGGGAAGAATGTGAACCCCTGTTCGTCCGACGGATCCTCACATGGTGAGGATCTGCCATTGTTGATGGAGGAAGGGGTCGCCGCTCCCTTCCTCCGCCTTTGTTGATGGCTGCGGCAAGGGGGTGCCGCAGCCAGTCAAGGAAGGGGGGCACCGTCGCGCCCCCTTCACGTGGGTACAGGGGAGGGGATAACCCTCCCCTCGCCGCTATTTAAGGAAGGGGGGAGCACCCCTCCTTCTCCACGAGCTTCCCCCCCCCGGGTGCTGGCCGAAGGTAAGAGAGATTGAGAGAGAGAGATAGAGAGAAAGGAGAGGGAACCAAGCCGGTTCACGGCTTGGTTCGGGCCCGGCGGAGTGCCCGATGCCTCGCCGGGCCTGGGCGTCGGCCAGGAGGCCTCACCGGCGGTGGGCGACTATCCGGTGAGGATCCGGCCGGCCGTGGTGGCCGGTCGTGCCATCGGCACGGTTCCAAGCCGCGGACGATCGAAAGAGAGGAGAGAAAATGAGGGAGAAAGAGAGGGAGAGGGAGGCGGCCGTGGCGGCGACCGGCTTGGGCTCGGTCGCCGGCAGCCAAACCGCCCAGGAATTGGCCGGCGGCGGCCCTAGCCGCCGGCATGGCTCCCTCCCCTGTTCGGGTGAAACAGGGAAGGTGGGAGGAGGGAGACGGCTCAGCGAGCCGGGCCGTCCCCCTTTGGGCCCTATTGGGCTGGCTCACGAGCTATTTTGGGGCTACATTTTGGTCCCTGTATTGGGCTGGGAATGGAGAAATAAAATATAACCCGATTCGGCGTTGATTCTAGTTTCTTGGGATATTTTTATTTCCCCATTCGGGCTTATATATTGAAAGATATTCGAGCCCAAAGTTGGGCCCAGGATTAGACTGGGTAGACCGTAGGGGATGCTGCATTGTTCCAATTTTTGAGATTTAATTATGGAAATTAATGCTGTAGGTAACCGGATGTCCACATAGCTGATTTACAGTTTGGAATTAGTGTACTGGGGTAAGTAAGCCATTTATTATAATTTTTATAATTATTAGAATATAAAAATTATGAATATATTACATTATTTGGAAAAAATAAGACAAAATGGAATTTTGTTATACAATTGGGTATCTGCTATAATTATATGTGATTACTATTTGCAAAGTAATGGATTATAAATGTGCAAAAATTGAATGATGTGATTATTTTAGCTTTGCAAAAATATACTGGTATTATTGATGTATTTTATGCTATGAATGTACAAACCACTGTATATATGATATGAGGAGCTTATGCTCATAATGATGCATGATGTGCTACATGCAAATATGATGATGATATGTGTCGCCGCGGTTCTTATATGATGTGAAACGATGTGAAATATCGAGAGATATGGGACCCATCTTTACAGGGGGAGATATGTGGAGGACATACATCTAGAGGATGTGATGTGATTGATATATTGCATAACGCACACACATATAGAGGATGTGTTGTGATTGATTATGATATATGACATAATGCTGGTACGAGGACCCTTCCTCTTAGGGGACATTAAAGAGTGATGCACCAGATGGGTGTTGTAGGGCCGTGGGACACAAGGAAATAATAATTATATGAATACAGTGGGTTTGTTTACATTGCATATTTCAGTATTTATTGTATAATTAAGCTTCCAAAATTATTTGAGCTGATGATATACATGTTTTGATAACATGATGAATGTATTTGAAATTGGAAGTTTTATACATGAAAATATGGTTTGATAATATCTTGACAAAATAATTATATAATAGTAGGCTTACTTATTGAGTGTAAGCTCATATAAATCTTACAATGTTTTTCAGAGCCATAGGACTGAAGAATGGGATCTGGGATAGTTGGAGCTTCATTCAGAGGAAACTAAGATCCAACATTTTGTTGTAACCCCAGTGACTTATGTATGATGGGCATGTAGCCTAAAACCTATGATTATGATTGTATTAAGAACCATTTAAATTTATTATCCTTTCTGGTATTAAATGTTATATTCGGGACGCCTTGCATGCCAGGCATGCGGTGGATTGCCACCCCTAGATCCAATATAGGGTCTGGAGCGTGACAATATACCTATTAGATATATAGAACTTGATAGTGAAATACACATCTTTGTTCTTATTTACTCTCATTTAACATTGGGAACTCTTTATTCTATGCTTTGGTTTTGCACAATTTCCCTCCAAGCTTCTTAATGAGCTCTTCTTGAGCACCTTCATTTTAATAGAATAGCAATATTTGACAACATCTTTTCCATAAAAAATCTAGCCAATTCTATGATCATGGAGTCACAGTTGAACCCTTTGCCCAACTCAAAGCTCAAGCTGCACGGATTTGAATGTTGGGTATGTTTATTTATGTTTAGATTTCAAATAATTATAACTTGCTAAATAAGCAATGAAATTTTGATTGCAACAAGAAAAGTATAACAACTTCTAGAAGCAATATTGCAATTCAGTGAAGGAAAAGCAGCTTTTTGGGATCACCAAATCTTAGTTGGATTGTGTAATCATTGCCACAAATGATAAGGTCAAGGGGTTCGAATATGAAGGATGTTGACTTTTGCTTAGACCCATTTGTATATATATATATATTCTTGGTTTCATGAGCAATGGCTTGTCTGCCAAGGAACTTGAATCCTAGTCTAGATGAAGCTGGATGGTATAAAGTAGTTAGTGGAGAATGGCTCCTGCCTATCTTTTTTTTAAATAAAAAAAAAAGGTGAAGAGGAGGCAATTTATCATTATGCTTGTAAAGAGAATAAGTCAATTGTTTGAATTAACAATAAGATTATTAAAAAAATTTTGCTACTAAGAATATGGTAAATTGAAAAGAATGGCTTATAAAGGACCCAAGCTTAACGATATAACATATCTAATATGTATCATAGAACTTATGTTTATATTTGCGTTATGTCTATGTAGAAGGAATGCGAGCATGAGATATGTGAAGCTCACATTGTTATTCTTCTCATTGAATATAGCAGTCTATTCTTGTAATAGTATATTTTTGAATTAAACATGTATAATATTATGATTAATGATAAATGAGGCATATAAAAGGAGAAAAAATTTTGCGCATCGGGTGCGGTGCAGGTCACGCGCATTGTGCTCGATGATTAGCTGCGCGCGCATGCAACCGCGCGTGTCAAAAAAAAATTTACCCTTTTATGCATTGCACGTATGGCCTGCACATGCACGTAATCAATCAATGCGTGCACCTGCACCGCATGCGGTGCCGAAAGATTTTTTCATAGAAGAAACTTATTGGATTTTAGCGGAGCCCAAAACAAGTGCAAGATTAGGATAGTTTATGAAATTATATAGCTTGAGCCTCTCTTCTTTCACCTGATTCTTCCAACCAAATTAAATTTTTAATCCTATTCTTTCAATTATTTAAAAGAGTTGTAAACGCTACCATTTATCCTCATGCCAAAATATGTCAGACTACTCACATAGCATGGTATCATGAATAAGAATGACTATTTAAGAGAAAATAAACAAATCATCGTACAAATTGGCATCAAAAGAGTTCATGTATATAATAAGAATAGATGGAGAAAAAAAAGAAAGAAACATAAAGTAAAATAAAATATAAACTCTTTGGCTATAATGAATATTTCATCCTAGTTTATTTATACAGCATTGCCAAAATATACTCAATTATATACTTCAAGTATATTGCTAATTTTACAGGATACAAAGACATGTGCATACATCAAAGTAATGAACACATGAATTTTTTTAAAGAAAAAGTTTTTATTAAACTATGTATTAGTGCAATTATTTAACTTTCACTTGAGATATTAATCTCATATCCTATCTTTCCTAGTTTTTCTAATTCATCATCTCGGTATTCTCATCTCTAATATATTTATTTCTTATGTCCACCTATAACCAAATACATAGATTAAAAGATTTTGGGCGCATCACATTGCTTCTTTATTCATTATTATGAATTTTGCTAGCATTGAAATAACTTCTAGTTAAGATATCAAACTTTGCAATTAAATTGATTTTAATTTCTTCATTATATGATTCTTGTAATTTAAATGCTAACTAGTTGTTGCCTTAGTAGGATTATAGTAGGATTTATTTATTAGTTAGATTCAATTATGAAACTTTCATTCAAAAAGAAGAACATAAAGGTATTCATATAATATTATAATATAGTTTAATGCATCAGTGAATGTTGATTGTGGATTGTTTAGTCTATTTGTAAAATTTATTTGAAAATATGTTTCGTTTAGATAGAGTGTGAATTTAGAGAGAGAATTATGTTTATATACAAAGCATAAGAGAACTTATTGCATCAATGTGTTATAAGTAAATATTGCAATTCTACATCGCCGATGTCTTTAAGTTTAAAAGTATAATTAAAAAGTATATCTATAAATAACTAAATTTTGAAAATAAAATTACAAGCTATCTATTTTCGTACCTTTGTTAAGACTTCATTGCATGGAAGGTTATAAAATTTATGGAACAATACAGGAAGAAATCCCATTGTAAGATAGAGAAATCAATGCCTTTGAAAAGCTACCAATGTAAAACTCTATATTATTCCAGATATATTAACAAGAAAACAATAAATATCCATGCAAATTAGCTTTAGAAACTTGAAAAGTTTGCATTTTATGTTTTTTTTATGATGCTTATGAGGCAAGCTTAATTGCTCTAAAAGCCATCATTCTAGGATTTGAAGAGACATTCGAGTTGAAAGTCAACTTTCATGAAAGCTTCATTATTGGAATTAATTTTGAAAAAGGAGGAAGTGAATCATTTCATCTCTCTTATAAATTATAAAGTTATAGATTTGGCTATTTCTTGTTTTGGCCTCTCTCTTCATGATAAGAAGTCCCTAAACAAACCTGGCTATCTTCTAGCTAAGAAAGTCAAATTTAGATTAACTTCTTGGAAGAAAACTTTATTTTTATTGACGGAGGCTTATTTTGATCAACTTTCTTTTCTTTACTCTTCCTTTCCACTTCATGTCCATATTCAAACTTCTAAACTGGGTGATGATCAGGATTGATAAAATTAAACATGTATTTTTATGAAAAGGTAAAGGCTCTATCAGCTGTGTCAATGGCTTAGTAAACTAGGACAGCGCATGCATACCTAAGAAAGATGAAGGATTATGTATAAAAAATTTAAGGGTTATGACTAAAACTTTTTTTTAGCAAAATAGGTTTACAAGCTCAATAGTAAAGCCCCCTCTTTTTGAAAATCTTTATTAACCATGCTTATTTTTTAGAAAAAAGCTCAGGATTTGAGCCAGAAAGATCTCTTGCACCTTCTTTTCCATCTAAAGAGGTGTGAATTAGTTTTTATTAGGTTTCTAACACCATGCCTCATTCAGATTGAAGAAAGAAGATGGAATTCACTTTTGGGAGAATACTTGAATTGGATCAACTCCTTTGGTGACCTATTTTCGGAACTCTTTTTTTAAGGCTTTCAAGCCAAATGCCATTGTATAAGAATACTAGAGTTAGAGATCATTGAAATAGAATCTTAAATTCTTGAACCTTTTACCTTCATAAAATAAAAGTAGCTATTTGATCTTCTCCAATCTATTTTGCCCATTAGATTGAATAGGGTGACGGATCCTCCAATTTAGAAATTGAATCGAGATGCTATCTTCTCTATCATCTCATTTTATAAGTTCCTTAATCATGGAAGGATTTTTCGGCCTCGCTACAAAATAATTTATAAGGCTTTTGTTTTAGAAAAACTAAAATAATATTCTTGTAGTTTGTTCTAAAAAACATGCTTCATGCGGGCAAAGCATTGGCTAAAGAACAACCTTTTTTTGTAGAGCCCCTTTGGAATGTACCTTTAAACTTTTTTTAGGGGACCTTTTTCAAAAAAGCTTTATGCAAGGGTGACAAATTATTTTTACTTTCAAAGAAGGCTCTATATGGTCTTTGGACCTCTTGGAGAAAGAGATGTATGCTTTTAATTGCAACTTAGTAGCATATTTGAAAGGAAAGGAATGCTAAACTCTTCACCTTTAGATCCTTTTCCACTATAACTATATTGTCTCAACTATGGAGCTTTATTTCTAGACAAGTTGGATGCTTCATGTATTAAGCCAAGTTCTCTTCTCTCTTAGTGTTCCATTGCATTTTCTATTGCCTCATCTTTTTTACTCATGTATCTTCATCGCTTAACTATTAATTAGTTTCTTTTTCTAATCCTCTATCTCTTTTTCTACCTTGTATATACGATGATGCTGGTTCTTATTAATAAAAGATGGGGATATTTCTACCTTCTCACTTGATATAGAAAAAAAAGGAGTATTAGAAAATATAAACTTAATAGATGCTTTGCCTCATCCTATACATTTTATTCAACTCAACTCATTTAAGCCTTTTTCCAACTACATGGGATTGGTTCTACCTCTACCTCTATCATTTTATATGAACAAATAGTTATATCTTTATTAATTATTTTTATTCATATTAGTTTAGATCTATCTTTATCTCTATAAGTAATATTACTCTTTCAAATTGAAGCATTTATAAATTTTTATATATACAATAAATAAAAAAATAGTCCTAATTTTTCACACATTTCATTGCAAACTAAGTAAGTTGATACCTTTATAAGGGAGTATGGAATAACCCTCCATTTTATGCTGATGCCCAAGGCGATACATCCCTGATGCCATGCTCATTTTCGCATTCGGTTCCAACAAAGCCGATATTTTCATAAGCAAGATAATGGAGAATAAGTCCTAATATAATTTTGATGCCCAATGAGGAGCTAGCTTTGTGGAATGGTAAGGCATAATATAACAATTGATACCACAAGTGATTGATTGCCTTGAAAATCAACTGGTCCATGGACAAAATCATCATTCGAAACAGCATAACGGACAAGGGCACAGCTTGCTAGCACCATTGATGGTTCCACTTCTTCCGCTTAGCTTGCGAACGATAGGAGTGCAACCACGCATTACCTCAGCCACGATGGTGGGCACCGTCGTCCTCCCGGCTGGCGAATATTCTACGATCAAATAATCCAACATGATTCAACTAGTGGTCCTTTGTCACAAACTACAATAAAATAAAGACGGAAAAAGCTAGTAATCTCATTGGTGGACTCCAAGATTCCCCACCTTCTGGTGCCAAGATGCTGCTGCTGGATATGATTCGGATTCCAGCCGTTCGAAGGTGATAAGATGGAGAGAGACTCTGACAAGCAACCATCTCACGCATCTCCACTCCCATCATGCCTCTCATCCCATACATATCCACCGTCCGACCCTAATCCGACGGCCAAGCCGAGGCTTTTCCCGACCTTTCCATCCGAGCGTATATCCTGCTGTCGTCCTCGCAGGCGCGTGCCCTAAGATTCTCAACCAAAATATTATATCGCCCCGATTCCATCCCCTAAGATATTTGAACCGGGTTTGTGCCACGAAGTAAGTTGAGGATCAGGACCTGTTGGGTATTTGATGGGGATGCGTATTAGCGGTTCTTCGCGGACGGTGTCGGCCACGTGTGGCGGCGGCTAAGCGCTCTCACCTCTCGGGGCTATAAACCCTAAGGTCTCTGACAACCGTCAGATTTGCCACGCGTCGGTTTCTAACAGCCCCCAATAGACGGTAGGCGATCGAACGGGTTAGAGAAGGGATCGGCGTAGGCCCCACACGTCTTTCAAATCTTTGACCGTTGATTATGGAAGGGGCGGTGGCGAGCGCTATAAGTGGAGACTGGAGAAGGCGTCGACGGAACCCTCAGCTCGTGGCGCGCTGTACCCCGTCTCTTGCCTTTTTAGCTCTCCGAGAGACAGCGAGGGAGAAGGGGGACGTATCGAAGCCTTTTGGGCTCGTCGGAGCCCTAGATCTGGTTTGCTTTTGATCCGTCGATCTTTGCGAGAGGTGGTGGTAGATTGGACGAGATCGTTGCATGGCTCAGTTGCAGGCGATTGGGGCCTGTTCTTCTTCGAGGATTTCAGTTCGCGGATTGAGGATCCGCGGTAACTCGGATTCTTTGCACCTGTTTATCGATTTCTCTTTCTTTCGTTGGTCCTTTGCATCTTTCTCGGATTTCAAAGGTAGAAGAAGGGTGTTTTTGTCGAGATTTCATGTTGTTTTGGGGATTTGGACCCGCATGAACGGTTTATCTTTCTCTTTGCTTTTCCACCTTGTTTACTCGTTATTGATTTCTTAATTCCTGCCTTTGCTTTAGATCTTCCTTTTCTGCAAGTAATCTTTCTCCATTGGGCCTCAGCCTTTTCATCTGTCACCTAATCGCCCACGAAGACTTGATTGGTGCTCCTGAAACTGAAGTTCAGAAGTTATTCTAATAGTTTTTGGAGGAAATCTGTTTGTTTTCCATCGGTAGCTGTTTCCAATACTTTTTTTTAAAAAACATGAGAATATATTAACACAAAATATGTGGAAAAATGATGCAAATTTAAGTTTATGGGCAAGTGGGAAAGGATCTATAGTTTAATCTCAAAAGAAAAAAAAAAAAGGATTTTACAATTCAATCATTATGCATATCCTGAATTGGTTTCGCATTTCTCGTTACATGTCCATTTAAGAGGGGAGTGATGAATTAAGCGCATTCATACAACAAATTTTACTTATAATCCCTTGTTGACCACAATTTTCTATTCTTGAAGGGACACCCACCTACCGGGATAACTTATGCTGCTTTAAAAAGTCCAACTTCCACCAGGAGGTACCGAAGCCGTTGAATTTTTCTAATTTGACTTGCTTCCTTCCTTTTGATATACCCATAATCTCAGTGCAATGTGCTGACATTGTTAATTCTTTATTTAGGTGGGTGCAAGTTCAAGTGGGTTCTGTGGTAATGCGATCATTCACCAGAATTTACAAAAAACATGTATTCAACGGAACCAAGGTATGTGAGAGGAATGTTTGTAATTAGTTTTAATTTTAGTGAATAAATTTTGTAATTTTGTAATTCATTTTCTGTCTATTGGATATACATGCACAAAGAGACACTGAATGAATATTGGCAAAACAAAATGAAGGTTGGTTCTTGAATGGCTTAGTTGAAACTGAATTTTTTCAAAACTTTGAAGTTTGAGCCATGTGGTTTAAACTTTTCTGGCATAGTTTTCTTGCAAAATGCCTGGTTAATGGTCAGATAGGTCAAAGATAATTAATCTGACATCGTGTTTGTTATCAAGGGAAAATACTGGGAATATGGAAGCCATGTGCTTCATTTGAAATGCTCTCTCTCTCCCCCTCTCACCTCATGTTTGGTAAGCCTGATGACCAGTGAATACTCAGAAGGGGCACAGATCAGGAAACTAATTTCTGCATTCAAAAAAGATGCTTTTTACAAGTCTGTGCCATCAACTTAATATAAATACTAGTTAAATTCATCTAAACTCTTTGCTACAGGTTGTATTTGAGAAACATTGTTAGGTTGCTCTGTAGTTGCTTCTGCTATTGGTGTTACAAGTTCTAATTTCTTTTTCCATCTTTAATATTCAGCTATTCAGTGTGTAATGGCTGGTGAGAAGGGAACAGATACCCTTCTTTCAGGGAAAACTGATGTTTATGACCGTCATAATGGTAGTGGGTTGCGTGGGAAGTTAAATAAAGTGGTTTTAGCTTACAGCGGTGGCTTGGATACATCAGTAATTGTCCCATGGCTGAGGTATACCAATAATTTAGCATTTTGTACAAATGCATTTTTCATGACCGTCTAAGTGCTGCATCTCCCATGATCTCATTCTCTGTCATTTATGAATTGCAGGGAGAACTACGGATGTGAAGTTGTGTGCTTCACTGCAGATGTTGGTCAAGTAAGTGACTCATTGAATTGTCAGTATGCTATAAATAAACTAGAGAGTGTTGATTTCTTAACATAATCAAATACTTTGATACTGTTTCATTATTTAATACTTCTGAGAGATATGTTTTACCCTCAAGTATGATTAAAAATTTGAATTTCAAAGTGTATGCGCTCAATCAATTCAAAAATATTCCACATATCATGGAAATCTTTAGATCACTTTTGCATGTTTTGTGACCCAGATTGCAGAAATTGAAAAAATGTGCTGTTATAAATATCTAAGTCATAAGTAATTTTCAGTTATATTTTACAATTATATTGCCTCTTGATGAAGAGCTTTGTCACTACAATTGTTCTAGACATAGTTACATGTTATCATATTCCATGAACCAATATTCTTCATGGTTAGGTTATTGAAAGAATAATATATTGTGCATACATGTAATTCCCTTTTGCTGACTGTTGACATGGCTACATCAAAGAGCACCATGGAAAACATCTTGTTTCTTAAATCACCTGATCCTATATAATTCTTGTAGCATAGCACTATGAAACAGATGAATTTTGTTCATCAACACTTATTTAACTATTTTGTAGAGGACACGGACACTTAAATACTCGAATTTCATGCAGTATTGGTTATGATGATACCATTTGCAGTCGTCACCATAAATAATCTCAGAGCTTCCATAATTCTACATCAAACAATCCTTCAAACTTCTAAAAAGGGAACCCATTGGGTCAAATAACAGAAATGCAGAATTCTCTTCACTCAAATTTGTAACAGGTGAACCTATTTTTCAGTCATATGGCATCAAATGAATATAAACTTCTGCTATGTAAGACATCCTTGTTCTCTTTCTCAATAATCTGTATCCTCAAAACTGATGCGATAATAGCAATACTGAGATCTGTAATTTGCATGTTGTTGTTGGTTGACTTGTGTATTGTCGGCAGATTTTCTTTATGGTTTAGACTTGTGTATTATAGGCAGGCAAGGAGACCCAGTCTTAAGGGACTAGAAGTCCTGCTCCAGAGGTTGCAAAATCTGTCATCCTTGTGTGTTTGTTATCTAGACTTGTGTATTCTAGGTTGCAAGAAATTCTACGCTCTGCACAGTCTGCAAAGCATGCAAGGAATCCTAGTCCAAGTAACTAGGTATGCTGCTGCAGAGGTCACTGGTTCTTGAAAAAATATTAGGGTTGTCTTTTTATGCGGTTTATTTATGAAAACAGTGTTCAACATAACAGCAAAGCCTTAAACTCAAACTAGTTGGAGTCTACATGAATTCTTTTTCTTCATTCAGCTCTATTCTTTTTATATATTTTTTTATAAGATGCAAAAATTCTAAGTCTTTCTTTAAGTCTTTCTTTATGTGATTTTCGATCTACCTATCTCTTTTTTTCTCTACATGTATCAAGTTACTCTTTTGTTCAGATGTATTTTTAGATCAACGTTGCATATGTCCAAACTATTTAAGTCGTTCTTTCCTTATTTATCTTCAACTGAAGCTACTTTTATCTTTTACGAATGGTTTTATTTTTTATTTTATCTTTTATTTTTGTATTATCATACATCCATCTTAGCATTCTTATTTCTATTACATTCATCTTATGTACATGTATTTCTAACTACTCAACATTTCGTGCCGTAAAGCATAAATAGTCTTATGGCTGTCTCATAAAACTTTTTCTTCAACTTGACAAGTACTTTATTATTACAATATTTCAATTACACTTCTTCATTTATCTAATCTACTTTAATGAATAACATTATCTTCAATTTCTTTTCTTATAATAATCAATTCTAAATACTAAAAATGTTCATTTTTAGTAGCTTCATCATTCCTAATTTGTACTTTATATTCATCTTCATTTTTAATTATACTAAAAATACATTTCATATATTTTATTTTTATTCTATTTAACCTAAAACCTTTAGATTCTAATATTTTTTTGCTATAATTTTAACTTACGATTAACTCTAGCCTTAGTTTCATATAATAGTACTATATTAGTTTCATGTAATATTATCTTGAATATGTCTAATAAGTTCATTTATAATTAAACCAAAAAGATAAGGATTAAGAACAAATCCCTGATGTAAGCTTACTGTAATAGAAAATTTGTTAGTATTATCACCAATAGTTTTTATGCTAGTAACTGCCCCATTATACATATCTTTTATTATGTTAATATGCCTAATAGGTACTAATTTTTTTCTAGCACCCACTATGGATCCTATTATATACTTTCTCTAAATCAATAAAAATCATATGAAGATTTGTTTCTTTACTTCATATATCTTTATTAATCTTTTAAGGATGAAAATAGCTTCTATGGTCGATCTTGTTAGCATAAAATCAAAATAATTCTCTAATATTTTTGTAGTACATTTATAGTATGACTCATAAGTTTGATACCATGATAATTGAAGCAGTTTTACATATTTTCTTTATTCTTATAAATTATTATTATGATATTCTTACTCCATTCATAAGGTATCTTTTTAGTTTATAAAATCATATTAAATAAATTTATCATCCACTTTACTTTAGCATTACCTAAACACTTTCAAATTTATATAAAAATTTTATTAGGTCCCATAGTTTTTTTTCTATTTTTATTTTTCTTATAGCTTCATTTACTTCAATGTTCTAATTCTACGAGTATACAGTATAACTTTATCCTCAATAAAACTAATATGACATCCTAAATTATCTATATAATTTTTATTTAATAATTTATTAAAATATATTTTTTATTTTTTTATCTCTTTCTTCTTAACCAACATTTTTTGATCATCTTTAATACATTTAACTTGAAACATACCTCTAATTTCTCTCTTACTCTTACAATTTTATATGTCTTTCTTTTCATTTTATTTCTACCTTATGATATAGTCTCACTTATGCTTTACATTTAGCTTTCCGTATTATTTTTAACTCTTTTTTAACCATCTTATAGTTTTTATATGCTTCTCGATTCTTATATTTAGGCAGTTTTTAAGTGCTAATTGAACTTTTTCATTTTACTATCAAGTTTTCTTATCATATCGTCCTTTTTTTTTTAACTATCCTAATATCTCTATAGCTATTTTTCTAATACTATTAGCCATTTATTTTTATATGGTATTAATCTCTCTATTATACTCTTATCTTTAAAAGTTATTAGTTTTTTCTTCTTTTAAATTCTACCATCTAATTCTTGGATTCTTATACCTTATAGTTTTTCTTCTTCATTTTTGAATATATACATTCATAACCATTAACTTATGTTATGCAATTAGACTCTCATCCGGTATAACTTTGCAATTTTATAAAATATTTGATCAATCTTTTAATAAGAAAATAATCTATTTGATTAGTATTATATTCACTTTTAAAAGTTATCAAATAAGAATTCCTCATTTTAAAATATGTTTTATCTGATACTAAATTATATATTATCACAAACTCTAAAATGACTTTTTTTATCATTTCTATCTCTAAATCTATAAAACTTTCATATATTTTTTTAAAACCTATATTGTACTCTCCTACGTGTCCATTCAAATCTCTTTCAATAAATATTTTTCTTCAGTAGAAATCTCTTAAATTAGTCCATCTATATCCTTCGAAAAACTTTGATTTTTCACACTATCTAAACTAATTTAAGGAGTACAAACACTAATAAAATTTATTGACTCTTTATCTATCACTATTTTAATTAAAATTATTCTATCTTTATCTTTTATGCTTTTGTTTACAATAATTTCTACTTCATTTCTATTCCTATTTTTGCTTGTATACCAAGTTTAAAACTATTCTCTTTTGCTTTTTCACTTATCACTTAGTATCAAGCATGTTACGTTAATTCTTCTTCTAGTTATTGTATCTCTTAGTTTTTATTAACTTTTCTGTTAATAACCTTATATTTTAAATTACTAAATATATTTTATATTTTATTTTTATTTTTATTTTTTGAACTAACTTTTTTGTCCATAACCGTTTATAAAAGTATAGAAACCTTTTCTTATTTTTTGTCACACCTAGATGACGATATGATGTGTCCCTTTCAGAAACCATCCTAGCTATCCTTGCCATTTTCATTACATTTGAGATCTAATGTAACGTGTCACTTCTGGGGAATGCCCTAGCTCTATCGATTTTCTTTATTGGATTCCTATTCATAAGATGTGACTATAGTTTTACACTGACCGTCAATCTATTGCAACCTTCCTTCTTTATCTGGTCTTGAGACCAGTTATGTATAAAAAAACTCATATATGGGTGGAGTTATGAATATAGTATTCAAGTAACAAAAAAAAAATTAAAAATGGCAATATTTTGGAAATGAATTGTTAGCATTCTCACCCAATTGGAAATATTAAGACTCATATCAATAGAAGGATCTTAAGTTGGAACATTGGACTGAAACTTTTACTATTTGGTTTATAAACAATCCCCTAAAGTATTCATTTTGGCTCATCTATCAAACATTCCCTTCCTTTTTTTTGTGTTTTTAATAAAGGGTGCCATGGAGTTGGATGGCTTGGAAAGAAAAGCCAAAGGCAGTGGTGCATGTGAGCTTGTTGTAAAAGATCTAAAAGAGGAATTTGTTAGAGATTACATATTCCCCTGTTTGAGAGCTGGGGCTGTGTATGAAAGGAAGTATTTGCTTGGGACCTCGATGGCTCGGCCTGTTATTGCAAAGGTAATGTTCATATATATATATATATATATATATATATATATATATATATATATTCATTGAATTAATTATTGATTATAGAGACTCTGTATGCAGCTATTTGAGATTTGGGGTTAATTCTTATTAACTTATTTTTTAAATGCTTGCTTATGACCTTAGGGACAGAGGATACTCATTATGTTTTATTGTAATTGATGGATTTAATTCTGCAACAAATTTGATTTTCAATTCAACACCCTGTAGGGAATGCATCAGAAAAACAGTTGTTGAAGCTGAGATGGATTGCACCATTTTTTTTTTCTTTTCATTTTTCCAAATATAGTCTTTGTCATTTGTATCTTAGCTTTCATGTGGGTGAACTTAGCTATTCAGTCTACATGAGGTATGTTTAGTTTCAAGTTTATTCTTATGAATTTTAAAGTTTATATATATCCTTCTTCATTAACGGATCTTAACAGAAGCTGTAGTTTGACAACTTATATCACTTTGCTTTGGTAGAAGTGAGATGTTACTTGGTTCAATTTAGGGTGAACCAAGATCATCAAATTGCCTAGTAGACGCAAGTAGTTGAACCCCTATAACGCCTAGATAGGCATCTAGGCGCTTAGGTGCTTAGGTGGCCGTCTGGTGAGGAAAGCCTCCCAAGCTTTTATCATAAATAGCTTTAGTCATATGTATAAACTAGTATCCTTTTTTGGCATTATGAAACATACTTTCCACATTTCAAAAAAGACTAAAATTTACAAGAAGCTATTTGCAACACTGTTGCTACCATTACAGCAGCCAACTGTTGCAAAACATAGCCAACGCTTGGAAAGAGGAACAAGGTGGAGGGTAGGTGGCAGTAGCTAGCACGCTGTACGGCCTCAACCAACAACCATCAGGGAGGCAAGTAGGGAAAAGCTAGCAAGCAAAGCAAAAGGAAGAAACTAGGTGAAAAAGGATGAAAAGAATGGTTGGATGAAGAATCGGCAGGATTAGAAGAAAGGTAGGAAGAAAATTAGAGGAAGGAGGAGAAACATGATTGATCGAAGAAGAATGAAAGAAAATATATGCAAAGTTGGCACTAGTATCAGCCATGCAATTGTTGTTGCTACTCATGGCTGCTGGCTGACGATCGGTGGTCACTGATCACTCTACCAGATGCAACAAGATTAGTTTCCATATGAGTTTAGGTGGGCTTTTCCTGCGCAAACTGACCAAATTAAGTGCCTATGAGGCCACCTTGGTGACTATTCAACCTTAGGCAACCACCTAGGCACCTAGGCAGCTGCTTTTGATGGCACTTGGATGAACCAACCTCAATTGACCTGAAGCCACTTGATCCGGTGTTGGTTCAAGTGGTCCAAGTGGTAGTTGCTAAAACTAATGTCCTCTTGTACATAATAATGGGCATGTGACCTATTTCTAACCAATTTTCAAACATTTGTTAGAAACAAAAATAATAAAGGGATCTACTTATTTTGCATAATACTAAACTACACTTGAATATTAAGGAAGTCGTTGATTATTTACCAAACTACAAATATTTGTTAGAAACAAGAGAGTCAACGAATCTACTTATTCTGTCAACACATCGGTCATAGAAGACGGTGGCAGTTAATTATTTTCCTAACTATATCATGATCAATGATTTGGGACAGATAGGACCATTAATTGAAGAAAGGTGAAGCTTGGAATATTTTAGCTTTGGATGGCACTATTAGAAGTGCAATACCAAGAACTTTGGTTAATGTGAAGGCCAAACCAACAAATTCTATAAAACCCATTTAAATTCTTACATACTAAGTTTTATTAGCTTTTCTGGAAGCACAGGCCTGTTTTACACACTCAAGATATTGATAAAAATTTGCATCCCAAGACATTCATACAATGTTTCAGGCAATGATTTAAATTTCGGCGGGACGAGATATGAGATAGTCGAGATGTCTTATTTCAGAGAGATTTCAAGATCGATCTCGGCTGTTCTGTTCCATCCCATTTCAGGCATAAATATAATAGTATCAATTTTTAATTAATCTAATTTATTATAAAGATATTACTTTTAAATTTTAAAAATATTTAAAAATTGAATAAAGTATTATAGCTTCACAAATATTATTTTAAGAAAAAAATTTTAACAAGTACCAGGATGTTTGATTGGATCAGGAATCAAGACGAGACAAGACACAGGGTGTTTCCTTCTATGAAAAAATTGGGACACCTCTATCCATAAAATTTAAAACCTTTGTTTCAAGTGCAGAATGTCTTACATCCGGATACTGGGATAGCTTGCTGTCCCAAGTGTGCCTTGGAACACCTATCCCAATTGTTGAGACCAGGTGGGACGGCGGTATATTTCATTTCATGGAAAAATTAGAATGGCCTCATCCCATGGGATTTGAAACCTTGCATGCATATTGTAGCTGATGTTTGAAGTCTTTTAGTGTTTGTATGTTATAGGCATTAGCTTATATTTGCCTCTCACAAAACATGCGATTGCTCATTAAGGAACTTATCTCACAAAATAGTAAAGCCAAAGATAACTAAATAAGTTGTATTAGTGAATGGAGGCTGTGACACATGCAAATTGAAGGGAAAACACAGTTAGGACAAAAACTAAGAAATCAGTTTGTGGGTGAGCCATCTTACAGCTACTGAAGAAAAATCCAATAGAATCTCAGACAGACACCCAGAGAGAGAGAGAGAGAGAGAGAGAGAGAGAGAGCTAATCAACCAAAACTTGTATCACTTCAACCTTTTTCTCAGCTTGTTATTGGAGAAAAGTTATGGAAACCCTCACCGGATTTATTGAGGGTTCCGCCTTCTGGCAACCAACAACTAGATCCTAACCCAAGACGACAACTGGAAGGACTGAAGAAATTTATAATTCAAGACTGTAAACAATATTGTGGAGGCTGTCTTTTAAAACTTTTGATGGATACAGAAATACAACAAATGGAGATTGCCAGGAAACTTGAGAGGCAACCATTTGATGACTTCGGACAATTCAGGGATGATAGCATTTATACAGTAGTTTATGCGCCTTGCTTCCTCTCAAGTCTCATGTAACATATGAATGCCATATATGATATAACAATATACCTGTATACATACTATAGTAATATGGAAAACAAGTACTAAAGCAAAGCTGGCAGTTGATTTAAAGATTTTATTGTAAAAGACATTAAAAGGTAGGGAAGTCGGAAACATGTATTATAATGTCAAAGATGCTGCATACCCAACAAAAGATAATAGCATAGACTTATAGAGCTTCCTCTATGTAATAATATGGCCAAAACTTGAGACAGCATACTTGCCTATGGTTAACAAGAAAAAAGTTAATCATTGTTCTAGTTGTTGATTAAGAGATTTTAGTGCAAAAGGCATTAAAAAGTAGGAAAGTCAGAAACATGTATTATAGTGACAAATTTGCTGCATACCCAACAAATGATGATAGCATAGAGCCTCCTGTATGTAATGATGTGGAGAAAACTTGAGACAGCACACTAGCCTACAGTTAAACAAGAAAAGAAGTTAATCATTGTTCTGGTCCATTTTTGAACAAATGAGCTGGTCACTAAACTGTTTCACTTGAAAAGACCAAACCATTATAAAGCAGCTTCTCTAATGATAAACTGAGAGTGAGGCAAATATCAACTTGTGTGATGGACAAGATGGTATGTTGAATGGCAGAAAGAAGAGGAATTAAGTGATTTCATGTTTACACATCTTGTTGCATAGTCTTTTATTCACATGCAATAGACATGTACATGAATCAATTCACCTTTAGACATTCCTTATAAGTCCTGAAAGGTAGTGCCATAGATTCCTTATCCAAACACTTTTGCTGGCTAAATTTGATTTCTCATGTTGAGTGTTCTAGTATTATGTAGTTTGTGTGTGTCTGATCTTTGTTTTCTGGCATAACTGCGGGCAAATTTAATAAAGGGGACTAGTTGTTTAGAATCGCCAAAATGAAGTACATGAATAAATATATAGTGTAGCATCTGTTCAATGCCTTTTAATATTTACTGATTATGGACTTTTTGGTCTAAATATTCAGGACATGTTGAAATATTCTGCAATTCTTTGCTCACCTCAATAACTACATTATTCTTTGATAGCTTAAAGCTAAATATAGAAATATAATATTGAAAGTATGAAAAGTTTGTCTAATGGATCTGACTTTGAATGACAGGCAATGGTTGATGTTGCTCAAGAAGTTGGTGCTGATGCTGTCTCACATGGATGCACAGGAAAAGGAAATGATCAGGTATACCTCTTTGCTTCTTAGGGTGCTTTCTACGTGTTTGCACTTTTTAATCATCTTTTGTGCCATCAACTTTGGCTGCAGGTTCGATTTGAACTTACCTTCTTTGCTTTGAATCCCGAACTCAAAGTTGTGGCACCATGGAGGGAATGGGAGATCACAGGTCGAGAAGATGCTATCAAGTATGCCAAGAAACACAATGTTCCAGTTCCCGTTTCAAGGAGATCAATTTACAGCAGAGACCGTAATCTATGGCACCTCAGCCATGAGGTATCTTTAACTTCTTCACAGAATTGCTGGAGATCTGTTTACGATGATCATGATGATGCTATCCTGTGTCCTACAGTTGTTTCAACTTTCAAGTGTCTAATTTGACATCTTTATTCTTATTTTCACATATTTATTTGCTCTACCAACATTCTTATTTTTTTCATAGTGGAGTAGATGTATGTCTGCTTAAATTTTCTCTGTGAATTCTGTAGCTCCGCTTAAGATCATGAGTTCTGTTTTGCACCTAGCAAAATGCTTTAGACAAGTGGCGGGACCCTAGAAAACCAGTCATCAATAATGGGGTATTTCAGCTGGGGCATGGGGCATGATACCATGCACCTTCTCTCTCTCTCTCTCTCTCTCGGGTTGGGGGGGTGGGGGAGGAGGGGTGTTGAATTATATCGATTTGTGGGTATCTGAGCATTTCTGCTGCTTATATGCACCTATCCCATGGATGGTCGAACTGTGTACTGAATCAGCCTAGAATAGGTATGGTTTGATGGTTTGATTTGGTAGAGGGGTCAAATCATTCTGGATTGATCTGAACCATACCGAACTGCCCCATATCATGCTGAACCATCCAGTTTGGTTCAGTGTAGGGCAGTTCACGGGTTGGAGCCTCCTATTTCACCTAATCGGTATGCTGCAACTGTACCGGTCCAGCATTGAAATAATACCATTTCTATTATGGTGAACCTATCCAGAGAAAATGTTGTCGGGTATCTATTATCATTTTCTATCTTTCCTTTTTAAAAGCTATAAAATACTAGGATAGGGGAAGTAAAAAATAATTCAATGATGACAAAGAACCTTGTATTTTTATGTAGAGAACTAATTTTTGTATGTATGGTAACTTTACCTCCAGAATGCTGTGAATCATGAGAAAAACACAGACCATTCGCCAGATACTGTTGTGCAGATGTGTGTTATGTTCGTTCTCATGAAAGCAATTTCCCCCTAACCCGCTGTATCTTCTCTGCAGATGTAATGACTTTGTGTCAGCTGGGCAGTTTGTTACTCTTTTATCCTCACTTAATTTCATTGAATAAATTGATCTTATATGAACTGGAAGTTCTCCAGACAAAAGAAATGTGAATAGAAGGCATAAAATATGGTTTTTCTCTAGTACTACCTTATTGTATGCTGGTAGTGTACATGATTTATTTTCTTTTGCTCTTTAGATTATTGCAAAATGCAGCTATTGATGAAAACATGAAAGTATGATAATCTGTTTTTAATTCTGAAGGGAGACATTTTGGAGGACCCTGCAAATGAGCCAAAGAAGGATATGTACATGATGACTGTGGACCCAGAAGATGCACCTAGTCAACCTGAGTAAGTGGCCTCATCTTGCTTATAAATTAATCTATCAGTGGACTACTAATCTCATGCCTCAGTTAACGTAAAGGCCTCACAACTTTTTCTATACATCTAGTAGCATTGAGTTTCGAGAACCTAGTAATCTTGAGGTGGACATTTATTCTAGAAACTGTTGTTGATATTGGTGGTATATGCAAATCTTCTGAACAATTTTTATGACCATTCAATGGTGGCCCTTTTTCATGGTCTGTCCAGGGCAGACCTCTGCAGACCTACCATCCACTTTGATGAAATGCCTCCACATCATAGGAGGTTCATTGTAGTCTGAGTCCTCTATGATTAATCAACTATGTCTTTAATAAAGAAAAAGGAGCATTTCATAGTGATATTTCATATATCATTCATCTCATGTTGTTTAATGGGGAAAAAAGAACAATGAAATGATAGCCCTGGTATCTACTTTGATACTTCACTACTGCTCAAGCTGGACTGTATAGATTCTTCGCAAATATTTAAAGATCTCTCTCTCTCTCTCTCTCTCTCTCTCTCTGTGTGTGTGTATGTGCGCGCGCGCGCATGCATGTCTATCCGTCTATGGTGTATTTTATTCTTAGCAGTCCCTAATATTTACATGTCGTACTGTATCCTGATCAGGCTTTTTAGGGTATAACCATTGCAGCATAGTTGAACGCAGTTTCTTTCATATCAGATCTTTTCCCAAAGCCATCCTTTAGGTTTCGTTAAATGTTCACCTCTTGCATCAAGTTGTCTTGGATAGGATTTGAGGCAACCTTACTCTGTTATGTTCGGAGTTGGCTGTAAAGCTTTCCAAAATTTGGTGGTACATACTACATACTTTGAAGTAATGAGGAAATCCCATGTGGGATAAGGCTGCTTGGTTTTTCCTTCACATTTGGATTACTTGAGCAACTTGTAAAGGTGATACAGCTCATGAGATAATAAAACTTATCGTTCTGTTACAGTAAATGTGGGACATGTCGGGGCATATTAAATATTAATATGGATGCTTATACTCTATGCAGTGTGCCTAAGCAGCCACATGGTAAATCACCTTGAGATGTACATCTAATTAGCCTTTGCTAGGTGTATGGACCAAAGTGCCTAGATAAAGCAGCAAGGCACTTTGGTGGCCACATATTGCTAGTTTTCTCTGGCTGTAGATGCATTCCAACCCACCCTGTGTTGGATGTCTGCATCTGTGAGATGCGTTGTGGCTACACAAGGCTGCCATGTGTCTTAAAGCATGTGGTATGGTGGATAAGATAGCATCTCAGCCACTGGAAACTCAGATCTGCACTAGCTTGGAGAGCCAGCCGGCATCTGTTTGACACACATAACCAAGTCCTGGTGACCATGTTATTGATCTTTGCGATGTCAGATGGTAAAAGACTTGTCCAGATTTGGTCATGATTTCTTACCTCAAAACCTGCAAATAGCTGCTATTTTGTATCTATTTCTCTTTATCTTCTTCCTAGAACCAAGGACCTTTAATTTCTCATACTTTCTGTTATGAAAGAGCGATATATGCTAGTGGGGGTCATGTGTGATGCCC
This sequence comes from Calamus simplicifolius, assembly GCA_900491605.1. Taxonomy (NCBI): domain Eukaryota; kingdom Viridiplantae; phylum Streptophyta; class Magnoliopsida; order Arecales; family Arecaceae; genus Calamus; species Calamus simplicifolius. Next base: position 431,928 of record UESW01005026.1, read on the forward strand.
AAAACAAATAGAGATATTGGACCGAATAGCGCGAAGAGCTTCTGGATTGATAACTTCTATGCATCTTAGGTAGATACACACACAGTTTCTCTTCATCTCTCAATTAACTGAGATGGACGAAAACCCAGTAGTTTAATGGCTGCTGCTTGGTCAATGACTAAGAAAATCTGGTAATATATAAACATAGCTAAAGGAATACGCTCACTATTATTCTTTGCTATATATGAGCAGTCCTGACCTTATCTGACTCTTGTGTGTATTCATGCCTAAAAATGCTCAAAGATGCTGTTACTCCTTTGAAGTCTTAACAACATAATTAATATATAACGGGAATAAAATCAAGTTGCATGGTTGCAGGTATGTGGACATCGGGATCAAGTCAGGCATACCTGTTTCCCTCAACGGAAAAGAGCTCTCTCCTGCATCCCTCCTCTCAAAGCTCAACGAGATCGGTGGCAAGCATGGGATCGGACGTGTGGACATGGTTGAGAACCGGTTGGTCGGCATGAAGTCCCGCGGCGTCTATGAGACGCCCGGCGGCACCATCCTGTGGACGGCGGCCCGTGAACTTGAATCCTTGACGCTTGACCGGGAGACCATGCAGGTGAAGGACATGCTTGCCCTCAAGTACGCCGAGCTGGTGTACGCCGGCCGCTGGTTTGATCCGCTCCGCAAGTCAATGGATGCCTTTATGGAGGAGATAACACAGACCACGACTGGGTCGGTGACTCTTAAGCTCTACAAGGGGTCGGTCAGCGTTGCATCAAGGAAGAGCCCCTATAGCTTGTACAGGGAAGACATCTCTTCGTTTGAAAACGGTCTGATCTACAACCAGGCTGATGCCGCTGGCTTCATCAGGCTCTATGGGCTTCCCACCAGAGTGCGGGCAATGCTTGAGTGTGGCATCTGAGAGTCTCCTCTCCTCTCCTCCTCTCCTCTCTTGTCTGAGAGAATTAGATAGTGCTAGAATATCAGATGTCCTGGGCTTTATCACAAGCTTCTGTTTTTTTTTTTTTTAAATTTGCTATGGCATTATAATAGGTAGGTAAGGTATTTCTAAAGGCTGTATGAAGCTCTGCACAATCTGATGGTATGGTTAGATAAGATCGTTTACTTGCGAGTCAGTTTGCGGGGTTGTGGATTGGGCTGGATTCTCTGTCGATATGCGAGGGATGTGAGAAACAGATGCCGCATGATGTGACGGAGAGATGCTGAGTGCCTCAAATTATTATTGTGGCTTGTTGCTAAGGTCACTGTCAGTGATGAATGGAGACGGCCTTTTTGGGACGGTACGCACTCCAAGAGCTGTTTGTGGTCCCAAAAATTATTATTGAAATGTGCCAGCTTGTGGGGCACGCGTCTATCGTCTCCACACCGGAAGGTGCTTCGCGTGGTAAAGCTGGTGGTATTCCTTTGGTTAAAGGAAGATGCTTATATATCCAAAGGCGTGGTATATTATTTTTATATGTCACATCTTTATTCTGGCCTGTCCCTTCTTTACCCTGGGTGGCTTTTCCTTGGGCCCGCCCTTTGGCTTCTTTAGCCTTGGTGATATTCCTTTGGGTAAAAGGAATATGCTTTATATCCACAGGTGGTTATTTTACTTTTATATGTCGCATCATTGTTGTGGCCTATCGCTTCTCCAGCTGGATGATATTTTAGTTTGGTGAGGGATGTTTATCCTCGAACTCGCATGTTAAATTTGATGAAGCTTGTCGGGGCCAGCGGTGATGATGGGTGGGATGAATGTTTAGTGTAAAAAGACTGCCCTTTGCATGAAAATAAATTCCAAACTAATTAGGAAATGATAAAATGTTTACGGAGTATGATTATGTTTTCCGCTGGCTGTCGACCTATAGTGACTTCTTTTTTATTTTTTTTTCTTTATTCAAGCAAAGAATATGTATATATGGATTTAAATGAAAAATGAAACATTTATTGCGGATGGTAAAATTTGAATTTTATGTCAGCACGATAGAATTCGGATTTTACGTCGGCATAAATACGATGGCATCGAACTTACAATATACGGGGATGCTGACCATTGCGTGGAACTTTTCTTCCGTCAAATAGACTGTTCTTTCTCTGCAACTATCTTATAAAAACTATCTTATCTTTTTATAAGGCAAATTCTGCTGCTCGTATATATATATATATATATATATATATATATGATGTGTTTAGTAACATCACATGGGCATTAACGGTGAAACTGACCGATAGCATTGGCGAAGGCGGATGGCTGCGCTTCTCCAAGACGGCTCCGATTCTTTCAAATCAGTCTTCAAGTTGGCTCTGAACGGTTCCGACTCCTCCAAGTCGGTCCTCAGCGGTCCTCACTCCTTCAAGTCGGTCCTCAGCGGCCCTGACTCTTTCAAATCGGTCTTCAAGTTGGCCCCAACTCCTCCAAGTCGGTCCCTAGCGGTACTCCTCTAAGTCGGCCCCGACTCCTCCAAGTCGGTCCCCAGTGGCCTCAACTCCTCCGAGTTGGCCCCCAGCGGCCTCTGGCAGGACCACCTATCACCTGACCTGTGCCGCCTGATATAACCAGGTTCACCTACCGCCTGACCTGCGCCGCCTGACACAGCCAGATCCACCTACTGCCTAACCCATGCAGTTGATGAAACCAGGCCCACCAACTGCTAGGCCTATGTGTTCGATAGGACTAGGCCCACCGGCTAGCCCCTGTTCACGTAATTATCATGTGCCCAGTAGACATTCCTCTTCACGGAACTCCATGTGACTAATCCCCAAGCAGATACCAAAGGTCTATAAAAAGGATAAGAGATTCAAGAACAAAAGTACAAGCATTCACACGCTCATACTTACATTCGCTTACACACTCTTTAACCCCAAAATACGCTTCGATCCTCGAGGCCTTCTTCCTCTTCGGAGCTCCTTCAAGCTCCCTCTCTGTTGTGACCTCAGTTGTTAACTTGATCATCGGAGGGTCCCCATTAGAGCTTCCTCTGGTACTGAGACTTCTTGCAGGTCACTCGTTCCGAAGAGGACTGCATCAGCAGACGGAGTTTCTTTCCGATGCCAAGTTCTAGTGATCGAGCGTCAATAGATTGGCGCGCTAGGAAGGGGGAGGAAAAGACGAGCTCTATAACACTTGCTTGCAAGTTTTCTTCTCTCTCTTTATCAATAATGGTGGTGACGCGTGCCCAATATGCCTCCGCCAGCTATCCTGGGGGCACCTCCAACCGACGAAGCAACAAGAGGCCAACCTCCATGCTGCCAACCCTTCGGCTACTCATGCGCCACCAGCTGCGGCCACTCAAGCTGAGCAGTTGGCCGTACTCACCCAACAAGCTCAAACCCTCATGGCGATGATGGACTCCCAGCATCAACCTGCTCCATCTGCACCACTACCTGCTGTGCTGGCCAATCAACAGTCTACTCGGGAAATATCCTTCCATTGGGAGGCTGGCCACCATCGTGCCTCTCCTAGAAGGCACCACCAGGAGCCCCTCAAGAGGTCACGCTCCCCTGCTCATAGCCCGGGTGAGTCCTCCCCAGAGCCCCGGTGCCAGGAAGAACCAAAGCGAAAGCACCACCCCCCGCGCTCCTCTCCTTCTTCTTCATCATCCTCTGGGCCATCAAAGAAGATGTCAACCATCAATTTCCTAGCAGAGAAACGCCTAGACGAGTACCACCAACGGTTGGAGGAGCTCACTAGAAAAGTCAACAACTAGCTATAGGAGGAGTACGACACCCATCCTCCTTATACTCACCGAATCCTGAATGAGCCTATCCCCTCAAGATTCCATCTCTCCTAACTAGATCCATACGATGGTACAATCAATCCCCTTGATCACCTCGAGAGCTACAAAGCTCTCATGCAAGTCCAAGGGGCTACGGATGCCCTCATGTGCAAGGCTTTCCCCACCACTCTACAGAAAGCCACTCGTGCCTAGCACTCCCGCCTGTCCCCGCACAGTATTGATTCCTTTTGAGAGCTGGAAAGAGTGTTCCTAGTGCACTTCGATGCTTGTCGGAGGATCCCGGGGTTGCGGATAGCCTTTTTTCTGTACGTCAGAAGGAGGGGGAGTCACTTGGGGACTTTGTGGCCCATTTCAAAATAGCCACCCTCGAAGTTTACCATTTGGATGACGCGGTGGTGATCTGGCATTGAAGCGGGGACTTCTCCCTTCCCGCTTCACTTTCTCTCTGAATAAGAAGCCATCCTGCTCCTACTCCGACCTCCTCCTCCGTGTGCAGAAGTACATCCGCATGGATGAGGCTGACTTCACCCACCGGGAGTCCGAGAGGGGATCCAGCCGGAGGTCTGCCCGCCCTGAGCCAAGCGGATATTCTCGCCCTAAGAAGCCCGAGCTACCGCGCCGATTGGACAACAGGCATCAAAGCGTTGCCCTCAGGGAAAGCGAGCTCACATCTCTTCTTGCCCCCTGCTCTCATATTCTTATGGAGAACGAGGGCGAGCCATATCTCCAGCGTCCTCCTCCTATGAAGAAAGGCCTCCCTCGTGACAAAAGCCGCTACTGCTGTTTCCACCGGGACTACAACCATGACACCGACCACTGCTATAGCCTGAAGCATGCCGTCGAGGAACTTATCCAGTGGGATTACCTTAGGAAGTATGTCCAGAAGACACCCCCAGCTGTTCCTGCGCTTATGGGGCCTTCGCCTGCTCAGGCTGTTGTTGACAACGCTCCGACGGAGAGGATGGTGGGAATGGTGTCCTGGGGGGCAGCCTCTTCATCCAAGCGACCTAGGGGAGGTGGACTTAGATAATGTAATCCATAGAGGGAAGTTAGCCAGGGCCGATAATGTAAACAATGAAGGCGTCGTCGCCTCAATGACGATCGCCAAACACCCTGTAAAGAGGATCCTGGTTGATAGTGGCAGCTCGGCTGACATCATTACCTACGACGCATTTGTTAGGATGAATTTGTCCCTTGATTCTCTTCAGCCAGTGATGGCTTCCTTAGTCGGGTTTATAGGAGATTCAGTGAGGGTAGAAGGCGAAATCTCCTTACCAGTGATGGCCGAAACACCGCCATGTCAGAGTACAGTCATGATGAGGTTTCTAGTCGTTCGGGTACCTTTGGCATACAACGCCATCCTCGACCGATCCGACCTCAACCTTCTTAATGTGGTCATCTCCACTAAGCATTTGCTGTGTAGTTCCCTACTGACAATGGGGTCGGCAAGATGCAAGGAGAGACCAGCCTGGTTCTACCCTGCTATCACATAGCTTCAAGCCCTCAAGAGGTCGAGCTAGCTCCAGAAGCCCTGGACCCTAGAGAATCCAGTAAGGGAGGAGAACGGCCGAGCGGTTGCTGACCTTTCCACTGTAAGATGACCCAACGAGGACCGTGCGAGTTGGCGAACTCCTCCCTACGGAAGACTGAGACTACCTCCTGACCTTCCTGTGGGCCAACTCGGACGTTTTTGCCTGGTCGACGTCCGACATGCTTGGTATTCCTTCAGAGGTGATCACCCACAAGCTCAACATTGATCCGAAGCACCGTCCGATCCGCCAAAGAAAGAGGAGTTTTGCTCCCGAGCGACAGAGAGCCATTGACGAAGAAGTCAACAAATTGCTTGCCGCCGGCCACATTCGTAAAGCGCACTACCGGAGTTGGTTGGCCAACGTAGTCATGGTCCATAAGGCAAATGAAACCTGAAGGATCTGCATCGACTTCATCGACTTCAACAAGGCATGCCCAAAAGATAGCTTTCCATTGCCCCGGATTGATTAGCTGGTGGATTCGACGTCTAGTCATGAGCTTCTCAATTTCATGGATGCCTTCTCTGGGTACAACCAGATAAAGATGGACCTAGACGACGAGGAACACACCTCTTTTGTGACCAAGAAGGGCATTTACTGCTACAATGCCTTTCGGCCTCAAGAATGCAGGAGCGACTTACCAGAGGTTGATGAACAAAGTCTTCCAAGACCAGTTGGGCCAGCCAGAACATGGAGGAGACCTTCAACAACCTTAGCCGCTACAAAGTCAAGCTGAACCCAAAGAAGTGTGCCTTCGGGGTCACGGCGGGAAAATTTTTGGACTTCATGGCGACTCAACGAGGGATTGAGGTGAACCCAGAGAAGATCAGTGCCATCCTCGATATGAGGCCGCCAATCAACAAGGAGGTGTAGCGACTCACTGGAAGGATGGCGGCTCTAAGCCGTTTTCTCTTCAAGTCAGCTGAAAGGTGCCTATCTTTCTTAAAAGCCCTATGCAAGGTGAATAGGTTTGAGTGGATGGAAGACTGCTAGAAAGCTTTCGAAGGACTGAAGGTGTTTCTATCTTCCCCGCCACTCCTGTCGAAGCCGAAGGACGAAGAGAATCTTTTCCTTTACCTTGCCACCTCCTCAGAAGCTGTCAGTTCTATCCTGGTGCACCTTGATGACAACGAAATCCAGAAGCCCATCTACTACGTGAGCAAGGTACTCCACGATGCTGAGGTTAGATACTCCAAGACCGAGAAGATCGTTTTTGCTGTTGATCCAATTATTGATTTTGATGATTAATAAAAGATATGAGTATATTCACTATGTTTCTGATAAATCTAATAAGTGTTTCAGGGATTAAAAATGTTTAATCAAGCAAAAGGTATAAAGAAACAAGTTTTGAATCAAAATGTTAAAAGAATTTTTCAAAGTTAAGAGCTTGGAGTCGACACCCAAATTGTCAGGAGCCGACCCCAAGGCGTATCAGAAGTTTTCTAGAATTTTGGCACAGTCTGGAGTCGACACCCAGAGTTTCAGAGCCGACTCCAACATGAGATACAGAGAAGTGTATTATGTTTCAGTTTTCAAAGCCGACACCTAGTATTCGGGAGCCAACACCTAAGAATTCGGGAGCCGACACCTGAGTTTCTGGAGCCGACTCTAACCTGAGAACAGAGAGCATGTTTTTATGAGCATTTCTGGAGCCGACACTTTTGGTTTGTGGAGCCGACTCCCAAAGTGACGAGCCAACACTTAACTTTATTGGAGTCGACTCCTCAACAACTTTTTATTTACTATTTTTGGATACCCGATTTGGAGCCGACACCTGAAAAGTTGGAGCCGACTCCAACCTGTTAGGAATGGATTTTTTATTTGTCAGAATGGACTCCAACGGTAAGATTTTTTCTACCTAACCTCTAACGGCTATTTTTCTTTGTGTGTAGAAAGATCCAAGCATCTCACAACGGCTATATTTTTCACCTAATCTTGGACTAAGAGATATATAAAGGAGAAAACTGTTCGTTTGAAAAGAAGAGAAAAAGAGAGAAAAATCAAAAAAAATACTTAGTGAAAAAGAAAGAGAAATCAAGAGGAAAGACTCAGAGTTCAAATCCATCAACCCCAGAAAGCTCAAAGAGAAATCCACAAGCTTCTCAAGCTCAAGTCAAGGAGATTTCCATCATTAGAAGAAAGAAAGCAAAAGCCCCAAATCCTCAACTTCTCAACTGCAAATTTCTGTGAAGAATTTGAGCTGAGGCCCTGATTCGATTTTTCAAAGGAGAAGAGGAAAAGAAGAAAAAGAGAAAAGCATTCACTCAAAGAGCTTCAAACAGGCTTTTCTTATCCTTGTTTACTTTATTGTTTATTTGCTCATTTGAGGAGCTGCTGTGTATTCATAACTTTATTTTTCATTATTGTTTGCTAGTTCAATCGGGGGATTGAATTAGTGGAGGTAATATACCTCGGTACAAGCTAAGGATAGCTTGTGGTTGGGTTGTGTACTGATGAGCCCAGAAAACCAACTGGGTTCATTGTGATCCCAGGAGAAACAATAAGTTTGAGTTGTGAGCTTATAAAACAACTCGACTGTAATCAAGTGGATTATAGTGTGGACCCAAGTCAAGCTTGGGAGTGGACGTAGGTGTTGAATACACCGAACCACTATAAAATCTTTGTGTTTGTCGTGCCTTGTCTCTCTATCTCTCTCTATCTCATTTAGTTGTGATTAGCATTTATTTATACTTTGCACTCAAGCTCTTTCATATCAAAGCAAATAGTTTTTAAAAGAGTTAATTTTTTAAGAACCCAATTCACCCCCCCTCTTGGGTTGCCATCTGGGCCAACATTTGCCCTGATCATTTTCGCCCAGCGTCTCCGACCATACTTTCAGGCTTACCCCATTGTGGTGCTCACGAACCAACCCCTCAAAGCCATACTGGCTCATCCTGATACCTCGGGCTGGCTTGCTAAATGGACAATCAAGCTGGGAGAATTTGACTTCTCGTTCTAGGCAAGGTCGGCTCTAAAATCTCAAGTCTTGGTCGATTTTCTGGTCGAGTGCACTTGGACGGAGGAACAAGCAAAGGAATTCCCTATTGTGCAATCCGACGCCAAGCTTGACGATGTAGGGAAATTTTGGATCCTCCACATGGACGGTGCTTCAAATTCCCAAGGGAGCAGTGCTGGCCTCATCCTTGCGGGTCCGAAGGGCGAGAAAGTGGAGTACGCCCTTCGACTCCTCTTCAAAGCTATGAACAACCAGGCTGAGTATGAGGCCCTACTAGCCGGGATAAAATTTGCCCAGGAGCTCAGAGTGAAGCGTCTCAAAGCCTTTATCGATTCCCAACTCGTCTCCAGACAAATCAATGGAGAGTATGAGGCACGGGATCCCACCATGGCGCGATACCTGGATAAGGTTTGACTCCTAGTCTCTTCGCTGGCCTACTTCAACATTAGCTATATCCCCCAAAGCGAGAATGCCAAGGCCGACACCCTTTCCTGCCTGGCCACCTCGATTGGCGGTGTCATAGGGGATGCCTACATCAAGCACCTGGAAAGGCCTAGTATCGAGGGTAAGGAGGAGGTCCTCCCGCTCACCCAGGAGTCGACTTGGATATCTCACGGATGGCACCCTCTCAACTGATCGCGGAGAGGCTAGGCTGCTCAAGTTAAGAGCCTCCAAGTTCACCCTCCTAGACGGACATCTGTACAGGAGGTCATTCTCCTACCCCCTTCTCAAATGCATTGGACCTACAGACGCCGATTACATCCTTAGAGAAATTCATGAAGGCATATGTGGAGATCACCTAGGGGGCAGGTCGCTAGCTCAGAAGGCCCTCCGTCAAGGCTACTTCTGGCTCACCATGAGGGAAGATACTGCCAAGTTGGTTCAGAAATGCGACGGCTGCCAGCGGCACGCACATATTCAGCGGCAGCCGTCCGTCTCATTGAGTTTGCTCTTGACCCCATGACCCTTCGCCCAGTGGAGAATGGATATCCTCGGACCGTTCCCCCGGCTTCAGGATAGCGAAGGTTCTTGCTCATCGCCATCGACTACTTCACCAAGTGGGTTGAAGTCGAGGCATTGGCCAAGATCACTGAGGGCAAAGTCAAGGCTTTCTTCTGAAAATCTATCATATGTCGTTTTGGCTTTGCCCCACACCATCGTCACCGATAACGACATGCAATTCGACAATGCTACATTCAAGACTTTTTGCACCGAGTTAAACATCTGCCATCAATTTACCTCCGTCGGCCACCCACAGACCAATGGGGAGGCCGAGGTTATGAATCGGACCATCCTCCGGAGACTCAGAACCCGGCTGGATGGATCCAAAGGCAGATGGGTGGAGGAGCTCCCCAGCGTGCTGTGGGCGTATCATACGACTCCAAGGGCTCCGATGGGAGAGACCCTGTTTAGTCTCATCTTCGGCTCCGAGGCGGTCATCCCCATCAAGATTGGCTTGCCAAGCCCCCGGGTAGAGTCTTACAATGAAGGAGATAACCCCGCACAGCTGAGAGCCAATCTCGATTTCATCGATAAAGCGCATGACCGAGTACGGCTCCGAATGGCAACTTTTTGCTAGCGAACGACCAAGTATTACAATGCCCGGATACGTCCAAGACGTTCCGTCCCGGAGATCTAGTCCTCAGGAAGGCCGAGGTATCCAAGCCAATGGAAGGGGGCAAGTTATCTCCAAATTGGGAAGGTCCTTACCGTGTCGTCGAGGTACTTCATCGGAGGGCATACCGGATTGGAGAGCTCAGCGGATGACCCATCGCGCGTACTTGAAACGCAAACAACCTTCGCCAATACTATCAATAATGTATCCTCTCCATGATTCTCAATAAAGAATTCCTCCAACATTACATCTGGCTCACTTCCGAATCTGAGGACTTGTTGCCTCGGCATCGCGGCTAATGAGACACCACTTGGTCCAATTAGGAGACGCCCCCGAGTCGGTTCAAGTCACTAACAGCTTCGTACCCGATCAAGTCATCCCTCGGGCCGGCACACAAACCCCCAAGGCGATTCTAAAGGAGCTTGTCGGCATTGCGGCTAATGGGATACCACTCGGTCTGGCTAGGAGACGCCTCCGAGTCGGTTCAAATCCCTAATAGCTCCATACCCGATCGAATTGCCCCTCGGGCCGGCACACAAACCCCCGAGATGGTTCTAAAGGAGCTCGTTGGCATCGCGGCTAACGGGATACTACTCGATCCGACTAGAAGATACTCCCGAGTCGGTTCAAATCCCTAACAGCTTTGTACCCGATCGAGTCACCCCTTGAACTGGCACACAAACCTCCGAGGCAGTTCTAAAGGAGCTCATCGGCATCGTGGCTAACAGGATACCACTCGGTCCGGCTAGAAGATGACTCCCGAGTCGGTTCAAATCCCTAACAGCTCCGTACCCGATCGAGTCACCCCTCGGGCCGGCACACAAACCCCCGAGACAGTTCTAAAGGAGCTCGTCGGTATCGCAGCTAATGAGATACCACTCGATCCGGCTAGGAGATACCCCCGAGTCGGTTCGAATCTCTCCCGTACCCGATTGAGTCGCCCCTCGGACCGACACACAAACCCCCGAGGTGGTTCTAAAGGAGCTCATCGGCATCGTGGCTAACGAGATACCATTCGGTCCGGCTAGGAGACACCCTCGAGTCAGTTCAAATCTCTAACAGCTCTGTACCCGATCGAGTTGCCCTTCGGGCTGGCACACAAATCCTCAAGGTGATTCTAAAGGAGTTCGTCGGCATCGCGGCTAACGGGATACCACTCAGTCTGGCTAGAATATGCCCCCGAGTCGGTTCAAATTCCTAACAGCTCTGTACCCGATTGAGTCGCCCCTCGGGCCAGCGCATAAACCCCCAAGATTCTAAAGGAGCTCATCGGTTCACGTCCCTAGCAGCCCCGTACCCATTCGGGTTACCCCTCATGTTGGCTTCCAAGCCCCCGAGGCGGTTCTAAGAGGATTCCTAAATGCATTCGAGTCTTCCTCAGCTAGCGCTAACATCCTATGTTTGCCCTACCGGGTACCTAAAGGACAAAGGACTCAGTCGGCAACACAAGCCCTTGTGGGCCCAAGTCAGACTGCAAGAAAAGCGCTGACTACTCACTACCGAGCCTAAATCTTTGGAACTACGGTGGCACTACTTAAGCCTGGAGCAATTGCAGAGAACAAAGAGAGATTTTTTTAGCAAAATATTTTCCTTTTCATTAATATTCTCAATAGTTACAAAAAGCCAACTCGCAGTCGGTTACAAAAAGAAAAGAAAAAGTACAGAAAAAAATCTAATCTATAGCAGCATGTCCGATCTCGACTCTCTGTCGGCCTCGTCCCCGTCCGACACTCCATTGTCAAAGTCCCCAGGCTGGATGGCTTTGAGATTGGGGTTGCTGATTTCGAAGACCTCGGCAACTTTCGCCTTGCAATGATTGAAGCCTTGGGCGTAGGCGTCAAGGCTGGCCTCGATCATCTCTTGTTCAATTCTGGCGAACCCTGAAACTCCGCGATGGCACTCTAAGCCCGAGCCTTGGCTTCTCGGGCTCGTGCCTCGGCTCCCTAGGCCCGGCTTTTGGCCTCTTCAGCTCGGGCCCCAGCGTCCTAGATTTGGGCCGCAATCTCGGCCCGCCTCCTGTGCCGCCATCTCCGCCATGGCGACCCTCCCTACAGCGGCTTGGGCTTCGATTGCCGCCGTGTCAGCCCGGTTCTCAGCATCCTCGAGCTAGTGGGTCAGCTCATCCAACCTCCTCTCGGCCGACTCTAGACTTGACGAAACTATCGCGGCTTGGCCTCGACCGCGAAAGATTGGTTGAGCTCAGCTGCTGCCTTATTCTCCACTTCCCTGAATCGGGCCCTCCACTCATCCCGATCGACCTGTGCCGAGAGGTATTTGCCGGCCAAGTCATCCTCCCGGGCCTTGGCCTCTTTCAACTTTCGGGTGAACTCCTCAGTTACCTCCCTGCATCGGCCTCGGAACTTTTCCACTCTCTCTTGGAAGCGTGCGGCCGAGTCGCACGTCCGGATCATCAAGTCTCGGAGGGTGAGGACCTCGTTAGCCACCTGCATAGATCAACCTGTTAGCTGTACATCGCATCAAGTAAGTACAAAAAGGGGTATAGATGAAGGTTACCTGAAGCACCGATACGTAACCCGCATCGAGGAGCCCGACAACAGTCTAGTGGCGCAGCTATGCGCAAACTGCGGCAAGTGCAGCCTTTCTAGCAGGTCTTTGCATGCCTGGCATCCCCTCCATTGTCGAGAGCCTAGGCACTGGCCGTGGGGGTTGAACCGATACTTTCTGGACCGCCCGCTGGGTGGTGACTCGGGTGGCTGACGATGGTGTAGCTATCGGCTCGGCCCCGCCCTCGCCCTCTGGCCCCGCCTTGGTGTCACCCGCCATTGGGACCAGCTCCCCCTCTTCGGTCATCGGGGGAACCTCTTCTACCTCCAGCTCGGGCGAAGCCGGACGTTCACCATTGGCCCTCGGCTCCATCACCTCGGCCGATTCCTCGAGGATGGGAGTCCTTTGCAGGATCCAAGTCCACGACCACCGGCTTGGCAGCAGTCGGGGTCTCCTCATTGACCTCCTCAGTCGGGGCCGGCTGGCCCCCTTCCTCCGCTCTCACCTCGGCCACCGCGGGAGCAACCTCACCCACCGGTGCGTCAGCTGAGACAGTTTCCCTCGGCTCATCCTCGGGGGCCGCCACTGCTGGAGCCGCCTCTGTTGGGGGCGCCTCTGGGGGAACTTTGGCAGACCGGCCAGCTCGCCCTGGGTCTTGTGCTGTGCCCTCTTTGCCGGCCTTACTTCCTCGCCGGCCTCTTATCTCTTTTTTCGCATAGCCGCCTTCAGCTTCTTGGTGGGCACCTTTATTGCTGTAGAAAGAAACCAACGGTTAGTAAAAGGAGAAAATTAGGCCCGAAGACGAGAAGGATGGGTCTCGCGTTCACCAACCGCCGGAGCCAATTCGGCCTTATAGAGATTCTCCTCGGCCAACAATTCTTTATAGGAGGGGATCTTGGAGGACACTAGATGGTCGTAGAGCTCCTGATCCCTCTCGTCCACGGTGGAATTTTTATTGGGGCTAACGTCGGGTTCTCTCCAGTCCGCCCTCACTCCTTCTACATGGGCGAACAAAAAGCAGGATTTTCATTCCCTAACTTTGGAGGGGAGACGAAGGGGTAAAGTCCGACACAGCCTGAAGTGAAACTCCCCCACACGTCCTCACCATGGAGGAGCTTGTAGAAGGCTCAGAATAAGGAAAGCCTAGCTTTTGAGCTCTGGAAGAAGCTAACGACAACGGACACACAGATGATCCGAATCGAGTTTGGAGTCAACTGTGTGGGAACTAACCTATACCTATCTAGCAAGTTCAAGAAAAATGGGTGAAAGGGAAGACGCAGCCCACACCTAAAGAACTCCTTGTACAGAGCTATCCGATCGGGTAGATTGGATGTCACTCTGTCCTCGGGTTCAGGCACAGACAACCGGATAAAACTAGGAACCCTATACCTACTCCTAAGGCTTTCTATTTTCTTGGGAGTCATGGTGGAAGCCACTCCCCTGGCCCTGCCAAATCGGAGCTGGTTGCCAGAGGAGAGGCCGGACGAGCTGAGGGTGGAGGATCTACTCTAGCTAAGGACACTCGAGAGGACGATTGGGCATCTACCGTTGGGCGATCGCGGATGGTGATTCCCCCTACTAGCCGGTGCCTACGGTGGACCAAAGGGACCTCATCCTTCTCATCTGAGGACCTGGAAGAAATCACCATGGGCATCTTACCCTCCTAATGGCATGACAATCCATGGGTGCAGGAAAAAGAGACTAAAAGGGGAACTGACCTGGTGTAGGGAAGAAGACGAAGGTTGGAAGTTTCGGACTTCGAAGACTCAAGGCTCGGAAGGAGGAGAATGACGAAGAAGACGATGGTAGCATAAAGGTCTCTCTCGGGCGCGAGGTACGGTTTTTATACCAGTTTTTGAATTGCCTCGCCAGAGGTCCCGCCACGTGGTCTTCAGCCATTGCACGAGATATCTAGCTGTCGACGATCCCGCTAGTGCCCGAGATGCAATGCCTCGGTTCTGCCTAGGGAGTGGGACTTCCGACCAATGACAAGACATGTAGAACAATAAAGTAATGATGGTGCCCATCTTTTTCCCATCCCTCGAGAGATATCCTCTCTGTGCACCCGGTGCTGCCGTCACCCCCACCTTTTCACTTGATTACGGAGGATTTTTGAAGCGACATCACCTCGGAAGAGCGTGCCACACTTTCGGCAATTAAAGGCGTGCAAAGACTGGCAATTATTATGAATTTTTGCGCTCCTTTCACCTAAGGGTCAATGGACACGTGGCCCCTCAAGTTCAGGAGCGGGGGGGCATCTGATGTGGCTGGTAGCGCCACATGAGCATTAATGGCGAAGCTAACCGACAGCGTGGACGAAGGCTGACGACTGCGCTTCCCCAAGGCGGCCCTGACTCTTCCAAGTCAATCTCCAAGTCGGCCCTTGAGCGGTCCCGACTCCTCCAAGTCGGTCTCCAAGTCGGCCCCGACTCCTCCAAGTCGGCCCCAACTCTTCCAAGTCAGCCTCCAGCGGCCTCAACTCCTCTAAGTCGGTCCCCCATGGACCCGACTTCCCCGGTGGCCCTGACGCTTTCAAGTCGGTCTTTAAGTCGGCCTCGACTCCTCCAAGTTGGCCCTGACTCCTTCAAGTCGGTCCCCAGCGGCCTCGACATTTCCAAGTCGGCCCAGCAGTCCCGACTCCTCGGCCTCTGGCGGTCCTGACTCCTCCAAGTCGGCTTTCAGCAGACCCGACTCCTTCAAGTCGGTCTCCAGCGGCCCGGACTCCTCCAAGTCGGCCCGACTCCTCCAAGTTGGTCCCCAGCGGCCCCGACTTTCCGAGTTGGCCCCCAGTGGACCCGACTTCTCCAAGTCGGCCCCCAACGATCCCGACTCCTCCAAGTCGGCCCTCAGCGGCCCCTGGCAGGCCCACCTACCGCCTGACCTGCACCGTCTGATACAATCAGGTTCACCTATCACCTGACCTGCGCCGTCTGATACAGCCAGGTCCACCTACCGCCTGACCCACGCAGTCGATGGGACTAGGCCCACAAACCGCCAGGCCCATGTGTTCGATGGAACTAGGCCCATAACTAGCTCCTGTTCACGTAATTACCATGTGCCCAGCAGACATTCCTCTTCACGAAACTCCACGTGACTAATCCCTAGGCGGATATCAAAGGTCTATAAAAAGGGTAAGAGATTCCAGAATAAAGGTACAAGCATCCACACACTCATACTTACATTCGCTTACACTCTTTAACCCCAGAATACGCTTCGATCCTTAGGGCCTTCTTCCTCTTCGGAGCTTCTTCGAGCTCCCTCTTTGCTGTGACCTCGATTGCTAACTTGATCGTCAGAGGATCCCTACCAGAGCTTCCTTCGGTACTGGAACTTCTTGCAGGTCGCTTGTTCCGAAGAGGACTGCATCAGCAGACGGAGTTTCTTTCCGACGCCAAGTTTCAGTGATCGAGCGTCAACAATATATATATATATATATATATATATATGTATATATATATATATATATATATATGTATATATATATATAT
>UESW01005026.1:448986-528392 GCA_900491605.1 Calamus simplicifolius
GGAACATGAATGGTACCCTGTTGAATAAAGCCTTCATCTGCTACCATCCACAATTTACTTTCAAAACACAAATAAGACTTTATAGCAGCCAATTTTACATGAAAGCGTATTGTATCTACCTTTTGATGCAAGCCAAAAATAGGCATTTTAACCATATTATATATTAAAAAGAAGGGTGGAACAATAAACAAAGTCTGGACCAGAAAATTATTCCATTTACTTTTATTATAATGGTCGAACAACAAAGTAATGATGGTGCCCATCTTTTTCCCATCTTGAGAGATATCCTCTCTGTGCGCCCGATGCTGCCGTCACCCCCACCTTTTCACTTGATTACGGAGGAGTTTTGAAACGACATCACCTCGGAAGAGCGTGCCGCACTTTCGGCAATTAAAGGCATGCAAAGACTGGCATATTATGAATTTTGCGCTCCTTTCGCCTAAGGGTCAATGGACACGTGGCCCCTCAAGTTCAGGAGCGGGAGGGCATCTGATGTGCTGGTAGCACCACATGAGCATTAATGGCGAAGCTAACCGGCGTGGACGAAGCTGACGACTGCGCTTCCCCAAGGCGGCCCTGACTCTTCCAAGTCAATCTCCAAGTCGGCCCCTGAGCGGTCCCGACTCCTCCAAGTCGGTCTCCAAGTCGGCCCCGAGTCCTCCAAGTCGCTCCAACTCTTCCAAGTCAGCCTCCAGCGGCCTCGACTCCTCTAAGTCGGTCCCCCATGGACCCGACTTCCCCCGGTGGCCCCGACGCTTTCAAGTCGGTCTTCAAGTCGGCCTCGACTCCTCCAAGTTGGCCCTGACTCCTTCAAGTCGGTCCCCAGCGGCCCCGACATTTCCAAGTCGGCCCCCAGCAGTCCCGACTCCTCGGCCTCTGGCGGTCCTGACTCCTCCAAGTCGGCTTTCAGCGGACCCGACTCCTTCAAGTCGGTCTCCAGCGGCCCGGACTCCTCCAAGTCGACCCGACTCCCCAAGTCGGTCCCAGCGGCCCCGACTTTTCCGAGTCGGCCCCCAGTGGACCCCGACTTCTCCAAGTCGGCCCCCAACGATCCCGACTCCTCCAAGTCGGCCCTCAGCGGCCCCTGGCAGGCCCACCTACCGCCTGACCTGCACCGTCTGACACAATCAGGTCCACCTATCACCTGACCTGCGTCATCTGACACAGCCAGGTCCACCTATCGCCTGACCCACGCAGTCGATGGGACTAGGCCCAAACCGCCAGGCCCATGTGTTCGATGGAACTAGGCCCATAACTAGCTCCTGTTCACGTAATTACCATGTGCCCAGCAGACATTCCTCTTCACGAAACTCCACGTGACTAATCCCTAGGCGGATATCAAAGGTCTATAAAAAGGGTAAGAGATTCCAGAATAAGGTACAAGCATCCACACACTCATACTTACATTCGCTTACACTCTTTAACCCCAGAATACGCTTCGATCCTTAGGGCCTTCTTCCTCTTCGAGCTTCTTCGAGCTCCCTCTTTGCTGTGACCTCGATTGCTAACTTGATCGTCAGAGGATCCCCACCAGAGCTTCCTTCTGTACTGGAACTTCTTGCAGGTCGCTTGTTCCGAAGAGGACTGCATCAGCAGACGGAGTTTCTTCCCGACGCCAAGTTTCAGTGATCGAACGTCAACAATATATATATATATATAGATATATATATATATATATATATATATATATATATATATATATATATATATGTATGTATGTATGCATGCATGTGTATGTATGTGTATGTGTATATGTATATATTATATACATATACATATATATATACATATACCTATATATATACATATATAGATATATATATATACATATATATACATCATATATATATGTAGATGTATGTATGTATGTGTACATACAATATATACATACATACATATATATACATACATACATACATATATATATACATACATATATATAATACTACATATATATATATACATACATATATATATATATACATACATATATACATATATATACATACATACATACAATATATACATACATACATACATATATATATATACATACATATATATATATATATATATACATACATATATATATATATATATATACATACATATATATATATATATATACATACATATATATATATATATATATACATATATATATATATATATATACATACATATATATATATATATATATACATACATATATATATATATATATACATACATACATATATATATATATATATATATATATATGTGCATATATGTATATAAATGGCATCTAGATGACAGCACAAGTTATCTTATGTTCCGTCACAGAGGCTATGCCAATTGATCTTTTGGGCGTTTAAATCAAGTCATTATCTTCATATCAACTTTTTTGCTCTAAGAAATACCAGGCAATCATAGGAACATGAATGGTACCCTGTTGAATAAGCCTTCATCTGCTACCATCCACAATTTACTTTCAAAACACAAATAAGACTTTATAGCAGCCAATTTTACATGAAAGCGTATTGTATCTACCTTTTGATGCAGCCAAAAATAGGCATTTTAACCATATTATATATTAAAAAGAAGGGTGGAACAAATAAACAAAGTCTGGACCAGAAAAATTATTCCATTTACTTTATTATAATGGTCAATAACACAAACTCCTGCTTCTAATCAAACCTATGGACCCCATATAACATGATTGGAAAACTTTTTATGCATCATGCGCAATGCAAGAATGTGCGCACTGTACATAGTGATTGATGTGCATATACGTGCGGTGCAAAAAGAACAAAAATATTCTTAACGCATGTACCAATCATCCATACCTCATCTTACACTGTGCGCAGTGCACAAAGACTTTTCCTAACATGATATAGCATTATTGAAGTCCAGATCCATGGACCTGTACACAGACCTGTTTTTGGGAAGAATACAAAGTCCTAAGTAGAGTTCTTTGTTCCAACAATCACTCTTTTTGTTATTATTAATCTCTTTTTGTTATTATCAATCATCACTTGCACATGTATTAATGCATATAGACATCCAACAAGGCGCATTCTCCTCAGTGCGCTCTCTTTGCTCTCTTGATGGATGGTTCCTTTCCAAAGTTTCTATGTTCTAGAAATACGAAGGAACTAGGAAAGAGGCGTATAGAAACAGTAGAACTTAATTGCAATAAACTTCGGATTTTGGAATGATAATTTTTATTTTAGGTAAGTATAGGTGTCTGCTGTATTGCCATTGTTGTTTTTTATCATTTGGCTGAATTGCTGCACATCAAGGGCATTTGCTAGATTTAAGCTTAATAAATATAAAAAGTTAACATATAAAAAAGAACATACCAGACATGCAGGCACAAACTCAAAAACAAGATATTTATTTCACTGCAACTCACATGAATCAAGATACAGGTTACACAAGTGCCGAATTTGTTTGTGGGAACTATATATATCAAAAGAAAGGAACAAAATACAAGATATAATAATAATTATAGCAGCTAATCATCTCTCCATACCTCACGGAGCAGCTGGTACCTGACAGCATTTGCACTCCAGTGCTCCTTTGGTTTGGCAGTTGGAGGAGATGACTTATCACTAAGAATTGAAGCTAGAGGTGAATCAAGTTCATCAAGCTCATCATCACTTGTGTGGCATTTGCGAACAACAGATGATCCACTCCTTCTTAGCTGCGGTGCACTTTGAACATCTCCAATGATGTTCTCCACTGAAGCAACTGATGGTGGAGAGTAGATGATTGGTGATGCATCACATGGGACAATTCTTATTCGCTCCTCACTACCCTCCAGAGGATCCTAACAACAGTTGAAACTCAGGACAGCTTTCTCAAAGGATAATCCCAGTAGTAGAATTTACATCAATAAGCTTGCGTATGGGTACAAGGACATATGAGGTGTTTATTCTTATCACACTTATTGTGTTTGCTATCATGTTAATGGAATGAAAACCAGAACGTTCAAAATCCAGACAAGTGGAATTTGTAGCAACTGTAGGGCAAGCACAAAATTGTGCACGGTCAGTAGCTAAATACTTGGTGGAAAATGATGTTTCATTTTTAGTAGTTACGCAGTTTCTTTATCTGACCATTTCTTCAATTTCAGAATTTTAAATATCTTTGCCCTTCATAAGGCCCTGTTCCATGATCAAGGAGAAAACTACATCTCATACATATTGAGCACATCTTCAATAAAATGACAGAAACTAAAGCAAGTCAAGCAAACCAGTGTCAGAGATTCATTTCGGCCAACATTATATAGCTTACGAGGGAGTTCTGCACATGTGATCTATACTTTCTGTTTGCTAAAGCATGCCCTGATTAGCATGTTGGTTATAATAAAATCGCAATTTCCAATTATTGCCTCCGGGTCTTAATAGTTAGTAAAGATGGAATAAGAAGAACTGCACTGAGCTCACCTCGGAATCCAGTGCTTCAAGCAAGGCATCTGGTATTGGATCTGGGCAGAATTCATCAGGTAGGAAACCGTCAAGGATTCTCTTGATCATTGATGTACTGAATGTTGGACAAACCTTTCAAAAGTAAAAAAGAGAAAATGATGTACAATTAATTAAATCAGCAAGCAAGAATAACCAATGGCCAGACAAGGAAAATGTGCATAACCAGGGAAACAATAATACAAAACAAACCTCTCTCCTGATGGTTTTTTCCAAAAGCATGTCCTTTGGAAGCATTAGAAGATCACTCAATGCATTCAGAAGATCGAAGGTCTTGAAGGATGCTGCAACATCAAGTCTATCATCATCTTGCTTGTCCTCATTTTGAGGAGTGTCATCCAAATCCATACCAAACAATCAGTTAGCCATCTAGACCAGTTGCCAATCTAGCACAACAGAAAATAGCCTTAACTCAAGGTCTATATCCTTTTTTTGGGGAATAAATGAAGAATATTTACACATAGAAACATTCTGTTCCTCAATTAATATGTTAGCCTTAACTCAAGGTCTATATCCTTTTTTGGGGAATAAATGAAGAATATTTACACATAGAAACATTCTGTTCCTCAATTAATATGTCATACTAAAGGAAAGTTGTATGGACAAACCTTCATTCTTTTTCTTAGAAATGATTTTGAACAAACTGTGGCTTACAGTGTCCATGTGGTTTTCACAACTATGAAGTAGTCAGGGACAGGATTTTAACAATAACCCACTGACTTTATCAACTAGCCAAGTGGCACTCTCAGATATATGATAGAAATAAATGTGATATATTGTTACTTACAGCATTTTTCAGTTGAGCACCAGAACCAAAGCTTGTTTTGCCAGATGGAATGGGGAGAACCTTAGGATCACTAATTGGATCAGACACTGGGTCGGTTGGAATCTCATCATCCGACTCACGTAAGATAGCATTGAACATAGCCACATCAAGTCTTGCCACACATTGTTCCATGACCTGTCAAAGAAAGTAAGAACACTTAGGATTTGAGAAACCACTGCTGAGGAGAATGCATTTTCTCATCAAGTTATTACTTCATACATCTAGGCTATCATACAGTGTTTGTGTTGAAATTATGTATATGACATAAATCCATATACCAAACATTTGCCAGAAAGGAAGTGGGTAATGGCAGAATGCTGTAGATGCTAGTGCTATAAAACACAAATGGCTCAAGCCTAGTGTATTAACTCTTTTCAATCTTCTATCTTTATCCCCCACATAATTCTCAAAACTACACAAACATCCATAAGATGAGATGATGCTCTGGGAAGGATGGCATGGATGAGGCCCACAAATATCTTAGGTACCTAAGCAACTGAGGGTGGATTTGGTGTTGGTGATTAGGTTGGTAACATGGCAAGCACTATGTAATGGAAGAAGCTGCATGAAAAGCAATACATATGATGACAATTTTGACTGCCTGTATCATTACCAGTGCCATACAACCTATGGTAAACAGGATCCAGTTGAGGTTGCAGCTGACCTAATTTGTCTTTTGAAAGGTGACTGAGGAGAAATACACACTGACTAAAAGATCAGGCTACCAACAAGTGAAACTAACTGACAGAATCAATTGAAAGCAGAGACTAATCAATGACACTTACTTGTTGCCAGACCTATTGAAATGCAAGGCAAGTAGCACTGATGTGGATACGCAGACACATTGTGCTAGGAGTATGTTGGATGCCATAGTTGATAGGAGATAAGCCAGTAAATGGTGCCACATAAAGCAACATAAGTAGCCTAATCTCATGGGAAAATCTTGACTTAAAGAGGCTGACAGTGATGATATCACCATTTGCTTGGATCTCAAGACTCAAATAAACTGAAAAAATTTGTTGACAAAAATTCTTGATGCTTGAAACCCAACTTAAATATTTGGCAATGAATGGCCAACTGAAGTAATGTTTCTTAATATGAGGATATAAGTTACCAATAAATAGCACAAAATTCTGTTGCAGAAAAAAGAGAGCCATCTAGACATCATTTCAAGGCTGCAGAGCGACAAGGAAGCTAATCCTAGCCAAGGATCCATCAAACAAATTAATCATGAACCTTACTTAAGATGGTGTAAGTCAAGGGACTGCAGATTGAGCCAAAAAGAAGGGAGCAATGATGATGGCAGGGCAAGTGCTTTACATGGTGGACTTGGAGAAACGAAATGAGGGAAACACCAAAAGGTATTGATATAGGAGACAACCATAATGCAGAAAATTTAGTGTCTCAATGAAAAGGGAATCTTATCATGGTAAAAACTAAAAAGTCTTATCCCAGCAATGTGAGATGTCCCTTTCAGATCACAATATGATGCACAAAATTTTAGCGTGAATTTAACCAAATTCAACCCTCTGGATAAGGTGTTGAATTCTTGACCAAGGCAACTATGGGTTAAGAAAGGAGCTTAGAATGAAACCTAATCTTTTGGAAGATGGAAAGCTTATGCTACTACTTGTCATTTAATTTTATGCAGGCAAGAAGCCACTCATCAAGGTTTTGCCTGGAAAAAGTAAAGAAAGAAGCATGCAGACAAAAGCAAACATTGCACTAACATATAGGATATGCTGAAGTCAAAACATATACAGCATTGGCCCTTACGTTGAGCTAAATCAGGAGATACTGTGATGGATTTCAAGAATAATCTAAAGACAGTAGAAAAACTGTGATCTTTCACTCAATAACTGTCAAGCATCAAGTACTGGGCCAACCTAAGATATTAAAGTGTAAAAAAAGTTCAATACAAGTAATGAAGAGACAAGGTAAAACTGATTGAAAAATGGTGCAGACATGGTTGGTAGAAATTACGATGCTCTTTTAACAACATAGACTTTAAAAGGATCATTTGCAGAAGATATGGGTGTTGACAAAGTAAAAGAGACCTATGACATCAGCTTTTTTGATGATCTAACAATGGAAAATAGACCCAAAGAAAAACACTGGCATCTCGTAATGGATGACTACCAAATCTTCTTTACAGCATACTGCCTAGAATAACATTGGTTAAATCTGAGTATGGGAAGATGTAGCTGGTAACAAATTTCCATTCATAGTTGCAGTTTGACAACTAGGTATGACCAGGGATTGGCACAAAAATGAACAGAGTTAGATGCTTCCAGGGAAGCCTGCTAAAAATAAATCGACCCCATATAATTGTACTCAACAGTTTTCAGAAAATGTCCACCACAGCAATCTCATGTTCTACTAAAACATATTTGCGGAGAAAGTAAGAGGAAATATGCAAGAACACAGCAGATTACACAAATACAGTCACAAAAGCTTTACATCCTGTAAGGCACATTTCATTACGAACGCATATATAATATTTTTCTGGCTTGGTGTGATTGTAGAAGATCCAAAGCACATATTTTTCTAACACCAGGAAGAAAAAGGTAACATATTGTAACAGTTCATATTCAAGATTCAGAATCACTATTTTCCTAATACAAGTGGGCAAGAATCAGTCTATATTTTTTGAATGAAACAACAAAATGCAGTTATTGAAGTGATTTTCCTTTATCCGTAGCTTATTTAGTTAACAATAAAATGCTGCTAACTTAAGATATTGGCATTTATGGTAGCATTCTGGGTTGCAAGCCACATCCAAGCCTAAGTAACTAAGATTTCCTGAGTCAGACTGAACCTGTGTGTGTGTGTGTGGTGAGAGAGAGAGAGAGAGAGAGAGAGAGAGAGAGAGAGAGGTCTGCAGGACAGTTTATTAGATGATAACAGCTTTTGCTAACCTTGAACAAAGAAGGAACAAAGAATAAAGAGACAAAAATGGCTGTATAGAACAATTTGAAATATTGAGCTTGGACAACCACTCCAGCAACAGAAGAGACAAAATATTCACTTACCAATCTAGCCAGCGTAGGCAAGCATCCACACTCATGACCACCTGCCCTAACAGGACATAATCTTTCAGAGGCATCTTTAAAAGCTTTCTTCCAAATTCCAATTGATGAGTTTGCTCGTTGATGATCACTTCCACTTGGTGTCCTTCCATAGCTTTTTTTTGAACACATCTTTAGTTCATTACCATTGGCAGACTGCATATGCGGGGTCAAAGTCTGAAAGTAGAAAAAACACATGTTACATGCGGGTTCAAAATATAAACTAAAAGCGGAAATTCTGCAACAAGAAAAAAAAAAAAAAGGGAGCATATGGTCATAGTGATGAGAACTGAACCTGCCACCACACAGACTCAATGATTCGAGAGAATATCCAGGTTTCAATCTTTTCTAGTGCAGATATGAATGTGTCTGGATTTTCCCAGTCATCAAACTCTTCAATGAAAGAGACATTTTCCTTCTTGCGATGAATGGGCTCCCACTTCAAGGGAGAAAATTTTTTTCTTGGGCACTGTTTTGGAACCATGTTCCGCAGAGTAAGGGCCAAAAGATTTGGGGATGTCTGAACTCTTCATGGTTCGAGTGACAATCACTCTCAGCACAACTGAATTTGAAAGCCAGAAAGTCAACCTGGTTTGAGAAGACATCACCAGAAGTCAAATCTCTGGTGAAAAACAGTACTACGACTTTGCATAATGAAAAAGCTGTCTGAGAACAAGGTAAAACAATCTGATAACCATAAAAGAGACGAATCTTTAGAATCTCATGTTAGTGCTACAGCATATCATTTATTCTATATATCTATGTAATAGCAAAAGTATGGAGATTTAACATAAAGAAGATATTTGGCATACCTTGGGACATCATTTCCACATGCTTTGGCAGCAACAACTAGCCCGGATACAGCACTTCTAGCTGCACTTGCCCTCCTTTCTCGTGACCGTTGTTTTGAAGCATGAATATAAAGCCTTGAAAGCCGTCGAGCAGGAGTATGCACCTTATGTGAAGAGCTCCCATGCTCTGCAACAATGGAGTAAAGACCCATCTCAATAGCAGCAGCTTCCCTCAACTCTCCTTTGAGCAACTCGATTCTAACCTCCAATTCTTGAACTTTTTTATCAGAAAAGTCATTCCTAATAATTCCAGAAGAGTGTCTTACTTTATCTGAACTCGAGCTAGTACTTTCCTGATCATCTATTCCATCATCTGTAGCAGAGTTTATGCCATTACATACATCCTCTTGAACATCAACTTCCTTCACATCTTCATCATTGGGTCCATATGTAATGGTTCCCTTTGAATCCGGAGGTGATCTCACAGATAATTTCATGCTCTTTAGTCTATCATTTGTTAAGTTGCCATTAACCCTTCCACCAAAACTTCTCCAATTAGAAACTGTTAGATCAGAAGTAAATGAGGTTTTGTGAGAACTTTGCACATAACTGTGTTGCTGAATGGCTGATTTTTGTTGTACACTTGCAATTAATAAATTATCAGCACGATCAGTCAGGCAATCAGCTTCAACTGAATGGTTCTGGACTTGTTCAGTTTTCACCTCTGTTCTGTTTCCTGTCTTCTTTTCAGTGTTGACCTCTGCAAACCCAGAATCCGCTGCACGACTACTTGAAAACTCTGCTGGCCCATTTTGATTCTCTTGAGAAATCCCATCCTTGTCAACATTTTGTTCAAGTTCATCATTCATTATAGTTTTCAGATTCTCCTGGAAATCAATATCAGTAATTTTAATTTTGTCTGTGATTACAATAGCGCTTTCTTTCTTTACAGGTTCTCTACAATGTTTTCTTTGCCTCTGAAATCCACCATCTTATCTTTAACTTCCTCAGCCTTATTATCATCCATCACAACACCTTCATTATCCTCACTAGATTTGATATCTTCCACCATACTTTCTGGCATAGGAGTTGATGAAGTTGCACCAGAGGTGTCTGACTTCTCCAATATGAGCAGTGATTTTGTTGGAGGAGTAGATAAAGAAGCACTGCCATCACCTGAGCTCTCAGAGTCCCTAGATAAATCTTCTGGCGAAATTTCTGGTGACCTCTCGTTCTGATTGATGACAGCACCATTTAGGTTAATTGCTGTTGTTATTGGTCTCATCTCATCTTTTGCAGGCTCAGATTGCAAAGGTAAGTCAGCTTCTAAAGCACCTACCTCTTGCTTATTCCCTGCCTCTAATGTGTTCTGTGAAGAAAATCCTAGCTAATCAACATTTTCTTCTGAATAATAGTAATTAAGATCAGTAAATCCATAAGTTGTTCCATTTAAAATATCCATGCTGCACATCAACTTCTTTTATAATATCTGGCTGTGATCCTATACTGGATCAAACAGATATGATAATAGCTGGCATGAAAAATTAATATTTACTAGCTTTACTGATTTGAAATTTAATTTTAACTGTAAAAAAAGGTATGTTAGGAATTTGTACAGATGACAAGCCAATATAATTAATGATTTCCTAACCAAATTGTGAAGCAGCTTGATTTAGAATTTTGCAAGAATATTTGTAAATATACATCCCTCAGTTATGGTTCAAGAGAATTACCTCATGATGCTGCTGTTCTGCTGTGCTTTTTGAAGCTGGCAAATCTGTACTTGCCTCTAGGGTGGAAGATGAGTTAGCAAATGACGAGTGGGAAGAGACATCATCATCAGTAAAGGAGGCTATCTCGGCTTCCTCAGCATACTCCTCATTCATCAAGGCTGACACTGATTCCTTGCCATCCTTATCCAATGAGGCCTCCTTCGACAGACTTTCTCGAGATGATGAGCTTCTGCTGTCCTTATCAAATGGCTGAATCTTCACATAAAGCAATGGCTGTGCTGTGTTTCTAAAGCTCCTCTTGCAATTCACTGGGATGCTAACACTCACTGCTTCCTTGATAATGCCATGCTCTGCCAAATCAATTGCTACACTTCCTAAATGCTGCCCCTTTACTGTCCTATCCCTCCTGGGCTCATACAGGTTAAATTCAAGCACATTCTTCTGAAACGTGTCCACGCTATTGCCCTTTGTTGAACCCTCTCTTGATAAGGTGACTTGGAGCTTGAAGGACTCGTTGAATTCAATCTTCCCTTCTGCAGCACTTGCTCCAAGGGATGGGTGACCGGGTTCGTGGACCCAGAATTGCGGTCCCCATTCTCCCATTGAAGGACAACCGAACGAAGGGACTTCAGGGATCGGGATGGGGGCCATGGCTTGATTTCTTGGATATGGATGAAATAATCTACATGAACCGAAGCGCCTTTCTTGTTCTTGGATCTCAGACCCAACACCATGGCTGATAGATGGTATCACTTTGTACTGTTTATTTTGACAATGGGATGTCTCCTCTGTGTTTCAAATTTTGACAAGAAGAGATTTATAATAGTGTTAGAAATTGGTAACTTGGTCAAGAGATTGAGCTAAAAAATTATGAAATAATTAAAAGAATTTTTTTCCCACCGCATAAAGATTACAATGCAGCATGTCTCATTTTATTCCAAAACTTATTAGAACGTTATCCATATGAAAAACTAATAATTGAAGTAATATAATCCGTAGTTTCAAAGAAATATCTATCACGTTTCAGCTCACTGAAATCTCCACCACAAAATCGAGATAAAATAGTAGGTTAAAAGAACACGATCAAATTACATGACCAAAAATTCAAGAAAACGGATTTAAACTAATTAACAGCTAGAAAGCAGGAGAGATCTTTAATTATAAACAAAAACTTAATTATTAAACGAGAGAGATAACTGCATTCCAGCTCGCTCTTGTACTTAAACCACTGAATTACTTACTTATGTCAAGTAATTTTTCAGACAAATCATAAAAGAAAAGAAAAAAATCTTGAACTAAAACCAAATCCAATAAAAACAATAAAAAATCGATAATTCTTCCGCAACAAGAAAATGCCAAATGAGAGCCAGAAAAGGATTCAAACACGATCACATTCCAAGAATTCCATCACCACAACCTTACCAAATCCCCAATCCCGGAAGAAAAGCTCGAGGGAAAAAAAAAAAAACTGATTTTTCCGAAACAAAAACCAAGAAAAAGGTCAAAAAAAAAAAAAAACACAATGGAAAAGAACGAAACAGAGACCACTCATACCGCACTAAACCCTCGACGATCGATCCAACGTGAGAGGCATTGGAGAGAAATCTCGATCTCGATCTCGCTCCCAGCGCTCGCCATAGCGTTGAGAAATCCCCCGAGTGGCTGCGACCGCTTCCTCTAAAGAGTAAAGAAAGTACGCGTAGCGGCGTGGGGAAGGAAGAAAAAAAAAAAAAAATATTTATATTAGATTAAAGGACCGTTACAATAGAGCTTATTTAATAAATTAATTATCTTTATATAATATTATTATACTCTCTTCGTGACGTTATAATTTTTTTTTTTTGGAAAAAAAAGGAGTGAGTTTACTGAGAGAGTATCAAAGAATAGAAGACAAAAGCGAGTTAAAGCTTGCTTGGAAGTAGAGCACACCAAGCGGAGTCGTTGGATGGAGATCGGACGGAAAAGAAACGCGGTAGAGTTTTTCCACGATCACGTGGATAGAGGAGGGTATGGAGTTGGGGGACTTCGAGGAGGAATCTCGGCCGTCCATGTTTGAGATAAAACAATCGTCACCGTCCAATTGATGGGCCCCGTTTTACCGGCCTTCCACTGTGATTTTGTCTAATTTTTCGTCGGCAGGAGAGCGTGGTGGGCCCACCGGAATCCGATGGAAAAGAAGTCCACACTCTCCGTCGTACGCTTTTGGTGGGGTGCACGTCAACCAACGTCACGACAAAACAAAAATACGCCTCCCCTCCATCGTCCAACGTTCCAAATAATGACCGTTCATCCGTAGCATTTCATCATAATTCAAAAAAAAAAAAAAAAAAAAAAACGAAAATATACTTTCGATGCTCAAACTCTGTTAGAAAAAGGGAGTTAAATTGAGTTAAATTTATGCTCAAGCTCTCATTAAAAATTTATTTCAATTTTTAATTATTATAACTAAACCTTTCATATCTTAGAAATATTATATTTTTAATATTATATTGTATAAAATTCATTAAAATTGACATTTATATTAGAATAATATATTAGTTATTTTATTAATTTTTATTGATACATTAAGAATGTACTATTCTTAAAACTTGAGGAATTAGATTATAATGATTGAAACTTTGATAAAAAAAAATGAATTTCGAGTAAAAGTTGAGACCAAAAGTGTATTTTAACAAAGAAATTGTTATGATAAATTGCTTAATACTATTTTTAAATTAATTAATTTTTATAAATTATTCTTCCAAATATTGTGCCATCTAAAAGATTATATTTTATTAAGTACATAACAATAGGATAAAAATACTATTTTTTATTATAATATTTTTTGTTATTATCTCTTATATGTTATTATATATTTTCAGTAAAAAAAAAAGCTAAGTTTTGATAGGTTTTCAACTTTGCAAGCATAATTGATGTTTTAGTGGCCCATGGAGGTTGGGGGGGATGGAGAGCTCCTAATGATGCCTTAGCTAAGGCCATGATAATGGCTCACCATCTCTCTGTCTTTTGTTGCTTCTTTTATTTTAGCACTCTTATAATAACCAAAGAGACGTAATGTCTCTAGATACAGCTAGAATATAATAATGAAAGAAAACTATGGACAGAAGATTAAAGAAGTCTTACAGGAAGGTAAGGGAGGCCGATAGGAAGCAGTTGAAATGTTGGTGTCATGGGAGGTTTTGATCTAACCTCACATCTTCCATTGATGTGAGAAAATGCCAGATGGATTCTATTTGCAAGTCATGAATTGAAAAACCCACAGCTTCATGTTTTTTTGCTGGTTTTGATAATTGTGAACTAAGCTATGATGTCAGGATTATTTATAGGCATCGTGGCCACCTAACCAAAGCATTTTCTTTAAATATAGTGGGATGTTTATGTGCTTGGAATAATTTCTTGGGTCTTCCTCTGACCAAAATAAAAGGACTCCATGGCTCTATTTGCAACCTAATTTAAGTGGTAAATATTAATTGACAGAGTCAATCATGCTGGCATCCAGCTCGCATCCGCCCCATGTCATCAAGATCTATGGTGATGGAACAAGACTAGAGGAATATAACCAACAAAGCTGCTGATCGCATAGACTTAGTAGAACACACTCAATAGAACAATAGGCTCCATAGGCATTACAGAACTGAACATGTGTCTGACTGCCAACTACTTGCATGTTTCTGACCTGCAACCACTTACAGAGAACGCAGCTCATAACAAATAAGGCAGTTCCACCCAAATGATCAACTTTATCATGGCAAAGCAAGTGACTACAGCTTGAGCGATCTCTACACATGATCATGAGCCTCCTATGAAGAGACCCTATCCAAAGACAGGAGGCTTCTTCCTTCCTTTCTCTTCTCTTTTTCATGGTAGTAAGCCTCCAAGTTTCCTATTCTTGCCCTTTTTTTTCCATTAAAATGGATTTAGATTACGGTCTTAGCATTCTTCCTTTTGTTTTAATGAGTTCAGTGTCAGAGGGCCTTAGTCAGATACAGGGCTCTTCCTTAGTAGACTAACAACCTCCATTCTCAGTTCACCATCATCATTGTGAATATATGGGGTCCCTCCACCACATCCCAGCATCATTGCTAGTGATGTGCCCAAAGGGCTTTGCAGAGGCTTTTGGGAATTGGTGCAACCTCTCTTGCGTACAAATTAATCATCTAATGTCATGAACCTAGGAGGTATTAGGTCGGCTTTCTTAAGCTTTAGACTGCAAGGCTCATCCCCTTGGTTACTTGAATTAACATCTACAATCACTATCATTAACAAACCGCAGATGTTTGATGGTTCTTTCTTCATTAAGTTCTTCACATCTTGAGAAAATTTCACAAAGTTGGATATTGTAACCCTTGGAGATGGCCAGTAAGCAGCAGGTAGGATAAAAGATCTACATTACTATTCCAACTCTACTATTAAGCAACCCTTAATTTCCTTAACTAAAAAAGACTGCTGTCACGTGTTAGCATAAATTAAAGGTCTGCATTTTGATGGTTTGATGGATTACAGCTGCACAATCTTTCCTCCGAAATCATATAGTGAGTTCACAGTCATCCATCAAACACCCTTGTAGATGGAAATATTGCATAGAGCATCACAACCACCCATTAGATACTCTTTCCTCTTAGATCAATGAGGTCCATTGCACTTGCTGAATTCTAGTGCATGTAAAACCCAGTGCTGTAACCCCTTAAAATCAGCAGGCAGACATCGGAGAATTATCAGAGCAGTTCACAGTCCATCCGTATCGATTCAGCTAATGATGAGTCTGATAAAGTTTGAGCTAAGTGGCATTTAAACCACACATTGATACTAAACTGCATCACTTTTCTCAAAACAAGGATATTCCCCTATAACATACATCCGTTCATTGCACTGCAGAGACTCAGACATGGCAGTAGAAAAGGTGAACCTGATTCTTGTTACAACCTGAGAGAAAGCAAATAAATATTACAATTGCAGTAATGGGCATTAACAAGGCATGCCTTGTTTGGGACCTTCACTTTGGTTACATAACAAGGCATGCCTTGTTTGTCATCCCTGCATAGGCTACGACAGCTCAGAAAGAATAATCACACCTTCAAGCCTTGCAATTCAGTCAGTGGACCACTCGGGGATTGTGGAATTCCAGAGGACCATTCTGGTCCAGACCTGCAATGTTCCATCATGTCTGCGAAACAACATCTGATCTCTGATCGCCATCAGCTGTCGCCTGGACCTGCGCGGCATACTGCAGGTTCCAAAGCACATCTTCCATTGATGGGCGCATTGAAGACTCTGGAGACA
Source organism: Calamus simplicifolius (assembly GCA_900491605.1). Lineage (NCBI taxonomy): Eukaryota > Viridiplantae > Streptophyta > Magnoliopsida > Arecales > Arecaceae > Calamus > Calamus simplicifolius. Next base: position 465,157 of record UESW01005026.1, read on the forward strand.
AGCACTTGTTTGTTATAGAGATCACAACGAAAGAGACTCCTGAGAAGAAGTACTGAGGATGAGAGGATCAAGAATGCACTTTCGCTCTTCATTTTTGCTAAATGACATTGCCTGCAAGAAAAGAGAGAGAGAGAGAGAGAGAGAGAGTTTTATAATAACAATTCTGCACTTGGTATAACTGAGTTTGGATGCATATAAACAAGAGCAGGACTTGTTCGGGTGTGTGGCATGCCACTGAACCATGAATTACGGATCCAGAGAGGCCCAGAAGAGACATTTTCATCTTATATGAATATTCACATTAACTGCTAGGCCAAGCACAAATGAAGCAGTGGGTCTGCAAGCAGTTCGAACGAAGCTAACAGAGGTAGGTTAAACTAAGAGCTCATCTGTCAGGTAATGCATTGACATCAAAACTAACCATACCATTACAACTGACGCAAGTTTCTGAGCAGGTTTGGATTAGTACAAGCAGCTGCAGAAGCTTAAAGGCAAATCATACCCCAAAGAAAGGATCTGGAACCTTATGCGGCTCCATTAACCATCAGAAAAAAGAGGAGAGAGCTATATGGCGAATCAATTGGACCTTCAATGTTGAATTCAAGAAATTAGATTTCACAGATGCAAATCAATTCTATCAACCATGTGGACCCATTGGCTAGTAATTTTGGCCTAACTTTAGCTACATTTAGGACATTGATATGCAGACTTTGTTTATAGAATAACAGTTAACATTTGCATTGGTCAAGACTTAAAAGTTCAACCAAGCTATATGGTTTTCTGGGTGCTTGAATCCACCAATTTGTTAACTGAGCCAACATCTTCGTTGCAGTTGAATCTACTAAGGGTATCAAACAAACTTGGTCTCATTTCAATGATAAAAGAGTGCTCTATTGGAGGTTTCAGAAATTGTAGGCAGATGAGCCCAAGAGACTTTCTTGACAAGCTTGTTGTCAATGACAATTTTTGAATAATATCAAATATTGTAGAGACTATCGTACAATAAAGCTTCCATCAAGTTAAGAGGTCTGCCTAATATGTTTATATCCTAACAAGATTCCAGTTCTATTAAGCTAACAGGTCTGCCTAATGTTGATATCCTAACAAGATTCCAGGAGGACCACCAAGGTAGAAGACTAGGATGCATCTTTTGTCACTACTGCAGAAACGTGGCTTCTAATCTCTCAAGTAACGTAGATTCAATGCAAAGTTGGCCTCCAGTCTTCTTTTTTAATATTTTTTCCACGATGATTTATGCTTCAAAGTGGGTGATCTTTCACATCCCTAACTGAAGATAATGGTCACGAGCATGAACATAAGAAGTATCATAGCAAGAGACAACTAGTTTTACTTGTCTTCAAGGTAAAAGGAAATGTTGTTGAGTTGAGCAATACAAGTTCTACAGAGAATAGATGTAGACCTTTCAATCATTGTTCTTTTTGTGTTCATACATATGTTTGTGTTCAAAACAGGGTATTAGAAACCCCATAGCCAAGGTATGTACTGAACCATACTGACCAAAAAACAGTTTGTGTTTGCTGGTTGGTTCAGTATGAGCCTCAAACTAGACCAAACCAGTCTGAACTGATCCAAACCATGCTGAACGACCCAGTTTGGTCTGATTCAGACTGGTTCAGTTTGATTTTAGGTGGCAGGCTGTGGGCTGTCATGTGAGTTCATGTGAGCCTTTGATATGCGAATGCAGCTGAAGAAGTGGCAGCCGTGGCTGTGGTCATGGCCACTGGATGATGGTTGTGGTAGACGGAGTGGAAACCCTAAGAAACTTCTAAAGAAACCAGGGAGAAGAGTTGAGAATGCCCTTTTTTTTTTGAAAAAAAAAAAATGGGCTGGGCCTAGATATGAAACCCAGTGCTTGGGGCTTGGGCCCAATAATTAAGCCTAGTTCAGGCTAAGTAATAAGGCCTGGGTCAGGTTAAAGTCTGAGCCAAACCAATGCTTTATCTGAACTCAGCTCGAAATTGATACAGGCCTTAATTTTAAGTCACTCTCGATACGAATATAAACAAACCCAGCCCATAACCTAGTATGGGCCCATTTCCAGCCTTAGAGCCCACTCAAAAGGGGAGAGGGAGCGTGAGAGCCTCTTGTGAACTCTTGACCTCTCTTTTTCTTGAAAGCTTCATATAATCCTTATTTTTAAAGAAAATTTGAACCAAAAAATGAGGGGGATTTTAGCCCAAATTACGTATACCTCCTCCTATTCTCCTTCTTCCTTTCTCTTTTTTTAAATCTTCTAAAAATGAAAAAACATAGTTAAATTATGCCAAAATTTTGGAGTTTGGCATGATTTCGTAATATGTTGTAAATGTAAGGATGATCTACTCAAATCAGTCAAAATCTTGATTTTTCACTAAATATTTTTTTTAAATTAAAAATATATTTTTGGTTTAAAATTAAAAAATAACAAATTTCAAAGAGTGATTGTAAAATCAAAATCATGACTGTTTTAATTTCTTCAAATTTAGTATGTTCATTAATTTTACACTCTAAGCCTAAATTTTAATAAATTTAAAAATTAACGATGATCAACACATGTTTGAGGGCTAGAAAAAATATATGCAACACCTCTGGTTGGATGCCACATGAATATAAATTAAAAATTATTTGCAAAATTTTTGTAATAAAATATTTTATTTAAATATGAAGTTCATTTAGAAAATTATGAAAAATTAATACTATATATAGATGTTTTAGAAGCATTTTCTGATGTATTGATCATATTTTTTTGCATGATAGCAAAAATTCACTATTTTTAAAAAACTAAATAATTATGAAGCGAGAAAAAGATGTATGTAGCACCTATGAAATGAGTGCTACATGAATCTGAATTAAATTAAAATTTTAAGATATTCTAAACTTTTAATATTTTTAATTAATAAACTAATTTTAAAAATATTTAATTAATTTATACAATTATGAAAAACTAGAATTTTCTATAGATAATTTAGAAGTATCCTATGATACATTGAACAAAGTTTTTAATTGATGATGAAAATGCTCTATTTTTTAAATTTGCAAATATATATCGACTGGTAAGGGTTAAAGATGTAAGGTCAGCATTTAGCTGATGGTTACCCTAATGTCAACTAGTATCGAAAATGCCCACAGAAGGCCCACCAATTGATGAAAAAGTAGTTTGTAGATTTCGAGGCATAAAAGCAAAGAGTTGCATAAAAGGTGGAGGTGGAGCAATAGGCAGCAGAGCCACCATCTTATCACTTGAGGGAACCGAATGAATACAAGGAGTCAAATCCAGATAATATGGAGGCAGAGATGATCAAGAAGGATGAGATTGCTGGGGATAAAGCTCAGTTTACTATGGGACCCTCGTGGTATAAGGAGGGTGGTGGTTTGAGGACGTTCAGGATAGACTCATCAAGTATCTACAAGAGCTCATCGATGGGAGAGGTACGTAATAAGCAAAGCCAAATAGCTTCTATATTTGGGTCCTTGAGTAGCAAGGGGAAGAAGTCCAAGCATATAAGCTCAAATGCAAAAATTCATGATGTTAATCCACATCTTTCTAAGCAGAGCTCATAACAACAAAGAATTGACACGATCTCATGAACGACAGAAAATTTGACATGTGAAAGTCTCCTGGAAAGTGGTTCTTCTTCAACCACATTGCCTCCTACCAAAGCAATTGGGAGACATATGGCCTCACCTTATAAGCGATGAATGGACACGACCTAATAGATAGAGCATCATAAATTTCCTTACATATTGTGACAGAAAGATGTTCTTCCGCAAGTCTATAGATGCTTTGGACATAGTACATGATCCACATTACATACTCAAACTAATGGAGAATATGGTTGATGAGAGAGAAGAGCAACATATCTAGGTAAATCTATTGTGATCTATTCTCTCTGATGGATATGGAGAAGCAGGAACGAGGAGGTTCTCCAACATAAAGTAACAAATACAAGAAGTGCGTTGATCCGAGTTGAATGTTGGCCTATGAATTTTTCAGAGCCAGAACCTTATGCATACATTGAAATTCTAGCATCCCCATGCATACATTAAAATTCTAGCATTTGGGGATGCTCTACTCCTACTCTCGAAGGAGTATTAGATGATATTTATATTTCCTGATATCCCCCACCACTTGGATGGTTAAAATTGAATTTTGATGGCTCCGTTCAAATGGATTAAGCAGGAGCTGGTTGCATTTTCATGATGAGTTTGGCCAATTCATTGCTGCAAGAGCTACTCCTCTTATGATTGTTTATGTTCCCTCAGGCAAAAATTACAGCTGCATGACATGGAATGAGAAAAGCCATCTCTATCTCTCCAGCTGAATGTTTTATTATTGAAGGTGATTCTACAGTGTCATTAGGTGGATAAAGCATGCTTCTCAAAGTCTTCATCCATTACTTCATAGCAAAGAAGATGCTCTACTCAAACAAATATTCTATCATCATAAATTATGTTTTCAGAGAGGCAAACCAAGCAAGCAGCAGACTTTTTTGCTACTACACTTGTGACTCTTTCTTGAGGCTTATGTCGGATTAACACCCCCCTTGATGATTTGTTTTCTATTTTGGATTGCTAAAATTTCTCTCTACAAGCATTATTATTGCCCAATCTAATCATAATGAAATTTGGGGGACTATATCATGAGCAGGATGATGTTGTGCCTCCCAAAGAAGGCATATGATGAGGTAGAAATTGCTTGCCTTACATGAGCTACTTTATATAAACTCACTCATGAGCATCAAGATGTCTATTGTGAGCCTCACCTTGAGGCTCGTGATGAGGTGAGTCGTTGAGCTGACCACTCGTTCAAGTCATCTAGATGTGCTATTTTTCTAACTTAGCAGTTCTAGAAGTTCTATCATCATGATGCGGGTAAATAATTGCTGATATATTTGTTACTGCCACTAAAGCCACTAAAGTTGCTGTCAGTTTCAAATTCCAAACATTAATCGTGACCAAGATTCGATGTATTGATAGACACCACCCCATATCTGGCATACTATACCATGCTAGTACCAAAACATGGTATAAGGGGTATATCGAGTCGTAGTACCCCGTGCCAAGCATATCAATATTGCACCAGTATGGTATTAGTAGGAGGTTTGATACTAAGATTACAAACCTTGAGCACAACAAAAGTTGAATCTTATTGATATTTTATTATTTTATGTTTTTGACAAACAAATTCTGGTGATGAAACAACTAACATGGTGGTGTGTTGGGCTATTTGATTCCCAAACTTCTATTCTTGGTTAGTTATAGATGCATGCCTTGGTTTATTTGCAACTTTTGAGATTAATATGATGAATGATTTAACTTGATTTTGGTCATTTGCATTTTACAAGTTGAAAAATGCATATGCCAATGATATGAAATACTAATCTGCGATGATCATCAAGCTTCATCATCAAAGTAACCGTTTTTCCTTTTTTTTAATTAAGTACTTGTTTCTTGTGTTTAATTCTGCTTATGTATGAGTTTTTATACATAGCCGATCCTAAGCTTGGATAAATGAGGAGGGTTATTGTAGGCTGATGATCAGTATAAAAGTGTAGTCACACCTAGCCGACCCCAATTAATTTGGGATTGGCTTTGTTATTGTTGTTGTATCATGAGCAGGATAAAAATTCCAGTTCATAAACAAAACCATAACTATCAAGCCATCTACCATCTATTTAGACTCCAATTATTGAATTCTTAATCATCAGTAATTACTATCAAGATAAACCACTGGTGTTATTATGAACCTTGGATCAGTACTTCCACTTTAAGATGCCCAAATAAGCAGGAAGTCAAACCATGATGTTCCTTTGATATGTTCATGAAAGATCATGGGATTCATTTATATCAATGACAAGATGTTTAACCTCAATATTTATATTCTATTTTACCACAACTTGCATTAATAAAAGAATGTTACACATACCAGTTCACATAGGAAATAATCTTCTCCTTTTTCAGATAGTGCTGGTCCAACAAGTGCTTCAAGCAAGATTAAGCCAAAGGAGTAAACATCATCATCAAAATTTCGCATTTCCCTACAAAGACGAAATATCTGAAGTCAATTTTGGAAAAAGAATCAATACACTGATTCTGTAGTGAAAAACCATGAGTGCTCTGGGAATAGAGTCTCACTGTTTTATTGTCCTATAAAAGATCTAATCCTTTTTAAATCATACAAATCTACTTTATTTTACAGTTTTAAGAAGAGTTGTTGAGACTCTACAGATTGAATAGTGTTTGGTGCCTCCATAATGTACTGCAGAAATGATTATCTACAGCCATTGTTATCTAAAGTTTGCAAAAATTGAGGGGGGAAGCACTGGTGGAGTTATTTATGCTACTATACAAGGGCTAATATTAACCAGCACTGCTCAGGCAGTTTTCAGTCAAAAAAGTGTAAGAATAGGCACTCACCATGCTGATGATTCACTGTGAATAGATTTCTGACTTTCTACGCTTGCCTGCAAGCCGGATGGCAGCATATCATAGAACTATTCAACGTAATATCAAAAATGCATAAATAAAATGCTTAGAGTTTCATAAAATGGACTGAAGAACAAATTTGCCGATTGTATTGAACTTTGACACACACCTCATGCTTGTAAATTTCTTCAGATATAATGGACAACCCATAATCGCTCACTTTTGCTATCAAGTGCTCGTCAAGCAAAATGTTATCTGTCTTCAGTCGATTATTGAAGCAACCAGGGATAATTCCTGTATGTAGAAAATGCACAGCCTTTGCTATGCCTATCAAAATTGCCATTCTGTCTGACCACTTAAGAGCCCTCTCCAGACTGCACTCTACAGGACAAGGTATAAGAACAAAAGCCATCACACATCATATAAAGAGAACATATATTAGTAGTTTAATCAAGGATCACACTTACCAGAAAGATGAGTACGCAGATTTCCATTGGGAACATATTCGTAAATAAGGAAGACCCTGTTTACACCGGAATCATCTGTTGCACCATCAATACAGTGTCCTAAGAGGCAAACCAAATGTGGGTGACGAAGTTTTGAAAGCAAATCTAGTCGAAGCTTTAAGTTTCTAATTGAATATCTCTTGAACAATGCCAGACATCTTATTGCAACAAAAGTTCCATTTTCTAATCTTCCCTTGTAAAGCTGAAAAACATGAGAAGTTAGTTTGTCAGATAATGAATTTAATATAGCAGAAACCAAGCACCACAAAGGGATGGAACAGAAACAGAAACTACGGTAGGCCTCATTAATATTTATGATAACCCAAGTTCGCATAACAAATGAAGAAAACCTCACTAGATATTCTTTATTTCTCTAAAACTTCAGCAGTAATGTAGCTCATAAAGTATTATTTCACACTTTAATGAAAAATAAATTCACTGAATATTATGTTTGGTTATAGAATATGGCATTTCATCAATGCCATGTGCTTACTATAGTTTAGGTCTAACTATTGCATAGGACCTTGAGAAGAAAATTTGTGATGACCTATGCAAGCATGTTTTTGATCCCTCATCAACCGTACAGGGACTGGTCCTGGATACTTGGGTAGGGCCAAGGATCCCAATTAACAAATTCTAGCTGGTCTTTTTTGTACAAGGTCCTGGGTCTTTTATATATTCCTATAGGCCTTATAGACTAGGGCACACTGTAGTATGTGCCTTTTCAAAGTTGACTACGAGCTATATGTAGCATTTGCAATTGGTCCTGTCCCAAGTAAGGACACGGCTTAAATGGAACAAGTGCACGAGGATTTACACAGGCATTTTAATCCTACGCTGATTGTGCAGTGGGATGCCCTTGTGTCAAGGTTTGGGATGGCTTTGTCTCATGGTTCACCATGCCATTATGTACTGCCCCATGTTGAGCATACTTACCATATCTATACTAAACCAATGCTTGATATGATAGTATACTGAGTGTCAGTATACTAAACCGATCAATACTGACATTGTACCAACATTAAAGTAGTAAAGGTACCAAAACTCTAGATACTTGAGTAAGGTGAAGAACCCCAATTAATAACTTACATCTAGTCTACTTTAGTAAGGTTCTAAGTTGTAAAAAAATCATATTCCCATGCAACAAAGTTATATCATAAAAAAGGGTTTTTTAAAGTACCAATATCGGCTCCCATGCCTACACCTGACTACGTGAGCATAGCAAATCCCAATGCAATATGCCACTCTAATGTCAACTGTTTCAACAAGGGATTACCACTTATGAGTTCCTTATCATGTGCAATCATAAAATTTGCATATATTTTCAAGGCTTAAAGATCAATTTTAGTACTTGATAACATCTTAGAACCAAAGTTTAGGACTTCAAACATTAATTTTGCTGGCCAAAAAACTAGCAGTAAATTTAACAAGGTAGCATCACAAAAGTATAGCAGCACATTCTTAATTAGATTCTGGAAAATCAAATATTGACATTTAGATGCAAAACTAAAAGGTTCCAGGCAATGGTAGATACAAGTCAAACTAAAAGTTAGGAAACTTAAAGCAATAAACTAAAGGCTAAGATATTAAGAAGTTAAACCTAATCTGTGGAGACCCAGAAGGCTTCACACCTCCTCTTCCCATTGGAGCTTCAACCATGCCCCTCTTGTCTTTATGGGGCCTTAGCGAAAGAACCCTGGCCTCTCACATAAGCCTTCTCATGAATCACGAAGTTGCACATGGATTCTCAAGCAACTTTACATGACTCAAGAATTTAAGAAGAATCTTAAGAAAAATATTTTTGTTTTGACGATGGCCAATAATTTATGGGAGGAATTTAAAGGTTCCGGGCTCCTTAGATCAAAGGAAACTTGTGGGGGCCTCCTGGAACTCGACCTAGGTCATCTCAACTAAAAAAATTCAACAAAAGAGAGTTTCTAGAACAAATATCTTTCCAATGGTGAGAAAGCTGCTATTGGAAGGCTTCTGCCAGTAATTAGTTGACCGTCTGATAGCTTTTGATGGTATGCAGGATCACCATTGGATAGTCTGGTCTTCATCTTTGACCTGGGCTTGACTTCTGAGATTTCAGACAATGACAAGTTCTCCATCCAGTGATTTTGGACAGCATGGGTGTTTACATCCATGTTAAAGTCCAACTAGTAGCCTTTTAGAAAAAAACCTTCTAACATTGATATGGGCACTGTCAATTTCTTCTAACGGTGATCTATTCACCACCAGATGCTTTTTGTCTTTGGACGGTGAGCCAACTACCTTCAGATAGTTTTGATGGTTGATTATCTGTAGTCAGATTGTCTGGGTTGTGCTTGGGCTTGAGATGGCCCTAGGCATCAGGAATTGTCATTTCGGGTGCTTAGTGCACCTCCGGTTTGCATCATTAATTATTTTCTCGCTCTTCTTTTCCAACTTCTTCCTCCTATTCATGTCCCCTCCTCACCATTTCTCTTTTTCGCTCTTACTCCATTTTATTTTCCAATGGAACCTATTTTGATTTAGAATATTTATTTTATTTTCTTTCTTTATCCTTTTTACCTGATTCTTCCAATTCTCCTCTCTCTTTTTTTTTTTTTTTGTTCTCCTTCCATTCTCATCTGCCACTAATTCTCCCAATTCTTTGTTCATTTCTGTGCATTTTTTTCTTTCAAATGTCCTAAGCTATGATGACTGGAGTGGTATATGAAGCAGCTGAAGAGCACTTGTTAGGCCAAAGAGGCTAATAAGGGCAGTTAAAAATTAAAGAAGAAACAAAAAACATCTTTTATAAATATTACAAAAACTAAATAATTCTAGAGGTGACTGGTGGAGGTCGAGTTGATTAAGAGAAGATAATTACATAGGGGGATGCAAATCTGAGAAAAGAAAAAGAGACCATAGAGCTCCTTGAGTTCCCTTTCAAATCAATATCGATTTGGCACAAAAATGAAGAAAACATCTTTGAACATTTTGAACTGCCTAACTGGCCCTGATGACATGAGGATATATCATTCATTAACTTTCAAGTACATAGTTGAGTGGAGTTTCCTTCTGGTAGACACAATTGTATGATTTCAAGTGAAAAAATTCACAATTAACTAAAAATGACAAAATTGGGGAGGTTGTGCTTGCTATCACCTGGACAATCACCAATTATATCTCACGACTTAAAATATTTTGACAAGGACTTTGAAAGACATGATGTATCACGTTTCAATAAAATTGATAAAGCAAAACAAGCTAATGTCATCCATAAAATTTTTGATGTTAGCACAACCCAAATGAAGCATAGAAATTTGATCAACAATCTCTAGCAAGAGATTTATGAAAAAAAGCATGGCTCAAAACCAACCATATAAGGAAATCACAACAATACAATTTTGAAAATCTAGTTATTTTTCCAACTAGACTTGCATCAAAACTATATATAATAAAGAGTATTGCTGATATGTTAGGGAATAATTACCATACCGTAAAATATAATATGCAAAGATGATAGTACTTAATAGGTTATAGATAGCAGATAATGTTAAGTACTTTATTGAAGATTTTCTAGTTCACTAGGCGTCTATTTCACTTGGTGTCATATATCTATTTTCCAGCTAAAACAGATATGCTAAAGAATATTGTCTATAACAAACACCAACAATGACTCTCTCTTTGATGTTCACTTAGCTGCTTTATTGTTTTACCCAGTTTTCAATCATGCGATGAAAAATTGTTTGATGCGCATAGTTCTCTATAAGAGATATCAACACATTTAGTGAGATTTCCAGAGGTTCATAAATGAGCACCTTCCCTATTGAACCCTCGCCTATGTATGCTGAACGTTCAAAATTTTTTGTTGCTTCTTTTAACTCTTCTAGAGAAAATACTCGATAGGTAGGCAACACCTGCGTTCCTAGCTTCATGGCATGGGAAATATACCCTGAAAAAGCAAAGCGGTCAGGCAGTCAGTTCCAACCTAATTTCTCATAGCATAGCATAAGAAATGTACATTTGGTTCATATTAAATTCATGGTTACAATGCTATAATTTGCAAGTGGGGCAACTATACAAGCAAACAGATATAATTCTATCACTTAATATCTTAAAAACTCAAATTATAATTCTCTTAAATGTTCTTGTATACTTTGTTTTAAGTTAAAACAATTCATATCTTCATGTTTCTTGGTAGTGAGATGTAACAATATGAGACCCTCTATTGTACAGGATGCATAAATTTGATATGCTTTAAAGTTTAAAGCTCATTATAATCATTGTCCAACAATTTAAACCAAATAGAGTTTATAGTGCAGAGTTTTATACATAGTTCGCCTCAAGCCCAGATAAAGAATGAGGGTTGCAATAGGTTGACAGCCTAAAACCATAGTCATAACCTATGGAGTTTGTGGTGCAGAATATTAACTCAAGAAGGCTCCATCAAATATTTGAGCATATTTCTAGAACCGCTGGTTAACGCGATAGCAACTTTACTGTTCGCAGTTTGTGGCAAAAGAGGGAACTGGCATGCAACCCAGAAGGGTGGTTATGCCCTAAATTTTTTATTAGATATATCAGCTGATCACTTTAATACATACATATTCAAAGTATGAAGTAATTTAAGTTTTCTGAGAAAGTGCAAATTGGACAGCAAGCATGATAGAGGGAAACAAGAATGGATAGCAGTAGAAATCAAAGTTGATCTAGATTTTGATATGCTTTGGATTCATGAAGAATATTGGACAGTTAGTAAGTCACATAGCAGTTTGGCCATCATAGTAAATAGGATAGGTGTAATGAATATGGAGTTCAAATTGAAGATTAGGCAAGTAGACAAATACACACACATATAGAGGTACACTTGGCTACATTTGAAGGCAGCCAAGTTTAGGATCCGATCACTTTCGGATCTACACAAATGCCGGAGCCACCCCACCTTTTTTACTTTTTTTCATCTTTGAGATTTATGAATTATGTGGATCCAAGGGTAAGGAAAGTGATTGGATTTAGGCTTGGTTACATTCAAATGTAACCAAGTCTACCTTTATATACGTACATACATACATATATATATATATAGATATATACACACATATATATATATATATAGATAGATATATATATATATATACATATATATACATACATATATATATACATATATATATATATATATATATATATATATATATATATATATATATATATATATATATATACATATATGTGTGTGTGCGCGCGCACCAAGAGATATGACCTTAATGAAGGAGCAGAACACGGCATGTTGCTTTGTTTTAAGGAGCAGAGTCTCCAAAGGAACACAAAGAAGCCAAAAGTAAAATCTCAAACAAAAAGTTCATGAATAGAAACAATCATAAGGAGAGCAGGGAGCTTAAGCAAGGAGAAGAAAAAGAAACAAACTACAGCAATGCTATGAACTTTTTTCAAAATAAACCAGAGAAAGACACACACACACACACACACACACACACACACACACACACATCTCAGAAAGTGGAGCAATAATAAATTTACTCACCAAGCATGCATCATGCAGTATTAAAGGAAAGAAATGGTTATGACAATTAAACCATCCAACAAATGACTAAGTTAGAATTGTGGAGAGGCTTCCAAAGGAAGGAGATTTAGGTGAAGGCCCACTGCCCTAAGAGCTCAACTATTAAGAAGAGGCAAAATAGCTTACATCAAATCAGAGAGAGGTATTCTCCTATTGTAGTAAATACTTTCTAGGAAAGAGGCAAATTTAGGACCTAGGAAATAGCAAATAAGATTTTCATATTAAGTTGATCCTAAGACAGGGTTGGCATGCCATCAGTAGAAATAATTAGTGCGTGCATCAAATAACATTCTTTTTCTCCTGCATCAACAATCAAGATGCATAACAAAACTAGAGGATTAGTCTTCTAACAGTTAAGTGAAAAGACATATCAGAAGAGTGTGTTCTCAATTAAGGAATATAGAGAAGTTTTCAGAAAACATAACACTTACTTGCATTTGCAAGAAGCTCAGAGGAGAATCCTGTGGCTGAATTTTCTTGCATTGGCTTTGGCAATAAGCGCTGGTCTGCTATTACTCGCTGGCAATTTCTTCTGCAGACAACCAAAAACACTACCAAGAGCACTAGCACAAATAGAGAAATTCCTCCAATGATGGAAACCATCAATCCAATGTCTCTACTCTTGGTATCTTTCCCCTTGATTTGATTTTCTTGGCAATATTTACCTTTATGCTGATGTTGAGCGTCGATGGACAAACAATTCCAGTTGAACTTAACAACTCTCTTGTTTGAATTTGAGCTCAAGCAAGAAGGTAATACACCAGTTAGTCTATTTGCAGATACATCAACATACCCAAGCTGGCTGCTGCAAGTTATACTGCTGGAAATGGATCCAATGAGCATATTAGATGCCAGGTTCAAATAACTGATGTTTGGCAGTGAAAAAAGCTCTGCTGGTGGCGACCCCTCGAGCAAGTTATATGATAGGTCAAGATGTTGTAGCCGACTCAATTCCCTAAATTGCTGTGGGATCTCTCCAGTCAATAAGTTCTTGCTAAGCAAGGCAGTGACCAATCCTTTGGGCAATGCTGGTAATTCAGAATCTAATTCATTGTCCCTCAAATCCAACAACTCCAGACTTGTTAAGCGACTTAGGTCGGGGATTTTACCTGAAATATTATTGCCTGACAAAGCTAGCTCAGTGAGAGTGGTGACTCTGCCAATTGATGATGGCAACGGCCCCTGCAAGTGATTTCCCTGCAAGCTCAAAACTGTAAGGTTTGAAAACGAGTCAAACCAATCAGGAACCGTGCCATTGAAAAAATTCCCATCCAGACTCAGTGTTTGAAGCCTCGTCATGGCTGATATCTTGGAGGAATGGAACCATGTAGAAAGTTGGAACTCAAATCAAGCACTTCGAGAGAATTCAGCCGGTGGATTTTGTTGGGAAGAGGACCCCATATCCCCAAAGAAACCAAGATCACCACTTTCAAGGTTGTCAGCCTAGTGAGCGTTGTGATAAAGGAATCAGTAGAGAAGCCTTGAGACAGTGTCAGAGCTGGGATCGAGTAGCCTTCGAACTCTCTCGGCTTGGCAAGCTTGTCACCCACAATTTTGAGCATGGTGACTGCGCCTCCTTCGCAAGCGACGCTGACAACCGGCGAAGATGGGGCATAGCAAAGGTCATCCGTGTTGTTCCAAGCATCCAACTGTTTGGGGTACTGCAACTGCTTCCTTAGCTGCAGCAGCTGCTGGGTTTGTGATGTTTGTACTTGCTCGGTTCTCCGGGTCAAGAACAACAAGCAAGCTAATATGACAACAAGAAACTCGAGAGCACGCGCCATCAAACCATACAGATTGCTGGAAGGATTCTTCTATAATAAAACAGTGGCATAGAAGGGAAAGATCGGAAAACAAGAAATTTTGGGGAATAAAACACGGTCGACTCAAAGAAAACCCCCAAAAATTGCTTGCTTAACTCTCTGCCTGAAATGCCACAGGGAGCTTCTATATTCCGTTGAAAATTTCAACTTTTCCGCAGACTTGGGCTTTCCTGTGTTACCAATCAGCTTGGAGAAGGAGCAAACCCACCAAACCAAAGGAACACAAAACCCTAAAAACCCTGAAAACTCCAACCCAGGCGGCGATCAAAGAAGAGATTTTTACATCAAAACTCAACTTCCCGTCCCAGCTGGCGAGCACCCGCCAAGAAAAACCACGAATTTCTCCGGCATCCGAGGAGCTCGCAGGAGATCGCTGCAATGGCGGAGAAGGGAAGGGTAGCAAATGACGAGAGTTCTTAAAGGCCGAAGGTTGGTCCCATGGTCGGAAACCTTGACTTCGGGGAAGAGGGCATCGATGGGGAGGGGGAAGGACGAGAGCATATGCGGTGACCGTACGACCGTATTTAGAGTGCCCACATGGCTTCTCCCCCTGGCAACCGGCATCCGTCCACCGCCATTAATGGCGATGCCCAGAGCTCTCTCTCCCCTTCTCCCTCTGCGTCGCTTTGTATTTGCGGTAAAGACACCGATGAATTCCCACTGGCTTTGGCTCCCTTGGAAATGACCGTTGGGCCCTCCTTGGCCAAGGAGTGCTTCAAACCAGCCGTTATTTAACTAAACTTTTGACAGCTATGGGATCAAAATATATATATATATATATATATAGATAAATAAATAAAATAATTGCACTTGATTTGATGAGCTTGTCCTTGGGAGGCAAAGGTGGTGAGGTACCATGAATTTCAAACTTCTCCAGTTCGTATTTCTCTAGAATGTTTTCCTCTTGCCATGTGCAATGCCTTGGTTGTGGTGGATGGCAGGGATCTGGGTGAGATAATTTCTTGCATTTGTTTGTAGCTTTTGAACAAGTTAATTATGAGAATATGCCAAAGTATAGAAAATTTAATTATTATTTTATACTTTGTTTAATTTTTGATTTCTTTGAAGGTAGAGCTTTTGTTTGTATTAGATGTTAAGTGACTCAATTCCTGTGCAGTGCACAATAGATCAGTGGTTATTTTGGCAGTGAGAATTCAATGAAATGGCAATCAAACATAGCAACCTCCTGAGTTTTTTTTTTTTCCTTGGAAAAGAAAAAAAAAAAAAAAAACAGTCTAGCCTAATTCCTTGAGATAATAGATAGGAGGTAGTAAACCATTTATCCATGACAAAGTTATGGATTGCATACAAGGCATAGCAAACCATTTATTCATTATCTTTTCACCGAATCTTGTTCATCAAAGGATCTGTTTCAGTAAATTTTATTCTCAATCTTTTCACTCAAACTCAAATTATCTTACTCCGCAAACTAATGATTGTTGCTATTTATTCTCCTATTTTTTTAAAATGTTGCATTTTCGATGCTTCATTATATGGATCAGTGAAAATTGACAGAATAACTCTTACATTGTCCAGACATAAACATATTCAGTGATTAATAGGATTATATATTAATCATTCTATTAATTTTAATTAATCTTGTGTAATAAAATATCAGTCATGCAACATTCTTAAGACATAAGCAGATAAACTATAATAATGAAAAATTTGAGAATTAAAATAAATTTTGATTAAAAGTATATTTTTTTAAATATATATATATATATATTTATAACATTCAAATCCAACTCAATATCAATTAAAGCAGGGCCTCATTGGATCACTTTTAAAAAGATTTTTGCAATGGCATGCAGAAAAACAAAATAATTGGACTCTCAAAATCAGCACTTTTCTAAGCCAATGTATATATGAGCATGGATGTATCATTTCCAACTTGCTTTAACATGACAAATGCACTACAACTTGTCCACTATGATGTTAAGTGAAATACTAGGATGCCACAACTATCAAACCTCAAATGTCAACATCATTAGCCTTTAAGTGTTTATATTATATACTTAGAACATGTGGCCATTCTGTGCCTAAATAGTGATAGGCTTAGTGGAGAGTAAAGTATCAAGACTATTTCACTCACCAAGCTTCCATTGCATGGTCCCATGACACATACTAATCAATAGCATGTACACAAGGCAAGTGACCAAAAACAAATCCACAGAGACTGCCAACATCAGCAACATTATTAAAACAACGATGTGTGTCTCTCTGAGTACTTTTTTGGACAAGAAAATGGAAGCTCGGGTAAATATTGGTGTGATGACAAGGTTAGGCCTTGATATTTTGTACCAAGAAACAAAACTTTTACCTACTTAGCCAACCAGCATTTCTAATAATAACATCTTGGAGAGGCAGTGAGAGATCGATCCAGCGATTGGTTACTTCGAATTTTATTTAGATGGCAGTAGACTTTCGATGCTTAAACTTTCACTTAAAAGGATTTTAAATATGATGTATTCAGTGTTTGATATGGAGGATAAGGAAGGATATCCTCCTTATTCCCAAGCTAAAGGGATAGGTCTGAAAAAATTTAACCAGAGATTTATTCCATAGAGAATCCAAAATGACTAAAGTTATTCCTCGATGGCAGACTTGTAAATTTAAAAATATGCTTATTTCTCAGCTATCCCTGGATAAATGCTATCCTTTACATTTATACAGGGATAATTTTTAGGCTATCAAACACTACCTTAATGTTTCAATATATAAAATCAATTCAAAATTAATGAAATAGTTAACATAGCAAATATCAAAGCTATTTATGTCATCGATTTTAACAAATTTTATAAATAAAATATCAAAAAATATAATATTTTTAAAATATAAAAAGGTTAAATTATAGCAATTAAAAGTTTAATAATTAAAATAATTTTTTTAAAAGTAAAAAATTAAGAATTAAAAGTATATTTTAGTTATTTATTTATTTTCTTCTGAAAATAATTGTAATAAGAGTGAAGGCCTAAGAGGCCAACAGTGTCATTTCAGTGGGAACCATTTATTGCAATTGTAGATCAGCAATCAAGACTCAATTACTGGTTTGAAGGTGGGGTCGTTGCTGATTGCCCTTGTCTGCATGTGCTTACGGACGAGTGAAAAGAAGTAAAAGGATATATATAAACTACCAACCAATCAGAGGGAAAGAGATGGGAGAATGCTCGAGAGCCCCCTGCTCCCTGCCATTAAAGGTGGTGGACTTTACCTTTGGGAGCACGGCGCATTGAAGGAATCCTGCTTGGTTTGCGAGGCGCATGGGTTTTTTTTGGCTTTTGGACCCCTGGCACTTTTATTCGTACCATGGGTTGCGACAGCCTTGATTTCTTTATTCGTACCATTTCTCTCATGCAAGTGGTGAGAAGGTGGAGGGGGGCTTCTCTTGGATGTCTGGGAGGTGGGCCTTTGTACGGGTTAATTCTCTTTATGGAAGAATAATTGAAAGAAGATAGGACTGTGGAAGAGCACGTGTGATGCAGCTGATAAAAAAAAATAAAAAATAAAAACTAATGAAATGTTTTAAAAAATATTTTATATGTAATGTTTTAGAAATTAAAATGCTCATCAATCAAAAGAGGGGTCTTTATGGCTTGAGCTCCCACCTCTGGGTTATGTCAAAGTGAACTTCGATGGTACTATGTCGGTCCGTATACCGATTTGGGTTTATCATTAGGGGGACTAAAGGAGAGCTTGCGGTTGGGCTCTCTCGACATTTCGGTTCTTATGGCAGAGTTACAGGCTGCTTGGGCTGGCATCACCTACGTTGTTCGCATTTTGCGCTCTTATCGAGTGGTTATTGAGGGAGATTCTTTTATGGTCATCCACTGGATTAGACGGGATGTTGATCTATGTTCCTCCTATAACCCTTTGATAAGTGATATATGGGCTTCTCTCCAGTCTACTATGCTCTTTGATCCATGTCTATAGGAAGCCAACGTTGCAGCGGATGGGTTGCCTCGGCTGTAGCTCGCCATTTTAATCAGTGAAAATGGCATCTGATGACCCCTGTCCGATTATTTTGGAGCAAATTATGTAGTCTGATACTTCGGTTTGACTCATTTTAGAGTGGTGTGATCGTCTGCTTGTAACAAAAAAAAGGGATCAGATGATGGTTAATGATTCAGTCATTGGATCAATCATAATCATCTTATTATATCTCTTATCGAAGAAGTAACTTTTCTTAAATTCATCATTTTTATCTTGATTTCTTTATTTACTTAATTTTTTTATTTATATCTTTTTTTACTATCGTCATCATTTCTCTTTGTGTGCTCTCATCTTCGCTTCTCTGATCAAACTTCATCTTATCCATCCTAGCTATCCATGGATCACTTTTCTCTGTGATTCGAAGTTTTCTCGATGAATCATTCAATTTCGAGGGGAAGAACTAAGAGGAACTTGGCATGTCCTAGAGCGGGACTTATATAGAGATGAAATTTTGGAAGGAGCTTCGGGAGCTGATGAAGAAGAATAGAGTTTAGGGGTCAAGTTTAGGGTGGTTAGGTTGGAGCCAATGGCAAAGTGGAGGAGGTAGTAAAGAAGATGATATATCATGCAAGTTTAAGAAATGAAACTATATGAAAATAAAGAATGTATACTTAGTTTTTTTTAATCATATTCATACACACTACATTATATATATATATATATATATATATATATATATATATATATATATATATATATATATATATATATATATATATATATATGGATTAAACGGCTGAGCTCTTCTTCTTAAGAGTTTACCAAATTGTATTCGATTGATCATATTGGATCCAAGATCAGACCTAATCTAGTTTGACTCAACTTATGCCGACCCTTATGTCTAACCGATTTAAGTAATCAGTCCGATCTAATCCTTAAAATGTTGTCTATATGTATATGAAAAAATATGATTATTTCATAATAAATTGATCTCAAATCTGATAAATTATACCAATCTCTTTTTACAAATGCCTCGTAGCATTATTCTGATAATTTAAATTGCAATATATTACTATCGCATGGACGGTCACGGCAGTGCATGAATTAGGTTCCTATGGCCTTCAATAATAGCACTTGTCTCGGTTATAAAACAGGTAAGATGGTGACAAGTGGGGCATTGAATTCTATATATGATGGGACCCTGTGGTGAGTTGAGTCGTATAGTTTGCAAGCCGATCAAACCTCGAAATTGGTCAGATTTTAGTTTAAAAAATTTTCAAATAAAAAAAATCAGTTTAATTATAATTTTAATTTAAAAAAAAAATCAAAATATATTAAATTAAATTATATATATTATAGCTTTTTATTTATATTATATCTAAAATTAAGATACTATAGACATGCTTGAATTAATATAATATATAAAAGTTATGTTTTTTTATTGTAAAAAATAAATTATCATTGATTGCATAAAATTTACTATGAAAACCGATTTTATGGCTATTTAAAGTAGATATATACAAACTAATGTATCAAACTGAAACCAAATCAAACATTTTACTTAACTTCGGTTCAATTTATTAGAACAATCGATTCGGTTCCAACTTTAGTTTTAATAAATTAGTTTGATAAAATTTGGTTTAGCCTTAAAAATAGCTCTAAACCGACAAGTAGCATTTCAATTTGTCACACTAAAGTTGAGCACGGCATTGAAGGAAATTTCACGTAAAGACATCTATCTTGATACTAATGTCTCGTGCTTGTGTTTCCTTGGACTTTTGCACATTATGATATGCACGTTCTGTCCATTCCTTGCCTGCATTTTTTTTGTCTTTTTGTCTCTTTTATTAAATCTTAGACAATCAAATTAATTGTCATAATATGACAAGTTCTTGGAGTTTTCCTGCTTTAATACCTCATAAAATTTAGATGTAAGCAATAATTTCAAAAAATAACCACTGCAGCTTCTTTTTGAAACCTAGACTGCACCCTTTTTTTTTATTATTATTATTATTTTACCTCTCCTCGAAGTAATATGCCCATGCCCTCTTAAAGGTATGCATGGATGTGCTTGCTATATATAAAAAAGGGGGACATATCTTTGTCTCTCTACCCTAGTTCTAAAGTAAGAGATAGTGACCCAAGGGTGAAAACTCGATGATGGTCTCCTGGCATGCCATTTGTCCTATAAGTAAATATAAAAGATTAAATCAAGATTCATTATACCGAGTATCAGCATTATACTAATATGAACTTGGTACAGTACCATATTAAATTGATAACATTCTGAATTGAGAGGCTTTCATACACATTCATCATTGTACTGGATTAAACCAAATAATTTGATTTGATAGAAGATGGTTTATATCCTTATTTTGGATCAAATTTAGGCGCGGGAATCTAAGCTTTCTCATGAAGCACTTTATTTGTGAGCAATCAACATTTATAAAAATAATAAAGAAAAAAAAAAGAATCAAAGAATCATGTCTTTGTAATCAATTAGGACCAGAAAAAATGAGGAGTATCAAATTTAGGTGCAGTAGAAAAAAATTATAAAAAACTTTTTAAAAAATATTTAAGTGTGGTGTATTGTATGTATGCCGGTAGTTCTGTTTCTATCTCTTTATATTTTTTTTTTGTTTTATAATTATTTATTATTTCCATAAAACTAAGATGATGTTGAAGAAATAAGAGAGATAAATAAATCGATGTACGAGCACTGTGCATCATACCTAACTTCTATCCCATCCAATAAAATGTCTTACCATATATAAGGAACTAACTAGATTAAGTCTTTAGGGAGCTAAATGCAAATTAGATTTTAACAAATTTAAATGAGCATAGCAAACAATCTTGTAGGTTGCCAACAATAAATAAGAAAGAACAGCATTTTAAGGTCTCTCACACCTTAAATCATTAATATTAGTAAATAAATAAATAGATCAATGGAAATTATGAGTGGTTGCACTGCAATATTAAGCAAAGCACTTGATTAGAGAGGCCGGCATGGAGACGAAAAAAAGGGAATTGCTTGGTATAGCTTTTTTTTTTTTTCTGGGCCATCCATTCAATTTTATTTAACGCCTAAATGAGTGCTTCTCATACTATGTAAAAAAGTGTTGATTAAACGTGATTTTGCACTTTGATCATAAAAAAAGGATAAATAATGGTTTGTAATATACTCAAAGAAAATTTGGGTTTTTTTTTTTTTGGTTGGTGTTGCATGAAATAGAAATAAATTTTGCATGCTTTTATGGGGGCAATGCTGCTCCGTAATTGAAGATTTATGTATTAATAATCTTTTTATTTCTTGAGTTCAAATTTCATATGATTTTAACTTTTAGGTTATCTAGCAGTTTTTTTTTTTATGCTTGATTTTGGACGGTAATACTACCACTAAATTCGTTTTCTTTATTTCCACGGTCACTCAGCAATAAAGTAATTGGAGGATAACAGAGTCTGCTAAGGTTCATGCACTAGCTTTAAACAAGTTGGCATTATTATTTTACATTTGTCCTAAAGTATATTTTCTCCAAGTAAAACTAAATAAAATAAATGGCTTGATCAAAATTTCACTATGTCTCCAAAATGGAAGAAACATATCTCCATTTAAACCTATAATTTTTTTAAAGAAACTCATCCAGCTATCTTATGCTAACTTATGTTTACAACCAAGCTTTCTTTTAAACAAAAGCCATAACAATCAACTTAATCCATGGAAAACTCATCCTAGCACATGGACATTTCTTGAGTAAACCTATGGATTTGGTCAATCAAATAATTTGAATCAAATGAGCAATATAGGCATCAAGACATGACAAAGATCAGACTACAATAAAATGAGAACATGTCCTTCTAAGTTAGCAGGGTTTAATTCACCAAACCAGATGCCAACGGCAGAACCATAGGCCAAGACTAGAGACAACCTCTCAACAAGCAAAGCCAAGCAGTCCCTATTATTCAAATGGATGATTCCCTCTACGAAGTTCCCAAAGCCATCTCTTGGCCTTGTTAACTTGGTATCCAACCAAGAGGAAAAAGATATAACTTGATTTAGGTTTATGGATCCATGTGCTATCTTCTATTTCCTCTAATATTTATATTATTCAATGGTGAACAAGCCAAGGTGGAAATATAAAACATTATCGTTTGGTTAAATAACTACTCATTGGATCATGGGGGAAGGTGAGAGGTTATCCAACATTGCCCGGATTAATTAAACGTGACTCCCAACATCCAAGTCAAAGAAAATACCACATGAAGCACTTGGCAAGCTGGATTTATGTTATTTAACCATAAACTTTTGACTTCAAGTGGGGAAATGGGCTGGAAATTTATATGGACTCTCAAGTGTGGGTCATGCCACATGATTGCCATCTACTTTGGGTACAGGACAAACAGGTGGCATTAGGCAACTTCCTCTCCTTGCCTTCCTCTTTGGTACTGCTATGCCAGCTAATGGGCTGCCCCAAAGCCAACTCACAGGGCAGTGGAGTTTGTTTCAGGGAAAGTTTTCCATTTTCTCTTTAACAATCCAAAGGTTGGTCCTTACTTGGTTGGTCGTAATACATCTTTATAATTTGAAATTATCATACATTATTATGTTTAATAGCTAAACATGATAATTTAGACAATAATATTTGATTATTAATAATTTATAATTATCATAAATCATGATATCTTATTTTTTTTAAAACATGAAATTAAATTATCAAAGTTTGATAATTTTAGGTTATGTTCTTAACTTCTATGTAAATTTAAATAATATTTAATATATACTTGATAGTTTTTAAATATTTAATATTATATTTATATTTAACATTAAATTTAATAGTAAGATATTATTTAATATTCATAATATAATATACAATATATAATATTATATAATTTCAATATATAACATTGTAAATTATTTTATGAAGAATTTCAGCTTTTTACTAGGACATTTTATATTGAGAAAAAAGATAGTCACTTAAAAGATAAAAATAATTTATAATAAAATAAATAAAATTTAAGAATATGATAATATAAAATTCTACATTCCCAAAAATTTAAGCTAACTTTATTAAGGTAAACCAACATGATAATCTTACATTCGAAGTAATCTGGTTATTACATATAAGATTATTATTAATGTAAAATTTTGATAATATTATATTATTACGAACCAAATGTTAGAGAAATCTACTGGAGCCTACATTATCATCCTTTTTAAATACGAGTAAACCTTTCATGCATCAAGTACAATGTATTTGTACGTCTATTGGGCATCACCTTGGAATCCCTCTGACTTGAGCCATTATAAAATTGAAATTAATTATGCCCCTGAATTAAAACATAGCAACAACCTATTATTGGCCTTTTTTTTCCAGACTTAATGATATTTTTCAGTTGATGAATTACATATTAATTTTTAATCTAAAGTTTTTTTGTGTGCACACATGTGCATGCATGCATGTATGAGAGAGAGAGAGAGAGAGAGAGAGAGAGAGTGTGGTGTGTGTGAATGAGAGAGAAAGAGAGAGAGAGAGAGAGAGAGAGAGAGAGAGTGTGTGTGTGTGTGTGTGTGTGAATGGTTCACGAGGAGTACTAATTATGTCAATGAGCAAGTAGGCGTAAACATGTCAATAGTACAACAAGGAGTACTAATGCTAATAAGCATGTAGTTTTGTCACATTTACATGCGATATGGCCGCATTCATTTTGTGGGATCTCATTCAGCAGAACTAATCACTTCTGTCCTAGAAAAGGGTTATGTCAGCGTGTGAAGCCACCGTCTACTTGCTACTATGGTACATATAGTGTTAGAGTCTAAGCCTAATCCAAAAAAAATTAGATAAGAAGTTTTTTAAATTTTTTGATTTTTGATCCAATATAAGTACTTACAATCTTCTTAATATATAACTGATATGAGAGTAAACACTCATGAGTATGAACTCTCATATTTATTATTTTAAATATATTATATTTTTAGATAATAAATATTTTTTATATTATTTGAAATATTTTTTGCAACTTGTTAATTATTTTGAAAAAAAATCTTATACTCATGTGTGGTAAATAGGGTAAACAAGAGTGGCAAGCATGTATGGATAAATTAGGCAAAAATTATTGCTAGAGATAAATTAAGAAGAGAAAGTAGGACAAATGAAAAGTAGGACGAAGAGTAAGGATGACAATTTTACCTTACTCTGAAGCCTAATTCAACCCATGTCAAATATTATATATATATATATATATATGTAGAGAGAGAGACAAAGAGAGAGAGGGAGAGAGAGAGAGCTAAACTTGGCTACATATGTAGCCAAGCCCAAATCTAGTTGCTTCTCCGACTATTAGATTTACATAGATCTTGAAGCTAAAAAGTCATTCGTTAACTAGAGTTACTTACTCTAAAAGAAAAAAGGATAGTTATATTAGGAGTACATTAACTTATTTAAGTCTTTCAATTAAGTTCTTATAATTTTTTAATTAAGTATATTAACTCATGTAAGTTTTTCAATCAAGGATATTTTTAGTGGCTGTTAATAATTACTTCATAGACCATATGATGGATGACAATGATGACTTGAACATATATATATATTTTAATTAAGTATACCAACTCATAAATTTTTTTAATTCAATATATCAACTTATAAAAGTTTTCGATTAAGTATATTTGTTCAAGTCCAACTAGTATTTCTTGTAAATATGACAAACCAATTAATCAAAAAAATATATAAAAAATTTTATGCATAATAACCTAAAAAAATATTATCTATTTGTGTATAAGAAATTATATACATGAAAGATTAAAAAGCAAAAGAGTGACTTTCTAGTTGCTCAAGTAATAATAAATAAATTAATAAAAAAATTTACTTGAAGTGCATGCCTTTTTTTTTTATTATGTTGTAGACTTTTTGACGTGTTACTAACACATTCTTAATAAAAAAATTCCTCTTCCAAAGGTTGTGTGTCTTGTAGAGACTATTTGACTCTATCACATAGAGTTAGATATTAAAAGGGTATCAATGAATAGCCCCTATAATTCTTCTCGCACATTCTTTGTACTTAAAAAATTTTATGAGTTGATGTATTAAATTAAAATTTTTTATAAGTTCAAGGATCATTAATGATCATAAAAAAAACATACTTATTTGGAAAATATACATGAGTTAGGATACTTAATTAAAAAAAAGGAATAGTATAAAGACTCAATTAAAAATCCTAGCCAATCACTAGAAATATTAATCGAGTATTTTATAAAGATTATAAAGTTATATCGAGTAAGAGTCTAACTATACAACATAAATTAATAATTATGAATGTATGCATTCAAAAATAGAAAGAAAGATTACAAGGTATCGGATCTAAGGATTAGATGGTAAAATTTGAAAGAAAAGAATTTAATAACTTTTAAAGATAGAGTGATGAAAGAAGAAACAATAAATATAGATGAAGAGATTAGTACCATATGGAAAGAGATGGCTATAGTATTAGAAAAGTAGTTATAGAGGTATTAGGAGAGTCAAAAGGAAAAGGATTATATGATAAGCAAACTTAGTGATGGAATGAGAAAGTTTAATTAGTAGTTGAGGTTAAAAGAGAATGTTATAGAAAACCTTTAAATGTAAGAATGAAACACATATGAAAACTATAAGATGGTCAAGAAAGAAGTTAAAAATATCGTAAGAGGCTAGATGTAAGGTATATAAGAAATTATATCATAAGTTAGAAACTAAGAGAGAAAAACATAAATAGATTGCAAGAATAAGAATAGAAACACTAAAGATATGTTTTAGATTAAATGCATTCAAGATGGTGATTAAAAAAATTTTGGTTAAGAAGAAAGAGATTAAAGAAAGATGAAGAAGCTATTTTAATAAATTATTAAATAAAAATTATGTAGATAGTTTAGAATGCCCTATTAGCTTCATTGAGGATAAAGTTATGATGTATACTTGTAGAATTAGGATATTTGAAGTAAATAAAATTATAAAAAAGATGAAAATAGAAAAATATGGAATATGCTAAGATTTTTATATAAATTTGAAAATGTTTAGGTGATGCTGGAGTAACTTGGGTGATAAATTTATTTGATAAAATTTTAAAACTAAAATATATCTAATGAATGAAGGAAGATCATTGTAATACTAATTTATAAGAATAAAGAAGATATTCAAAACTACTCTAATTATCGTGCTATTAAACTTTTGAGTCATACTATGAAACTTTGAAAGAGAGTAATTGAACATAGGTTGAAATATACTATAAAAATATCAGAGAATTAATTTAATTTTATATCAAGAAGGTCAACCATAAAAGCTCTTTTTCTCCCTAAGAAGTTAATGAAAATGTATAGAAAAAAGAAATAAGATTTTCATATGATTTTTATTGATTCAGAGAAAGCATATGATAGGGTCCTTAAAAAAATCTTATGATAAATGTTAAAAAAAAAAGTATATGTTAGATATATTAACATAATAAAAGATATGTTTAATGGGGTAGTTACCAGTGTAAGAATTATTAATGATAATACTAGCAAATTTCTTATAGTAGGCTTATATCACGGATTTACTTCTAGTCTCTATATTTTTTGCTTTAATTATAAATGAGCTTACTAGACATTCAAGATGATATTTCATAATATATGTTATTTACAGATGATATAGTACTAGTATATGAAACTAAAGCTGGAGTTAATCGTAAGTTCTAACTATGACAAAATACATTAAAATCTAAAGGTTTTAGTTAAGTAGGATAGAATATATGAAATGCAATTTTAGTATAATTAAAATTAAAGATAAATGTAAAGTACAAATTAAGAATCATAAAGTTACTAAAAATAATTATTTTAGTATTTATAAATAAAAAAGAAGAGATTGAGGATGATGTTGTCTATATGATTAAAGCAGGTTGGATAAAACGAAGAAATGCAAGTGAAATATTATGTAATCGTAAAGTACTTGCTAAGTTGAAGAAAAAATTTTATAAGACAACCATAAAACTAGCTATGCATTATGATATGGAATGTTGGGCAGTTAGAAAAATATATGTACATAAGATGAATGTGGCAAATATGAGAATATTAGATAGATGCATGGTAATACAAGAAAAGATAGAATAAGAAATAAAACATTCGTAAAAGGATAGAGGTAGCTCCAATCAAGAATAAATTAAAGGAATGATGATTAGATGGTTGGGACATGTGTAACGTAGACCTAGAGAAGCATCTGTCTGGATGAGTGACTTAATATATATAGAGAAAAAAAAGGTAGAGATAGATAAAAATCACATTGAAGAAAGTAATAAAAAAAAGTTTTAAATTTTTTACATCTTACAATAAATATAACTTAGAATAGAGTTAAATGAAGAAAAATATTTCATGTAGCCAATTCCAACTAGTTTGGGATTAAGGCTTTGTTGTTGTTGTTATAGTTATATACCCTTGTTTCTATATTGCATTTACTTTTAAGTTCATACGTTGTATGCTTATCTATATTTGTAATGTAAGAATTTTTACTAGGCTACATGCCTATTCTATCATTAATTTTTTCAGAGAATGAGAATTATAATGCAGAGCAAAATTTAAGGGATAGATTTGGAGAGAGAAAAATAGGGTTGTAGCATTTTCATTTATGA
Source organism: Calamus simplicifolius (assembly GCA_900491605.1). NCBI lineage: Eukaryota > Viridiplantae > Streptophyta > Magnoliopsida > Arecales > Arecaceae > Calamus > Calamus simplicifolius. The sequence continues at coordinate 493,023 of UESW01005026.1, forward strand.
TTCTTCTATTTGCTTTGCTAGTCATTAGACCTTGTTGATAAAGATTTTGGATGTGGTTGGTCATCAATTGGCATTTGAGCATAGTTTTAATATTATCTTTTACGAAGGACTTATGGGGCATGCATGCTGGGATTTTGTATTTGGATATGATTTCCTTATTCTTTGTTATCACGTCTGAGTATCAGAGTGGCACAATGCAAGTATGGTAGGCCTTATATGCTCTTAAGGTTCTACCTTGAGAGTATATGGTCGTATTGCATTCACTCGAGATGGGTATTGGTTGGGGGTGTGATAGTTGATGTATATGGTGTGATTATACTTTTAATGTGTGCATCACATCACATTAAATAATAATATAATGGTGAAAGTGTTCCACAGGGAATTTGAAGAATTCAAATTAATTGAGAGAGTTGTATCTATAGGATAAGACATATCTCATCGAAGGGATGTTATTGGTATCCATTGGAACTCTATATATTCTAATGGATGGCAATTGTTGTTATCCATCCAAGAACTCTCCAACATATATATACGGTAACTCAGCCATAACTCCTTGATGTCCACAACCGTCTTTTTCTTGTTCTCTCTGCATGATCTCCAGTCTAATGACATCGCTCTGCCACTAGAAAGTCTGGGACTATCACCATAGTGATCCTAGTGCATCTTGTTACAAAGACGAAATGTTGATTAAAGTTCAACTCTTATCAAGGAGCATTGCTTTGAATCACTTTCCACCCTTCTTATCAAGCATTTGGACAAAATGTTTATTCTCCTAGCTCTTAGTGATGCATCTTTTAGATCTTTTGTTTTCCATGTTAATTTTCTCACCTGTGCTTCAATTATATACTGTCTGTTGATGCCTGATCGCTTTGAGCTAGCGTTCTTGAGCGTTAGTTGTCACTCCAGGGATGCACCAGGATCACTCCTTCGTCTCCAGAATCCTGCAAGAAGTCCCGTAACTGAAGATTCCAGTCAGGACCCTCTGATGCCCAAGTTAGCAACCAGGAACACAACATTAGTTTTTGAGAAGAAGAGATGTGTGTGGAAGGAGTGGGTTTTTTCAGGCTTCAGAAAAATCCCCCCTTCTGTTTGTTTTTACCTTCCTTTTATCAGCCTCTCCCTCTGCTAAGGTTCGAATGTCATGACGTGTTAGCACTCTTATAGATAGAATGTCAGAGATGGTCGGATTGGATCTGCATCCATTGTTCCGACATCATCAGTGTTTTTTCAAAAATAATCGGCTTTTGATGCTTATTTAGCCAGAGTCATTAAATTCTATTGATGACTTTTTGGGCCTCAGTGGCTTTTCTGACTCGAAGTGATCGGTACTTTATGGAAGGTAATCGCCTTTTGATGCTTATTTAGCGAGAGTCATTAAATTCTATTGATGACTTTTTGGGCCTCAGTGACTTTTCGAAGTGATCGGTACTTTATGGCAGGTAATTGCCTTTTGATGTTTATTTAGCCAGAGTCATTAAATTTTGGGATCCTCTGTTGAAGACGCCAGAATTGACGTTTCTTACTTTGTTAGATCTGTGAAGTCTTGGGAGAAAGTCCCCGCTCAGGACTGGCCCTGGGGCTGCCTAGAGGCTTATTCTTGGCGAGGCCGCCTAGGACTGGCCCCGAGGCCGCCTAGGGACCTTCCGTCATCGAGGCCACCTAGGACTGCCCTAGGGCCATCTAGGGGCATGCTACCGTCGAGGCCGCCTAGGACTGGCCCTGGGGCCGTCTAAGGGCCTATTGCCGGCGAGGCCGCCTAGGGCTGGCCCTGGGGCCGTCTAGGGGCCTGCCACTGTCGAGGCCGCCTAGGACTGGCCCTAGGGCTGTCTAGGGGCCTATTGCCGGCGAGGCCACCTAGGGCTGGCCCTAGGGCCGTCTAGGGGCCTGCCACCATCGAGGCCCCCTAGGACTAGCCCTGGGGCCATCTAGGGGCCTGCCATCATTGAGGCGCCTAGGACTGGCCCTAGGGCCGTTGGGTGGCCTGCTGCCGTCGAGACCGCTTAGGACTGGCCCTAGGGCCGTCTAGGGGCCTATAGTCGGTGAGGCCGCCTAGGACTGGCCCTAGGCCATCTAGGGGCCTGCTGCTATCGGGGCCACCTAGGACAGGCCCTGTGGCCTGCGAGGCCGTCTAAGGGCCTACTACCGTGACACCACCTAGGACTGGCCCTGGGGCCGTCTAGGGGCCTGCTGCCATCGAGGCGTCTAGGACTGGCCCTGGGCCGTCTAGGGGCTGTGGCCGGCGAGGCCGCCTAGGATTGACCCTAGGGACATCTAGGGGCCTATGGCCGGCGAGGCCGCCTAGGACTGGCCCTGGGGCCGTCTAGGGGCCTGTTGTCATCGAGGCTGCCTAGACTGGCCCTGGGACCGTCTAGGGGCCTACCACGTGGTTTCTCCTAACCCCCTTGGGTTGGCCAGGCCACCTAGGACTGGCCCTGGGGCCGTCTAGGGGCTGCTATCGTCGATGCCGCCTAGGACTGGCCCTGGGGCCATCTAGGGGCCTGCTGCGTGGTTTCTACTAACCCCCTTGGGCGGCTAGGCCGCCTAGGACTGGTCCTGGGGCCATCTAGGGGCATGTTGTCGTCGAGGCCACCTAGGACTGGCCCTGGGTCGTCTAGGGGCCTGCCACGTGGTTTCTACTAACACCCTTGGGCCGGCCAGGCCGCCTAGGACTGGCCCTGGGGCCGTTTAGGGGCCTGCTATCATCAAGGCCACCTAGGACTGGCCCTGGGGCCCTCTAGGGGCCTGCCACGTGGTTTCTACTAATTCCCTTAGGCCAAACACTCTTTCATCATGTGGCTTTTACTGGCCACATCATATGCCCTCCGCTCCTGAGTTTTGGTCCTCACATGCGCAGCACTTGCCAAGAGAAAGGAGCACAAAAAATTTCTTATATAATTAAGTTTAGCGCACCATACTCTGTTAATGATGGGGGCACACTTTTAAGGATATTGAGAATCCTTTTATTATTTAAAAGAAATGCCTCGTGGTTGATGGGGAAAGGGCTTCACGTACTTAAATTACACTGACAACTCTTTTTCTAGGGGAAACACGCTCTCTTATGGGTTAGTGACACCTGCCACAATTTGGTGCTCGTCGCTTTGCTCTTCATGATGGGCGGGGTCCCCTAAATCTGAGAAGTTAATATTATCCCTTCCATCCCTTTTGTCTTCCATCACTTCTACATTCATCTTGCTTCTTGTTCCTCCTCCTAGCGCTGAGTTTCCTTTCACTTCTGTCCTTCTATTTCAAGGTTAGTTTCTTGGCTTTCCTTGTGTTTCTTTCTTTTTGATGGATCCTCAGACCTATAGGAAAGGTAAGGGGCCTCTAGTCGAACCATCTAGGAAAGAGATTCTCGAGGCATGTCGCCGTGCTCCCGTGGAATTTCCATACCTGGTTGTTTCGAGACTGTTGGTCCGTCCCCTGGCGGGGTCCCCTCGGCGAGGTTCCTCTAGGTGAGGCTCCCTCGGGCGAGGTCCCCTCAGGTGAGGTTCCTCCTCCCATAGATAGGGCCGCCTCCCCGACTCCTAGGTTTCACCTCCCCCGTCACATTCGGTATCTCCCTCTAGACCCAATTCCGCGGGTCCAGGGAGGATATGTTCTGTCCTGAAGGACCATGGCATAAGGAGAATCAGGGTCCAGTATAGCATTCTCGACAGTGTTTGCCTGTCCGCTCCTTGGTATGGCGACAAGGTGACTTGTGGCCGAGGAGGACGAGTTGCCCTTTATGAGGAATTCCTTAATGGTGGGCTCCGCCTCCCTCTCCATCCTTTCTTTTTAAAACTTTTAGATAGATACAACCCGATTCCTGCTCAATTAACCCCAAATTCCATTCGAATTATATACGCGTTCATAGTACTCTGCCATTTTCATGGCGCCCCCGCTCGAGTTTCTCTCTTTCAAGCCTTGTACAAACTTAGGAATTCCTCCGGGAGCGGCTGGTGGAGTTTTGCCTCCCGCCCCAAGAGGGTACTCAAATTGGACTTGCCCTCGAAGATAAAAGGGTGGAAGTCGCATTTCTTTTATATCCATGGCAAGAGGGTGAAGACATCTTGGAGTTATCTTGATACTAGCCCCAATAAAAACTCCAGCATAGAGGAAAGGACCGAGAACTTTTCAAGGCCCTCCTGTCTTCTGTCATTCCTCCCTATGCAGAGCTGCTGTCGGAGGGCAACCTTCGTGAAGCCTTAGCAGCACCAGTGGCACCCTCACCGAGATCCGGTGAGCGCTACCATCTCCAATCGTTGACCGGAATTTCTTTTCCTCCTCTTATTCTTTGTTTGTTTATTGCGTACATGTTTGTACGTAAGTTTTTGTTGACTTAAGGCTTTTTGTCGTGTTCGTGTTTGTTTTATTGCCTCTGTTTTCTGACCTTTTGCTCCTTTGACGCAGAGATGACGTTTTCTACAGAGTTTTTGTCGGAAACCCTAAAAAAGAAAAGGAAACCCGCTGGGGGCCCAGCGAAGGTTAGGTCCAAGAAGCCTAGGCAGGCAGCGCAGGATGATCCATTGCTGAGCGGAGTGGCTCCGCCTTCCTCCCCTGGGGTTACACTGGCAGGAGGGCCAAGAAAAGGAGATCTCTATATTGAAGCATTGGTAAAAGAGGTCCCATCAGCCGAAATTCGGGAGGAGCCACCCATGGGGGTTCCCTTGGCTGGGACCCAAGAAGAATTAGCGAGGGAGAGATCTCCATCTCCCCCTGAAGCCGAAGGCAAGGTTGTGCTGGAGGAAAGAGTGGCGACACCTCCGGCTCAAGAAGCCGATGATGATCAGCCTTCGGAAGTCCATTCACCCCAGGAGGGGGCGGAAGTGCCCCCCAGTGAGGATTTTTTCGGTCGGCCACCTGGGGTCAATGCAATGCGTCGGGGTTGCCTAGCTGAACGCGTACTTAGTCGCTCTACCCTACCCAACCTTCAGGCCGAACTCCGACGTCAACCATTGGAGAATTCCTTCGATACCTTCTTCACTGCTATTCTTCAGGTAACTCCGTGAGATCCTTGGCTCTCCCCTTTTTTCTTTAGCCTTGGATTGAAGCGATTGGGTCTTATTTGACTCTGGAAAGTCCCTGGGCCTTAACCGCAGAGATGCGTTGCCCTATGGGGACCCTGACTCGAAGGACTTATGGCCAAATTATCATAGTTATTCGCTTGGTGGAATTAACAGAACGGGGCTTACAATCCAAAGGCTTGCTTTTTTTTCTTTCCTTTTATTACGATCGATTTCTTATCTTGTAGGCGTCTAACAGTGCATTTGTCCTTCGGGACACTTGCATCGGGGGCAACCGGAAGCAGAGCTCGCTCGAATTGGATGCTCTCAAGGCTCAAGTGGGTGAGCTAACTCAATAGTTGTCCGAGGCTAAAGCTCGAGAGCTCGCAGTGTCCGGAGCTCTGAAGGCCGCCGAAGAAGAGAGTCAGGCCCTTAAGGCCCAAATTGAAGAAACCGAGAGCAGGGCCCGAGTGGCCAAGGCTAAATTGGCCGAAGCCGTGTCGAGGCTAAGGCTTATCGAAGAAAAGTTGGAGACTGCTCTTCTCAGGGCAACCCAGGCTGAAGAGAGGGCGGTCGCTGCAGAAGACAGGGCCGAGTTACTTGAGCTTGAGGCTTGAGCTGCAGAGGAGAGATTGGTCAACGCCGAGGAGCGGCTGACTTCCGTGGAGGGAAAACTGGCTTCCGCTGAAGACGAGGTGAGGGAGACCCTAGCCAAGTTACTCCTCATCGAGGTTCAAACCAAGGAGAGGATAGTGGCTGATCAGGCTGAAGCCATGCTTCGGGTTAGCGCTGCCGATCAGAGGGCTCGGCAAGCTGTGGAGTTTTACAAGGGCTCTACCAAATTCGTGGCTGAATGCAGTGAGGCAGCTATTGATGCTTTTGCCAAGGGCTTTGAGAAGTGCAAGAAGATTCTTCAAGTCTACCGGTTGGACAACCTTGACAACATTCAGCCCGTGGAGGAGGATACGGAGGACGAATCGGAGTCCTCAGAGTCTTGATTTTGAGTATCTTTTTCTATCTTGTAATACAGCCAAAGTTGGCTTTTTGTATGACAATACATTAATAGCAAAAGTTTCATTTTTTGGGTAATATCGTGTGTTGCTTCTATGTTTAAACCGATCTTACCAGTTTTTTAATTACTTCGATGTTGGCAAACTAGCCTTATTCCCTTGAGTACATTTGATAACTTGTTAGCATAATTCTTCCAAGAGTTACACAAGAGACCTCTCGTACCGACTCAAAAGCTCGACTTGGGGCCACCTAGAATCCCAAGTTTAAACCTTCGGGAGTTTCTTGTGTTGGCCCAGGGCGTCTGTGCTCTTTTGGGTCGAATGTTGAAGCCGTTCGAAACCAGCCCAAGGGCCTACTGGGGACCGAACATCGTCGTGGCTGCCTAGGACCAGCCCAAGGGCCAGCTCGGGGCCAAACATCGTCGTGGCCGCCTAGGGCCAGCCCGAGGGGTCCTTTTGGAAATTGCCACAGGGGTTTCTCGTGCTGGCCCGGAAGTTTGACTCGGGGCCGTCTAGAACACAAGACTTGAACCTCTGAAGGTTTCTCGTGCCGGTCCGGGATGTTTGTTCTTTTGGGCCGCCGAGGTCCTTTTGGAAACTGTCATGGGGGTTTCTCGCGCCGGCCCGAGAGTTTGACTCGGGGCCGCCTAGAATACAAGACTTGAACCTTCGAGGTTTCTCGCGTTGGTCCGGGGTGTCTGTGTCTTTTGGGCCACCGAGGTCCTTTTGGAAACTACCACGAAGGTTTCTCGCGTTGGCCCGAGAGTTTGACTCGGGGCCGCCTAGAACACAAGACTTGAACCTCCGGAGGTTTCTCACGCTGGTCAGGGGTGTCTGTATCTTTTGGGCCGCCGAGGTCCTTTTGGAAACTGCCACAGGGGTTTCTCGCGCCGGCCCGGGAGTTTGACTCGGGGCTGCCTAGAACACAAGACTTGAACCTCCGGAGGTTTCTCGTGCCGGTCTGGGGTGTCTGTGTCTTTTGGGCCGCCGAAGTCCTTTTGGAAATTGCCATGGGAGTTTCTCACGCCGGCTCGGGAGTTTGACTTGGGGCTGCCTAGAACACAAGACTTGAACCTTTGGAGGTTTCTCGTGCCGGTCCGCGGTGTCTATGTCTTTTGGGCCACGAGATCCTTTTGGAAATTGTCACGGGAGTTTCTCGTGCTGGCCCGGGAGTTTGACTCGAGGCCGCCTAGAACACAAGAATTGAACCTCTGGAGGTTTCTCGCACCGGTCCACGGTGTCTGTGTCTTTTGGACCGCCGAGGTCCTTTGGAAACTGCCACGGGGGTTTCTCGTGCCGGCCCAGGAGTTGAACTCGGAGCTGCCTAGAACACAAGACTTGAACCTTTGGAGGTCTCTAGCGCCGGTCCAGGGTGTCTGTATCTTTTGGGCCGCCGAGGTCCTTTCAAAAACTGCCATGGGGGTTTCAAGTTTGACTTGGGGCCTAGAACACAAGACTTGAACCTTTGGAGGTTTCTCGCCGGTCCGCGGTGTCTATGTCTTTGGGCGAGATCCTTTGAAAATTGTCGGGAGTAGTTTAACTCGGGGCCACCTAGAACTTGAACCTCGGAGGTAGTGTCTATGTCTTTTGGGCCGTCAAGCTCCTTTTGGAAACTGCCACGGGGGTTTCTCGCACTGGCCCGGGAGTTTAACTCGGAGCTGCCTAGAACACAAGACTTGAACCTTTGGAGGTCTCTAGCGCCGGTCCGGGGTGTCTGTATCTTTTGGGCCGCCGAGGTCCTTTCAAAAACTGCCACGGGGGTTTCTCGCGCTGGCCCGGGAGTTTAACTCGGGGCCACCTAGAACACAAGACTTGAACCTCTGGAGGTCTCTAGCGCCGGTCCGGGGTATCTGTATCTTTTGGGCCGCCGAGGTCCTTTTGAAAACTGCCACGGGAGTTTCTCGCGTCGGCCCAAAAGTTTGACTCGAGGCCGCCTAGAACACAAGACTTGAACCTCTGGAGGTTTCTCGTGCCGGTCCGGGGTGTCTGTGTCTTTTGGGCCGCCGAGGTCCTTTTAAAAACTGCCACGGGGGTTTCTCGCGCCAGCCCGGGAGTTTGACTCAGGGTCTCCTAGAACACAAGACTTGAACCTCCGGAGGTTTCTCGCGCTGGTTTGGGGTGTCTGTGTCTTTTGGGCCATCGAGGTCCTTTTGAAAAACTGCCACGGGGATTTCTCGCGCTGGCCCGAGAGTTTGACTCGGGGCCACCTAGAACACAAGACTTGAACCTCTGGAGGTTTCTCGCGTCGGTCCGGGGTGTCTGTGTCTTTTCGGCCGCTGAGATCCTTTTGAAAACTGCCACGGGGGTTTCTTGCGCTAGCCCGGGAGTTTGACTCGGGGCCGCCTAGAACATAAGACTTGAACCTCCGGAGGTTTCTCATGCCGGTCCGAGGTGTTTGTGTCTTTTGGGCCGCCGAGGTCACAATATTGATTTGAACAATAGAATTTAAAAACTATTTTTATAATCATTTGTCTAATACATTTATCATTGGTAATATGACGGAGATTACCGGCATTCCAAGTGCATGGAATCGGTCATCCGTCCATCCCTGCCAGTTTGTAGGCTCCTTGTGAGAGCGTTTTCACAACTCGATATGGTCCTTTCCAGTTTGGCGACAATTTGCTTCCTTCAGTTGGTTTGGACACTTCAGCTTTTCTAAGGACCAGGTCTTCAGGACGGAATGTCTTGGGACGTACCTGGGCATTGTAGTATTTCTTGGCTCGCTGGCGGAAAGTGGCCATCCTAAGCCGTGCAAGATCTCAAGTTTTGTCGATGAAGTCCAGGTTAGCCCTCAGCTGATCGGGGTTTTCATCTTCCTTATATTCCTTTACTCGGGAGCTAGGAAGGTCAATTTCTACCAGGATGATCGCTTCAGATCCGAAGACGAGGCTGAAGGGAGTCTCTCTTGTAGGAGCCTTGGTTGTGTGATACGCCCATAATACACTTGGAAGTTCTTCTACCCATCTGCCCTTGGACTCGTCCATGGGTTCGGAGTCCTCAAAGGATAGTACGATTCATAACTTTCGCCTCTCCATTAGATTGCGGGTGCTCGACAAAAGTGAACCTGTGGCAAATGCCTAACTCGGCACAGAAAACCCTGAATGCTGAATTGTCAAACTGGACCATTATCGGAAATCACAGTATGAGGTAAGCCAAACCGACAAATAATAGATTTCTAAAAGAATGCCCTTGCCTTGGCTTCAGTGATTTTAGCTAATGCCTCGACCTCGACCCATTTAGTAAAATAGTCGATGGCCAATAATAAGAATTTTCGCTGTCCTGCAGCTGGGGGGAAAGGCCCGAGTATATCCATTCCCTACTTAGCGAAGGGCCAGGGGGTGAAAATTGGACTTAATTGTGAGGCCGGCAGTCGTTGGATGCTCGAGTGCCGTTGACAGCTATCGCACCTTCGAACCAACTCATTGGCATCCTGGCGCATGGTAAGCCAGTAATACCCTTGGCGAAGAGCCTTATATGCTAGAGACCTGCCCCCCACATGACTCCCACATATGCCTTCATGGATCTCTCTAAGAACATAATCAACATCCGCCGAACCTATGCACTTAAGAAGAGGATGAGAGAAAGATTTCTTGTACAGGCGACCTTCTAACAACATGAACTTGGCCGACCTTCTCTTGAGCAGCCTAGCTTCTGCAGAGTTGGTGGGGAGAGTACCATTAGTGAGATAATGAATGTAAGCATCCATCCAAGTCGGCTCCTACATGATTGATACAACTTCTTCTGCAGAATCGATACTTGGACTCTCCAGACGCTCGACGTACTCTCTTTCTAGGCAGTCATCCACCAAAGTGGCCAACTTTGATAATGTGTCTGCTCTAGCATTCTCCCCTCTTGGAATATAACTGATGGTGAAATAAGCCAGTAAGGAGACTAACGTCTTAACTTTGCTCAAATATCGTGACATGATAGGGTCACGAGCCTCGAACTCTCCAGTGATGTGTTCGGAGACGAGCTGAGAGTCAGTGAAGGCTCGAAGATGCTTTACTCCCAACTTGCGAGCAAGTTTGATCTCGGCCAATAGGGCCTCGTACTCAGCTTGATTGTTGGTGGCCTTGAAAAGAAAACGAAGGGCATACCCGAAAGCCATTCCCTCCGGGCTCATCAAGATGAGGCCCGCTCCACTTCCTGGGAATTGGAGGCACCATCGACATGAAGAATCTGGGCCTCCGCTAAATCCTCCTTAGCCACGGAGCGTTTCTCAGGGACATCATTGTCTTGCTCATCTGTCCAAGTGCATTCTACCAAGAAATCTGCTAGCACTTGGGATTTAAGGGCAGGATGGACCCGAAATGAAAGGTCGAACTCCCCCAACTTGACAGCCCATTTTGCTAGGCGACATGAGGTATCGGGTCGAGCCAGTATAGATCTGAGAGGCTAGTCTGTAAGCACTGCTATCGGGTGTGCTTGGAAATATGGCCGAGGCATTGAGCAGAGACGACCAGGGCAAAGATAATCTTCTCCATCCGAGAATATCGAATTTTCGCATCATGAAGCACCTTGCTAGTGTAATAGATAGACTTTGCACTCCATCTTGGTCGAGTCAGAGTAAAACAGAGCTGACCACCTCTGGAGTAGCAGCCAGATAAACAAAAAGTTGTTTTACCTCTTCAGGCTTGGATAGTAATGGTGGAGTAGACAAGAACACCTTTAACTCTTCAAAGGCTCTCTGGCAGCTGTCTGTCCACTCGAAACCGTCGACTTTGCACAAAGCTTTAAAGAAAGGTAAGCACCTTTCTACCGATCTGGATAGAAACCGGCTCAGAGCAGCTATTCTTCCAGTGAGTCATTGCACCTCCTTCTTATTGGCTGGCCACCGCATATCGAGAATAGCCTGGATCTTCTCTGGATTTGCCTCGATTCCCCGCTGGGTCACTAGGAAGCCCAGAAACTTCCCTGCAGTAACGCCAAAGGCGCACTTGTGGGGATTAAGCTTGATCTGATGGCTTCGAAGATTGTTGAATGTTTCTTCTAAGTCGGCGACGTGGTTGGCGATGTGGGTGCTCTTAGTCAGCATATCATCCACATATACCTCCATATTACGCCCGATTTAGTCCTTAAAGACCTTATTCATCAACCTATGATAAGTGACTTCAGTGTTCTTTAATCCAAAGGGCATCACTTTGTAGCAGTAAATGCCTTTCTCTGTAATAAAAAAGTATTTTCCTTATCTGCCAGGTCCATCTTTATTTGGTTATAGCCGGAGAAGGCATCCATAAAACTCAGGAGCTCATGTCCGGAGGTGGAGTCCACTAGCTGATTGATCCGTGGCAGAGGAAAACTGTCTTTGGGACATGCCTTGTTAAGATCAGTGAAGTCGATGCAGATCTGCCAACTTCCACTCGTCTTCTGGACCATAACCACATTCGCCAACCAACTTGGGTACTGAGCTTCCCGAATGTGGCCGACGACCAAAAGTTTATTGACTTCCTCATCTATGGCCCTCTGCCGCTTGGGGGCGAAGCTTCTCTTCTTTTGGCGAACATGCCGACACTTGGTATCAATGTTGAGCTTATGGGTTATCACCTTCAGTGGAATACCAGGCATGTCCAAGGCGGTCCATACAAAAATATCTGAGTTAGCCCGTAAAAAGGTATGGAGTTCATTCTTTACTTCCAAAGGAAGAAGCTCACCAATTTGCACAGTCTTTGCAGGATCGTCTCCCAATGGGTAAGATAGTAGTCGTTCAGCCGATTCTCCTCTTCTTCCAGACTCTCTAGGGTCGAATAACACCGGGGTAGAGGGAGCCACCATCTCTTGAGGACTAGGAGCCATGTGATAGCATAACTGTGCGAGGTTCTGCTCCCCGTATATCTCTCTGACTCCTTGATTAGTTGGGAACCTCACCAATCGGCGCCTGGTGGAGATAATTGCGTCCAAGAGGTTCAAACCCGGACGACCAAGAATAGCATTATTGGCCAATGGCACCCGAGCCATCAGGAACCTCATTAGGACCGTGGTTTAATGGGACGGCAATCCCGCTGTGACCGGCAAGGTAATCTCGCCCTCTACCTTGATAGAATCTCCCATGAAGCCAACGAGGGGGGTGGCCACGGGTGACAGAGAATCAGGGGACAGACCCATCTGACAAAAGCGTCATAAGTAAGTATGTCTGCTGAATTTACACTATCTACAAGTATTCTTTTAACAGGATGCTTAGCGATCGTCATGGAGACGATTACGCTATCATCATTTGGGTGATTCCCTCCCCCCCAATTCTCTTTCTAAATAGGGATTTACATCTTCTACCCCCTCCTCGCCCCTGTGTCTTTTGGTTGATGAAGCTGCCCCCCACGAAAGCATCCCTACCGTCCGCTCCGTTGGAGTGTTGTCGACGCCAGCTTGAGCAGGTGGGGGCCCCATCAAAGGCGGGATAGTCGGAGCTCCCTTCTTGATGAACTTTCCAAGGTAGCCCCGTTGAATGAGCTCTTCAATGGCATGTTTCAAATTGCGGCACTCGTCGGTATCGTGGCCGTAGTCTCTATGAAAATGGTAGTAACGGCTCCGATCGCGGGCGGCACCTGCCTTTAGCAGAGGGGGGGCACTGGAGATAGGGCTCACCTTCGATTTTCATGAGAATATGAGATCTTGGGGCGAGGAGAGGGGTATAACTCCCTTCTTCAGTAGACAGATTCTGGCGCCGATTATCCGGTCGGCTCAGAGGTTCGGGCTTCTTAGGGGGAAATCTGCTTGGCATCTCTCGAACTGGCTTCTTGCTGGCCACTCGATCAGCATCCCTCCGAGTATGATCGGCCTCGTCAGCACGGATATACTTGTGCGCCCGATCCAAGAGCTCAGCGTAGGAGCTAGGCGGCCTCTTGTCCAGGGAATAAGTTAAGCGAGAGGGGCAAAGCCCCCGTTTAGGGCCAAAATGGCCACAACATCATCTAAATGATATACCTCCAGGGCTGCAGCTTTAAATCGAGCTATGAAATCTTTTAGGAGCTTGCCCTCCTTTTGCTGGATGGAGAAAAGGCTATCTGTGACTCAAGGAATTTTGCGGCATGCATCGAACTGTGCCAAAAAGGCCTTCTCCAACTGCCGAAAATAATAGATGCTATGCTGGAGCAGCCTGGAATACCAGGCATGGGCGGCCTTCCGGAGAGTAGCAGAGAAGGCAATACATAACAAGGCATCCGTGGCTCCTTGGACTTGTATAAGAGATTTATAGCTTTCAGATGGTCCAATGGGTCTGTGGTACCATCATACGGATCTAGCTGGGGAAGACGAATCGGTGGGGGATGCGCTCTTCCATGATTCGGCAGGTGAGGGAAGGGGCGTGAATCATATTCCACCCCAAATGATCATGAAACTTTTGACTGAGCTCCTCCAAATGCCTGTTCTGCTCCTCCAAGCGTCTTTCTATCCGATTATTGATATCCTTATCTGTAGATTCAGACAAAGAAGAGGTAGAATATCGGGGCTGATGACGATATGAGCTTCGGGGTTCCTTCCCTCGCCGATGTTCATGACTACCAGAGTGGAGAGTAGGAGACCGAGACCTCTTGAGGCTTTCCCGGAGATGTTTGGATGAGACTTGGTGATGAGGATGCTCCTTCTGGGAGGACCTTCTGTGTGCGAACTGCTGACTAGCCAGGGTAGCAATCTGTGGTGGTGCAGGAAGTCCAGCTTATCGATGAGCAGGTTGCTGTTCTTGCAACTCGCGGACCACCCCAATGAGGGTTTGAATCTTTTGAGTGAGGTTAGCCAGCTGCTCATGAGGAGCAGCTAATATTGAGGGTGATGAAGAGGTAGGGAAGTTGGGTCCGCTCGGAAGGGATGCCCCCCAGTGGAGTCAAAGGAGGCTTCCTAGACATATGTTGGTTCAATCAAATTTGCTGGTGCCTGTTGGCTGGCCTTCGAGCCGCCCCCTACCTGGCGCGCCAATCTGTTGATGCCTGGTCACTTTGAGCTAGCGTCCTTGAGCGTTAGTTGTCACTCCAGGGATGCACCAGGATCATTCCTTCATCTCCAGAATCCTACAAGAAGTCCCGTAACTGGAGATTCCAGCTAGGGCCCTCTGATGCCCAAGTTAGCAACCAGGAACACAGCAGTAGTTTTTGAGAAGAAGAGATGTGTGTGGAAGGAGTAGGTTGTTTCAGGCTTTAGAAAAATCCTGCCTTCTGTTTGTTCTTACCTTCCTTTTATCGACCTCTCCCTCTGCTAAGGTTCAAATGTCATGACGTATTAGCACTCTTACAGATAGAATGTCAGAAATAGTCGGATTGGATCTGCATCCATTGTTCCGACATCATTAGTGTTTTTCTAGGAATAATCGACTTTTGATGCTTATTTAGCCAGAGTCATTAAATTCTATTGATGACTTTTTGGGCCTCAGTGGCTTTTCTGACTCGAAGTGATCGGTACTTTATGACAGGTAATCACCTTTTGATGCTTATTTAGCCAGAGTCATTAAATTCTATTGATGACTTTTTGGGCCTTAGTGGCTTTTTTGACTCAAAGTGACCGTACTTTATGGCAGGTAATTGCCTTTTGATGCTTATTTAGCCATAGTCATTAAATTCTGTTAATGACTTTTTGGGCCTCAATGGCTTTTCTAACTCGAAGTGATCGGTACTTTATGGCAGGTAATTGTCTTTTGATGCTTATTTAGCCAAAGTCATTAAATTCTGGATCCTCTGGGAAGATGCCAGAACTAACGTTTCTTACTTTGTTAGATCTGTGAAGTCTTGGAAGAAAGTCCTCGCTTAAGACTGGTCCTGGAGCTGCCTAGAGGCTTATTCTTGGCGAGGCCGCCTAGGACTGGCCCTGGTGCCGTCTAGGGACCTGCCACAATCGAGGCCGCCTAGGACAGGCCCTAGGGCCGTCTAAGGGCCTGCCACCATCGAGGCCGCCTAGGACTGGCCTTGGGGCCATCTAGGGGCCTATTGCCGGCTAGGCCGCCTAGGGCTGGCCCTGGGGCCGTCTAGGGGCCTGCCACCGTCGAGGCTGCCTAGGATTGGCCCTGGGGCCGTCTAGGGGCCTATTGCCGGCGAGGTCGCCTAGGGCTGGCCTTGGGGCCGTCTAAGGGCTTGCCATCGTCAAGAATGCCTAGGACTAGCCCTGGGGCCGTTTAGGGGCTTGCCACCGTTGAGGCCGCCTAGGATTGACCCTAAGGCCGTCTGGGCGGTCTGCTGCCATCGAGACTGCTTAGGACTGGCCCTGGGGCTGTCTAGGGGCCTATAGCCGACGAGGCCGCCTAGGACTGGCCCTGGGGCCGTTTAGGGGCCTGCCGTCGTCGAGGCCGTCTAGGACAGGCCCTGGGGTCGTCTAGGGGCCTGCTGCCGTCGAGACCGTCTAAGATAGGCCCTGGGGCTGTCTAGGGGCCTGCCGCATGGTTTCTACTAACCCCTTTGGGCCGGTCAGGCCGTCTAGGACTGGCCCTGGGGCTGTCTAGGAGCCTGTCACGTGGTTTCTACGAATCCCCTTGGGTCGAACACTCTTTTATCAGATGGCTTTTACTGGCCACGTCACTGTCCATCCTTTTTTTCACCTAGCTGGGGATTGACGTGGACCTTGTAGGCAGGTCAACCGATGCTTTTTTATAATTTTTTAGAAAAATAGGATGAAATCAGAGACTTAAATAGTAAGGGCATCATGGTCGTTTTATTTCTATAATAGGCTGATCCAGCTACTGGTAGTTTAAGCTTTCTCACCCTTCTCTCTCTCTCTCTCTCTCTCTCACACACACACACACGCACACACACACACGCGCATCTTTCATCTTCTAAATCTCTATCGCTTGTCCCTCTCTCTCTCCCCCTATCCTCATTTGTTGCCCTTCTCTCCTGCGAGCCCTCTCCGGCCTTCTCTCCCATCATCCTTGGCCGACGTCGACTCCTCTCTGATCACCATCATCAACCCATCGGTTCCTCTCCATTCATCATCAGTCCTTTCCCAAAGGCTACGCTGTTGCAGCTCTAACTATCAACTGATCGAGATAGATGGACTGACACAACAACAGATATATGGTTTTTATTTTATTTTTTGCCATACTTTGCATAATTGGTTGGAATCGATTGCCAATGAACCATCAGCACCTGTTAAAAAAAGATCAGATGGTTGAAAATTTTCGACTTAAAGAAACAGCAGGAGCACTCTAGCAAGTAGCAACTGCAGGAGAACCTTTAATTGTAGGGACTAGATTTACAAAGAAGCTTCAAGTATTCCCAAAGATGAGGCAAAAAAGGCTTGAAAGCAGACGGGTTACAGATTCACTGGGTTGGGGGGTGACATCATGGCTGCAATAATACGGAGGAAAGAGCCGAGTAGAAGAAAGAGATGGTGGAGAATTTCAATGGCAGCGCCTTGCACTGCTCAACTTCCTTCATGAAATTTTGGTGCGTAGTAGCATAAGGTACAACTAAATTTGCCTCTCATTATCACAGGAAGGACCAGATTAACATGCTAAATTTTTATCGATCCTGATGGACCTATTCAGAGCCCCACATTGTTCCATAGGCTTGAACGCAATTTGCTTAGAGGGCAGTGAGATTGGACAACAATTAACTGCACACCTCCAAGTTCTTTGACAGCAGAGTCAATGCATGGGTTTTAATGTTAACAGATTGAACCCATAATTTAGTTTGTCTGTATTGCCACTCTAAGTTGATAAGAATCGAAAGATACTTAGCTGATTAGTTTAGTCATAGTATAGATGGGAAAAAGAAAAAAAAACAAAAAACTGGCAAAAGTTCTAAGTTGATAACGGTTGAGGTAAATGAGGTTCATGGATCACGATGGAGAGCCTACAAGCCACAATAAATTTGCAGGCAGTGGGAATATCAGGACTCATGAGCCGCTAATTGGTGTATCTTGTAGAAATTTATCCATGCCTATCTTCTCACACGAATATATAGGAAACCAAATGTTATCATCCTTATTTCTTTTACCATGGCCTTTAGAAAAGAGATATGATGCATAAAATTTAAACGCTAGTTGAGCCATGCATGTTTATCCAACTTTTTAGTTGGCATGAAGAAGTTTGTTTGTGCACTTCTTTTTTTAATGTATTTTGATGCTGCACAATGTAATCTGATTAGCATTTAATTCTTGGAGTAAAATTAGAAATAATAATTAGCTTCTCAATTAGAGCATCACTTATTATTTCTCTTTTCTCTGAAAGAATAAAATCCATTTATTTTTCTACCAGGAGTGTAATATTTTAATATTACATTAAACTCCATATAAACTAAGAAAATACAGAGTTATTAAAACTAAACATGGAAATTTAAGTATCTCAAACTTCTCATTCCTAATTAATTAGAGCTTGCTAAATTACATACATTCTTTTAGGTTGAGAGCTAGCTATGTTGTTACTGCACATTTGGGAACTTTGATCACCTGAAGGCGAGAGTCCGACTAGAGAACTCAACCATGCTCTCTGAGTTCTCTGCAAGAGCATACAGTAACCTTGGAACAGGAGGCATGTTAACTTCGATGACACCCTCTAAAATTTGAACAACATGTCCCATGGATGGCCGGCGAGACTCATGATCCTGAATGCACCAACAAGCAACCTTACAGGCTCGATCAAGCTCTTCGAGGTCAGCATCACCATTCAGCTTCTGATCCAAAAGGCTAAGAACATCACCTTGGATGACTTTAGTAGCAGCCGACATGGGGAAATAGGCATTCTTTCCCTCTTCTGATTGCTCTGCATTTCTCCTGCCCGATATGATCTCTAAAAGCATCATCCCATAGCTATAAACATCAACTTTGGAAGTGATAGGCATGCCAGAGATCCATTCTGGTGCAAGATAGCCAATGGTTCCCCTGAATGTTGTCAGAACTTTACTGAAGTCGCGACCCACGAGCTTTGCAAGGCCAAAATCCGACACCTTTGGAACAAATGAGGCATCTAAGAGTAT
This sequence comes from Calamus simplicifolius, assembly GCA_900491605.1. NCBI lineage: Eukaryota > Viridiplantae > Streptophyta > Magnoliopsida > Arecales > Arecaceae > Calamus > Calamus simplicifolius. The sequence continues at coordinate 510,903 of UESW01005026.1, forward strand.
ATTTCTGGTTTAATGTCGCAGTGTATGATGCAGTCCCTGCATTTCTCATGGAGATAAGCTAATCCTCTAGCAGCTCCAAGCGCAATCTGGTACCTCGTTTTCCAATCCAAAACCATGGAATCATTGCTCCGAAAAAGCTTAGCATCAAGAGAACCATTTGGCATGTAATCATAGACCAGCAACTTCTTAGTCCCTTCAGAACAGAATCCACGAAGGCGAACCAGGTTAACATGCTGAAGTTTTCCAATAGTGCTCACCTCGGTTCTGAATTGCTTCTCCCCCTGGCGAAGACCTTCGAGCTTCTTCACAGCAACGGCAGTGGAGTCAGGTAGCTGTCCCTTGAAGACAGAGCCAAACCCTCCTCCCCCTATCTTCTCAGAGAAGTTTTTGGTTATTTGCTGCAAGTCACCACATCTAAACATCACCAAATTATTCTCCATCGCCTTTGTAGTACCAATCATTCGTCTCTGTTGGTATCTGCAAACCAGCATGAGAGCAATTGCAGATAGAACGATGCCCACCACCGTTCCCACCACAGCAGTAAGCAAACGATTCTTGGTTTTGGATTTTGGCAGCTCTGAAGCAGCTAGACGGATGTATAGTGTCTCTCCATCGATCCATCTGATTTTTTTACTAAATTAAGTAATTCTCCATACCATACTGTACATCTATTACTATAAGAATAAGCAGTACAGGAGCAATTGTTCAAGCAAGCTAATTCACAATCTTTAATCGTAGCAACTTCCAAAAGATGGGGACCATCGGGTAATACCATATCAGACAGCGTAAAGAACTTGTCTCTGTCACCATGATTGGAGCTATTAGTGCCACACTGCAGAAGAGGAGTGTTTCTCACACAACCTTGGCTGTGATCACCCAAATCCCAGTTGCTTGGAGAGGCCTCACTGAAGCCCTTCACACAGCTGCAGAAGGGAAAGCTCAACTCACTGCAGCTGCCAAAAGGACCGCAGAGAGCATAACATCACACTGCTCTTTTGGTATAGAAGCCGGAAAGGTCCACTTCTGTACGTCTTTCACCCAGATCAAATGCATCATTTGCCCCGAGATATTCAAGACGGCCTCACAATCATCTCTTCATCCTTAAGATGATAGGTGAAGTAGTTCACCGTTGCATTGGAGACATACTCAAATGATACGTCTTGTACGATCCGGTTATCTGCCATCTCCGGAAGAGTGGTAAACGTGCGGCCATTCCATTCCCCAGTTGAATAATACCGCCTGGTTCCGTTCCACACTAAATACAAGCTAGTGCTATTGGGGTCTCCCTCCAAGGAGAAGATCCCAGGGGAAGGGTCATGAGAGTTCTTCCAGGAGGTGAGGCGCTGCCTCTCTCCAGTCGCCTTGTTCGTTCCGATTTTGGCTCCGGGGAGCAATGTGTCGGTTGGGTGGTCAAAGCTCTGCCAGAAGATTTTGGATGGATCAGAGTCATCTATAAGAACAAGGTTTCCAGTGTCCATGATAACAGCAGTTGTGGTGTTGGATTCTATGGTGGTTTGATTGGTGGACCAGACTTGGTTCTTGAACTGGTTAACGAGGACTAGGTTGCCATCATCAGAGATTTTGAGCTCTGATGAGGTTGGGTCAGAGATGGGTGCATCTCTGTTTGCCACCCAAACTGGAGTGACTCTGAGACCTTCTTGAACCAAATGGCTATGTAGTGCTTATTGGAGGATTTGTCACCCGGTTGGAAGAAGCCCAACTCAAATTTGCCACCTTGCGAGATTATGGTCTGGTTTCCCGAGAGAGAATGATTCAATGAGATGGAACTGGCAGCGAAAGAGAGAGGGGAGTTAAGGAAGCTGAAGGAAAAGAGGAAAGGAAAGAGCAGAGGGTGGTTCATGGCTGCTCGAACTGCTTAGCAGAGAAGAGGAAGGCTATGCCTGCAATAATATGGAGGAAAGACTTGGCAGAGCCGGGTAGAAGAAAGAGATAAGGCGGAGAATTTCAATGCAACTTCCTAAGCTTGCACCATTCAACTTCGTCACAAAAGTTTGACCATGTGGTTTGACTAAATTTGCTTCTCATCCTCCGTCCGTTAGCGTGGAAGAATTCTTAGCAATTAAGCACTCATCTATTATTATTTGTTCTTACCCGTTGTCACGGTTCAAAATACCGCACAGTCCCCCTTGGATCTTACGAAGCTAGCACACCGCTTCGCAAACCCGTCTGCTCCGTGGATCCCACGAAGACGTAGAACCCTCAGCGCCCTGGTCTCTCACGCGGAACTTCCTGGGAGCCCGTCCGGTTCGTGGGAGTGGAACACCACACGCGAGCGTTCCCCAGGCTCTTTTTCTTGTTGCGTTGACTTCCACCTACCCATCCTCAACGTACGTGAGGACTTGGAAAGCGTCTACCCCTCCTCAACAGTGAGGACTTGGGACATCCCGTGATGCGTGAATCTGGACGCTGTGAAGCACCGCAACGTGAGGTTCCTTGGAGGCGTGCGAACGCGTGGATGACGACGCGTATGGCGACCGAGAACAGGAGGAAGAGGATAAAGCTTCGGTGGGAGAGGATTGAAAGAAAAAAAATTATTTTTTATTTATTTAAATTTTAAAAATTAAGGTTTAAATATTTGTTCAAATAGATTTGGCTCAGACTTAGACTTAACAAAAATTTTCATAAACTAATCCAATAATATTAAAATAATCTCTAAGTCCATGTATACTCATGATTGAATTTAATTTCAACCTTTGAATCAATTAGCCCAACTTGGGCGCACCAGGTCCAACAATATATATTGGTCCTAAGACATGCGACAAACCCTTATTAGAGGAAACTATATATTCTAGCTAGTTCATAGCAGTTGGAAGAAAACACCTGCCACAACCAGGAACCTCTGTTGAAGTGTGCATCCACTGGGATTGTTACCATAATTCTTTAAGCCTAATGTAGGCATTCGTTTATTCTTAATCCTCTACCAAGACAACAAAGTCAATGCATGAGTTTTAATGTTAACAGATTGTAGCAGTAAATACTTGGCTGATAAGTTTTGTTGTGGTTTTAAAAAAAAAAGCCAAAAGATGTAAGCTGGTAAAAGTCAAGGTAAATGAGGTTGATGGATTATATTGGAGAGCCTACAAGCTACAATAAATTTGCCGGCAGTAGCTAGGAATATCATGACTTATGAATTGCTAATCAGTATATATTGTAGATATCTGTTCATGTTATCTGTTCATGCTTATCCTCTCACATGAATATATATGAAACCAGATATTAATTAAGATAATGGTATCGTATTTATTTTTTAGGCAAAAATATAACTTTGAACTTCAAATATTCACTCAAATTTCATTTTGGTTCTCCAATTAACTTTCTGTTGTTAGAGTTTAGTCCCCCATATTTTTTAAGAATGATGCATGCATTTTTAGCGTTGCATTATATGGATCAATTAAAATTCATGAAATAGTTAACATGTCTTATTATCAACTAGTCCATATATACGCATGCATCAACTATTCTATCTGTTGCTGCCAGATCACTTTTCAAGAACACCGGGCGAGAGATGGTCTGCGTAGACTTCCGAGTGATGACAATCGCCTCCTTTTGACTGAAAACCTGCAAGAAAAGTCTCGGACCGGTGATCCCGATGGAAACCCTCTGATGCTCAAGTCAGTGATTTGGAGAACAGGAGTTAGGATCAGAGAAAAGAGAGAGATCCCCCCCTCTCATTGTGAGTCGGGGGCTTTATATACCTATTCAGGGTCCCTCTTACCTTTTGCGGATAACAGTGAAATCCGATCTTCCGTTAAGATTGGCTCCACAGGCGGGCGTACTGCTGTTAAATGCGTACCATGAATATCGGCAACTGCTCATAGTATCTGCAACTGCCCATGATTCTAATAAAAACGGGTGAGCAGGCTATGCGGTAGTTCCTGTGGTGTTTCAAATTACTCTACTCAAAGTTCGGAGTGGATTTCATGACTGGAACTATGTACCGATAGCGTGCGAGGCAAGACGAGGCCGAGCCGAATCCGAGGCCAGGCCGAATCCGAGGCGAGGCCGAGGCCAAGGATGAGCCGAGGTCATGCTGAGCTTGAGGTCGAGGCTGAGCCGAGGTCGAGTCGAATCCGAGGCCGAGGTTGAAGCCGAGGTTGAGTCGAATCCGAGGTCGAGACCAAGGCCGAGGCCAAAGCCGAGACTAGCTGAAATCATTACTCTTGCTCAAAAAACTATGCGGGCTGTTACCATACCGCTCGGGGACGTGATTAGCCACATCAGATGCCCCCTCGCCCCTGAGATGGGTGGGCGTGCATTTACCATCGAAAGGGGGCATTTTATCACATGGTGGCTGATCTTCAAGCGCCACGCATCAGGGGCCGTTTCTTCTTTAATGACGCATCGGACGCTGTAGCGCCATCATCTCGCCCGCCTCGGCCGTTGAGATCGAGGGGGATTTCCCTCGAGTGCCGGGCTGTGAAAAGGTGGGCACATTGCGGTGAGGTCACCTCCGTCCCGCCATTGGCAGTGCCCTTCGCGCGCTATCCTTCGGGTGGTTGCCGTAACCACCTCCAATGGCAAGCGAGCACGTGGCCGAAGTGAGCCTGCCGGGACAATTTTGAAAAGACAAGTCTATAAAAGGAGATCGTTCTCGACCTGAGCCGCCTTCACTGCCTTCGTCTTCTTCCCCGTTCCGATCCCGCTCGAGCCTGTTCATCTTCCACCTCCCGAGCTCTTCGCCTCTGATTCTCCGTCCTCAAATCCTTCAGGTCAGTTCTGTTTCCATGGCCTCTTCATCCCTTTCGTGCTCGATTTCTGATTCCGGGGGTTATTCCCCCAATCTTCCACAACCCTCCTCCTCTCCCGCGCCCAGCTGGTCCACATCCGCGGAGGTTGCCCCAGCGGAGCAGCGGCGAGCCGCCGAGCGATTTCCTACCGGGAATCGCCCAGTCGCCGGACGGGCTCCCGTACGGCGTCATCCGGCTGTCACCGGCACATCATCTCTTGTGAGGCAGTCTTCGTCCGGCTGTCACCGGCCCATCATCTCTTGTGAGGCAGTCTTCCGAAGGGACTGCCTCTATCATGACTGCCCAGGAGATAATCAATTTCAGGTCTTGCTACCAGATTCCTACCGACCTCTGCCTATACCGGCCTCTTCCCGAGGATAGGGGGTAACCTTCTCTTATCCCGGTAGGGTTACCCTTTATGAGTCTTACTTCAAGGCCAACCTTCGCCTTCCTATCCATCCTTTCATACTTAATCTTTTAAATAGATATTCCTTATCTTTAGCTCAGTTGGTTCCGAATTCCATTCAGACTATCGTTGGTTTCCAAGTATTATGCCACATTCACGGGATAGAGGCTAGGTTCTCTCTCTTCCGTTGTTTCTACACCTTTAGGAAACAATCGGGATGGTAGTCTTTTGCCCCTAGACCAGCCAGGACCCTTAAGTTGTATCTTCCCACTTCCATTAAAGGGTGAAAAGATAGGTTTTTCTTTGCCAAGTTGAGGGGGTAAGAACCGAGTGGAGAATCCCCGACACCGAAACAAACAAGGACTCATCAATCCTTCCAAGAGATCAAGAGGCGTTCGGACAGTTGATCACTGCCGACGTCCCTCGATGCAACCAGCTGCTAGCCGAGGAGAATCTTGGGCTAGCAGGCCTTATTCCTGGTGACGGTGAGCAACAACTTTTTATCCTTTAACTTGTTCTCCTACTTCCCTTCCCCCCGCCCTTTTTTTTAATAAGTTCTTTGATCTGCAGGCATGGCACCATCGCTCCAAACAATAAGAAAGGCCGCCACCAAGAAGAGAAAAGCCCAAGTGGATGGGCCCTTGCCGAGAAGAGGGCCAAAATTAAAGTCGTTCGAAGAGCCGAGGCCGAAGAGGCCTCAGGAAGAAATGAGGCGGAGGAAAGGGAACGGCCTCGTTCGCCTTCACTAGCACCGCCCCCATCTCCATTGACCTGACCGAGACTCCTCCGGAGCAGAGGACCAAAGCACCATCGCCATCGCCTACTGCTCCTGAGGTGGAGCCAGTTGGCTTGGCCGCAGGGCCAACTCCAGAAGTCCCCCCATCTATAGGCCGAAGTGTCAGAGGCGCCACCGGCATCTGATCCAGCGCTGGTGGCTCAAGCGTCCGCCGATGCCATGGAGGAAGGCGAGACCGACGCGCCTTCCTTCCAATCAATCCTGGAGCATCATAGCCACTGGGCCGAGCGGGTGGTAGCTCAGGTCCATGTACCTGAGCTCCAAAGTGTCCTTCAGAACCAAGGGACCTCTGTCTTCTTCTGGGAAGCATCCGTGGCCCACCTCTCGGTAAGTATCCCTCCCCTGTCAACTTCAAGGACTTTATTTTCCTTTACTTAACCTGAATAATTTTTGGGTACATGCGATAAACTCTTTAGCTGCCGTCCGAGGTTTTTTATCCCAGGCCGAGACTACCCTCAGCCAGCTGTAGGAAAATGCCAGTCAAGCCGAGGCTAGAGCAGAACAGGCCGAGGCAGCTATGGAGGTAGCCCAAGTGGAGGCGGACCGGGCACAAAGGGCCGAGGCCGAAGCTGAAGCTGCCCGATTTAGGAATCTAGCACGGGCCGAGAGGGCAGAAGAGGCGCTTGAGGTGGCCCAGCGCCGAGCGGCCAATGAGCTTGACAATGCTCAAGTGGCAGAGGAGAAGCAAAAGGTCGCCGAGGAAAGGCTAAAGATGGCAGAGGCGACGGTGTTTTTGTTGGAAAATTGACTGCACTCCGCCACCATTGAAATAAAGGCGGCCGAGGAACGGGCCAAGAACGCTGATGAGATCGCTCGCCGATCCGACGCCGAGATAGCCAATCTGAAGGTGGCGGTGACCGAGGCTGAGAAGAAAGCTGTCGAGGCCGTAGAAAACTTCAGGAAGTTTGAAGCTTATGATGAGGAGTTGGCCGAGACCACTACCTCAGCGTATGATGGTGGCTTCCAAGACTGCAAGGAAAAAATTAAAGGACTCTACGGTCTCGAGGGGCTTGAGGAGCTGGAGCTAGACGATGTTCCCGAGGATGACGACCCAGCTCCAACTGAACCTTGAGCTCTCTTTTTTTTCTGCTTCATTGTACCAAGTCCGACTTGGATCGGCAATTTTGTAAGCTGTAATTAATGAAAACTCTTTGATCCATGCTGTCTTTATTTGATTTGCATCGTGGCCAACAAGTTTTTTTTGCGAATAGGGCAATGTGAGTAGGCTAGTGCGAGCCAATTCTAGAGAACAATCGAGGTTGAGGCCGTAGGCGAGTGTAGCTGAAGTCTTTGATTTGACAACAACGCCAATGACTTGAAAGTAGAAGACCCGGCCTTATGTCCTAGGCCGATACAAAGGCTGGAGTGCAAAGGGAGTAGAGTACCGACACAAAGTTGGTTTAGGGGTAGACACCGGGCTATAAAGCACCCGTAGCTTAGCTTGAGAGCTGGTACGGAGTCGGATTCGAACGCCTACACGAAACCAAGCAGAGCGCTGACATGAGACCGGGCCATTGTGTTGACATGGAATCAGGCTGTGTGCCGATGCAGAACTGGACTTCAAGTACCAACGCAGAGTCAAGCTTGAGTGTCGATGCGAAGTCGGGCTTCAAGTGCCGATGCAGAGCCGGGCTTTAAGTGCCAACGCGGAGTCAGGTTTTCAAGTGCCGACACGGAGCCGGGCTTTCAAGTGCCGACACGGAGTTGGGCTTCAAGTGCCGACATGGAGCCGGGCTTCAAGTGCCAACACGGAGCGGGCTTCAAGTGCCGACGCGGAGCCAGGCTTTAAGTGCCGACGCAGAGCTGGGCTTTCAAGTGCCGATGCGGAGCCGTGCTTTCAGTGCCAACATGGAGTCGGGCTTTCAGTGCCGACGTGGAGTCGAGCTTTAAGTGCCGATGCGGAGCCAGGCTTTCAAGTGCCGATGCGGAGCCGGGCTTTAAGTACCAATGTGGAGCCGGGCTCTACGTGCCGACACGGAGTTGGGCTTCAAGTACCGACATGGAGTCGGGCTTGAAGTGCCGACGCGAAGCTGAACTTTACGCCCGACGCGAAGTCGGGATTTAAGTGCCGATGCGGAGCCGGGCTTTCAAGTACCGATGCGGAGCCAGGCTTTTAGTGCCGACGTGGAGTCGGGCTTTCAGTGCCGATGCAGAGTCGGGCTTTAAGTGCCGATGCGGAGCTGGGCTCTACGCGTCGACGCGAAGTCGGGCTTTAAGTGCCGATACGGAGCCAGGCTTTCAAGTGCCGACGTAGAATCGGGCTTTCAGTGCCGACGCAGAGTTGGGCTTTCAAGTGAGAAGCAATATCGCTCATAGACACTTTCGTTAATGAGAAAATAAATATTATTCTAGCAGACATGCTCAAGTTAAAAATACTATTACACTACTGGTAGTACCGACGTAGGTTGTCCATGTTCCAGGTGTGAAGAAGAGGCTTCCCATCTATCCCTTCAATCCGGTATGCTCCACGATGAAGTGTGTCGGTGACTCGGTAAGGCCTTTCCCAATTGGGAGACAGCTTTTCCCCCTCTGTAGGTTTGGAGATTTCGGCTTGTCTGAGGACCAAGTCTCCGAGGAGGAACGTTCTGGGACAAACTCGGGTGTTGTAATATTTTGCAGTTCTTTGCCGGTAGGAAGCCATCCTGAGTCGTGCCTGATCACAGAGTTCCTCGACGAGGTCAAGATTGGCTCTCAACTGGTTGGGATTGTCCTCCTCATTGTATGATTGTGTTCGGGGACTGGGGATGCCAATCTCCACTGGAATGACTGCTTCTGACCCGAACACGAGGCTGAACAGAGTTTCTTTAGTGGGGGTTCGGGGTGTGTGTGGTATGCCCACACACGTTTGGGAGCTCCTCTACCCATCTTCCTTTGAATTATCTAGACGTGTTCTAAGCCCTTGAAGGATTGTCCGATTCGTCGCTTCTGCCTCCGTTTGTTTGCGGATGACCGACAGAGGTGAACCTCTGATATATTCCAATTCGACATAGAACTCTTTGAAAGGAGCATTGTCGAACTGGTGTCCGTTGTCGATAACAAGTGTGTGGGGTAGTCCAAACTGACAAATAATAGACTTCCAAAAGAAGTTCCTCACCTTGACTTCGGTAATCTGGGCCAGCGCTTCGGCCTCAACCAACTTGGTGAAGTGGTCGATGGCGACGAGCAAGAACTTCTGCTGACCAGAGGCTAGAGGAATGGTCCCAAAATATCCATTCCCCATTGGGCGAACGGCCATGGAGCCGATAGGGGGCTCAATCGAAAGGTTGGTAGCTGTTGAATGTTAGCATGCCGCTGACAGTTATCGCACTTCCAAACCAGCTCGGCCGTTTTCGTGCATGGTGGGCCAGTAGTAGCCTTAGCGTAGGGCCTTGTGTGACAGTGCTCTGCTCCCTAGATGGTTTTCGCAAATACCTTCATGGATCTCACGGAGAATGTATTCGGCGTCTACGGGTCCAACGCATTTGAGGAGAGGATGAGAGAAGGATCTTCGGTACAGTTGTCTGTCAAACATCAGAAACTTGTGTACTGCCACTTGAGTAATTTGGCTTCGACGGGGTCGGCTGGGAGGATGCCCGCGGTGAAGTATTGAATGTAAACATCCATCCAGGAAGGCTCTCGGCGGACTGGCATGGATTCCTCTACCGTGTCGATGCTTGGGGCTTCCAGATGCTCCATGTAGGTCCTTCCCAAGGTCCCGTCAGCCGAGGCAGCTAACCTAGACAAAGCATCACTCTGGCGTTCTTCCTTCGGGGGATGTAGCTGACACTGAAGTGGGTCAAGTGAGAGGCTTGTGAGTGCACCATACTCAAGTAGCGGGACATCGTAGGATCCCGCGCCTCATACTCCCCTTTGATTTGACCAGAGACTAGCTGGGAGTTGGTGAAGACTCTAAGGCATTTCACCCCGAGCTCCTGAGCCAGTCTCATCCCAGACAGTAGGGCTTCATATTCGGTCTGGTTGTTGGTGGCTGAAAGAGGAAACAGAGGGTATACTCGGTCACAATTCTATCTGGATTAGCCAGGATGAGGCCTGCCCCGCTCTCTTGGGAATTTGACGCTCCGTCTACGTGAAGGATCCAGTCCTTCCCTCTTTTCTCGGTTTCGACGCATGAAGAGTTTGCATGGGACTCCTTCGGCTGCTCTTCTGTCCAAGTGCACTCGACCAGGAAGTCTGCTAGGACCTGCGACTTCATTGCCGACCTAGGTCGAAATGACAGGTCAAATTCCCCTAGCTTGAGCGCCCACTTCGCCAGTCGGCCAGAAGTATCGGGATGAGAGAGGATTGCCTTAAGTGGTTGGTCCGTGATCACCACTATCGGGTAAGCTTGAAAATAGGGTTGAAGCGCTGGGCAAAAATGATCAATGCAAAGATAATCTTCTCGACTTTTGAATATCTAGTCTCCGCATCATGGAGCACCATGCTGGTGTAATACATTGGCTTTTGTATCCCATTAGCGTCTATGCGAACAAGCACGGAGCTTACAGCTTCGAAAGAGGCCGCGGTACAGAAGGAGCTCTTCCCCACCCCTCGTTTAGATAACAGTGGCGGGATGGATAGAACTCTTTTAATCCCTCGAAAGCCTCCTGGCACTCCCTCATCCATTCGAAGCCATTGACTTTGCGTAGTGCCTTAAAGAAAGGTAGGCATCTCTCTGCGGACTTGGATAGAAAACGGCTCAAGGCCGCCACCCTTTAGTCAAGCACTGCACTTCTTCTTGTTAGCAGAAGACCTCATGTCTAAGATTGCTCGAATCTTATCAGGGTTTACCTCGATCCCACGCTGCATCACCATGAAACCCAAGAACTTGCCTGCTGTCACCCCAAAGGCACACTTACGGGGGTTTAGCCTCATTTGATGCCGGCGGAGATTGCCGAAGGTCTCTGCCAGGTCATCAATGTGGTCGGTGGTATGGACACTTTTAGTCAGCATGCCATCCATGTATACCTCCATGTTGCGCCTGATATGATCTTCAAAGATTTTATTCATCAACCTCTGGTAAGTGGCCCCTGCGTTCTTTAGTCCGAACGACATCACTTGTAACAGTATATCCCTTTCTCGGTCACAAACGAAGTAGCTTCCTCGTCCTGGGGCCATCTTAATTTGGTTGTATCCAGAGAAGGCATCCATGAAGCTAAGGGTCTCGTGACCGGATGTAGCGTCCATGAGCCGATCAATCGAGGCAAAGGGAAGCTGTCCTTGGGGCATGCTTTGTTGAGGTCAGTGAAATCTGCGTACATCCTCCAGTTCCCATTAGCCTTACGGACCATCACAACGTTAGCCAGCTAGTCGGGGTAATGACTTCCCGAATGTGGTCTGTAGCCTCCAGCTTGCGGATCTCTTTGTCAATGGCCTTTTGCCGGTTTGGGGCGAAGCTTCTCTTCTTTTACCAGACTGGTCGTGTTGACCCAATTGTTGATTTTGATGATTAACAAAACTATTTGAGTATAACATTTGAAGTTACTAATGATTTTGATTAAGTTTTTCAGTTTATGATTTGATCCATTAATCAAAATCACTAGACAAATCAAATTCTAGTTCGAATCTAATGTCAAGGTAAGATTGCAGACATTAGAGTCGACACATGGAATCGCAGAGTCGACTCCAGAAAATGGCACAGACTTAGAGTCGACACCTGGACTGTTAGAGCCGACTCCAACAGAAAAGACAGAACGATGGTTTTTCTGGCCACGACTTAGAGTCGACTCCCGACTGTTAGAGTCGACTCCAGAAGATTTTGTGTCGACCCCAGAAAAGTCAGAGACGACTCCAGATCGAGCGGATTGGGGATTTTCGATTTAGAGCCGACTCCAGAAAAGTTAGAGTCGACTCCAGTTTGTCAGAAACGACTCCAGAACTGTCAGAACGTCTCTAAACTTTATCTTTATCTTTTTAATCCCAACGGCTATTACTATATTTGGTTCTAATCCTTCTTACACTTGTTTCTAACGGATAGTTTTTGGCTATTTATGGATTAAGAAAAATCTATAAGAAGAGGTTTTATTGTATCCGAAAAGAGAGGAAAAACAAGAATACAAGAGAGAAAAATCAGAAAAACAAGAGTGAAATCCATCAGAAAATCAAAAGAGAAAAGAGGGAAGATTCGAAAGGAAAGATTATACTGATTCCCAAAAGAAAAGAGAGAGATTTCTAGCATTCCTTGTTATATTTTGAAGAAATCCCAAAAGAAGAAGCAAGCCCTAGCTTTCTAATCTTCGGAGCTTCAAGAGCATTCTAAAGGAAGATCCACTCAAGAGAAGAGAAGAAGCAAGCCACCAAGATCTGCAAATCAGGCTTTGATTCCTATCTCTTTATATTGTTCTATTATTGTATATTTGCTCATTGGAGGAGCTTTTAAACTTGTAAAACGTTATTGTTTGCTGGGTCAATCGGAGGATTGATTCCATTGAGGCTGTTAGCCTTGGCAAGCAGTTTGCTTGTGTTGTAAGGTTGTGTGCTGGTGAGCCTTGAAAACCAGCTGGGTTCGTTGTGCACCCGAAAACAACAAGTTTGAGTTGTGAGCTTGCAAAACAACTCTGCTGTAATCAGATTGATTATAGTGTGGACCCAAGAGGTACTTGGGAGTGGATGTAGGTGTAGGTACACCGAACCACTATAAAACTTCTTGTGTTTGCCGTGATTGTTTCCTTGTCTCTTACTCTCTATTCTTGCTACTCTGTTTTAATTCGTATACATCTAAGTTTTCACTTCCGCTGGGGGATTATTTTTAAAAGGAGTTTAATTTTTGAAAAACCCAATTCACCCCCCCTCTTGGGTTGCTATCTGGACCAACAATTGGTATCAGAGCTAGTGCTCATTTGATTTGATCTAACGATCAAGAGTCAAAGATCCACATGGCAACTCAAGCTGGTTCATCTTTTTTGAAGGCCAATCTACTAATAGACCACCCTTGTTTAATGGTTTAAACTATGGTTATTGGAAGGCTAGAATGAAAATTTTCATTCAAGCACTTGACTATGATCTATGGAGCATTATAGTCAATGGACCACACACCCACTGCTAGAATTAATGGCATGGAGATTCCTAAACCGAAAACGGAATGGGATGAACATGATAAAAAATTGGCACAACTTAATGCCAAGCTATGAATGTTTTGTACTGCTCATTAGATGCAAATGAATTCAATCGTATATCTATTTGCATTTCTGCTAAGAAATCTGGGATAGACTTGAGGTTACCCATGAGGGAACAAATCAAGTCAAGGAATCCAAGATTAACATGCTAGTTCATAAGTATGAATTGTTTAAAATGGATGCATGTGAATCTATTTCTGATATGTTTACAAGATTTACTGATATAGTTAATGGTTTAAAAAGTCTTGGTAAATCTTATGATAATTCTGATCTTGTGAGAAAGGTTTTGCGTTCCTTGCCTAGGACTTGGGAAGCTAAAGTAACTGCAATACAAGAGGCAAAGGATCTAAGTACCCTACCCCTGGAAGAATTATTGGGATCCTTAATGACTCATGAGCTTCAAGTTAAGCAACATATTGATGATGATGAGTCAAAGAAGAAGAGGACTATGGCTCTTAAGATTTCTGAATATATGGAAGAGCCTCATGAATCTGAAGATGAAAGTGATGATGAGGACATGGCACTCATCACAAGGAAGTTTAAAAGATTCATGAAGAAAAAGAAGTTTGAAAAGAAAAAGCCCTCTTGCTAGAAAAGATGAGGACAAGGGCAAAGAAAAAGAAGTTATCTGTTTTGAATGCAAGAAGCCGGGACACTTTAAATCTGAATGCCCACAACTAAAGAAAGGCACCCGGAGATTCAAAAAGAAGGCAATGATGGCCACATGGAGTGATTCGGAAAGCTCAAGTTCCGAAGAGGAAGAAAAGAGTGAAATGGCCAATCTATGCTTCATGGCTGACAATGATGAGGTAAGTCCAAGTTTTCTTGATGATTTTACTTTCGATGAGTTGCATAGTGCTTTTTATGAATTGATGGATGATTTTGCAAAATTAAGTTCAAAGAACAAAGATCTGAAAAATCAAATGCAAAATCTATCTTTAGAAAATGAAAAGCATGTTGTAGAAAAAGAACTTTTGATAAAAGAAAATGAAAGCTTGAAAAATGAAGTTGATAGACTTAAACCTATAGTTGATAAATTTACTTTGAGCTCTATCAAACTTAATATGATTTTGGACAATCAAAAGGCTGTTTTTGATAAAGCTGGATTAGGATATAATCCACTTAAAAAGCAAAAATCCTTGAAAAATATTTTTGTACATGCTGAAAAATCATCAAATATTACTTGTTTTAAATGTGGAAACAAAGGACATAAATCTTATATGTGTAAAACTCCACATGATAAAAGAAAGATGATTTGGGTTCCCAAAGGAACAATATTTATTGCATCTAACCATGAAGGACCCAAGAAGGCTTGGGTACCTAAAGTTAAGATATGAATATTTTGCAGGAGTGTCTTGCAGCCATCAGACTGAAAAGAAAGTGGTACCTTGATAGTGGTTGCTCAAGACACATGACGGGTGACAAAGATCAATTCATCACCCTTGAATCGAAAAAGAGGTGGAGTAGTTACTTTTGGTGATAATGGTCAAGGCCATATCATGGGTATTGGTAAGATTCAAATTACTCCATCTACTCATATTGATAATGTTTTATATGTTGATGGACTTAAGCATAATTTGATAAGTATTAGCCAACTGTGTGATAAAGGTTTCAAAGTTTCCTTTGAAGCTTCTATTTGCACTGTTACTAATCCCATTGATAACAGCATTATTCTTGTTGGTAAACGTTATGGCAATGTGTACTTAATTGATTTGAGTAATTTATCTCCAAGTAATCATTGCTTAGTTGCTAATAATGCTAAGATGAATGAGATTGGTTGGCTATGGCACCGTAGATTAGGTCATGCAAGCACACACCTAATTTCTAAACTATTGAAAATGGATTTAGTTAAAGGTATTCCTAGTTTAAATTTTGAAAATAATCAAATCTGTGATGCATGTCAATTTGGAAAACAAACAAGAACTTCTTTCAAATCTAAGAATGTTGTTTCAACTACTAGGCCACTAGAGCTACTACACATGGACCTTTTTGGACCTACTAGAACCACAAGTCTAGGAGGAAAGAAATATGGTCTTGTGATAGTAGATGATTACTCTAGATTCACTTGGGTAATATTTTTGGCTCACAAAGATGAGACTTTCTCAATATTCCTGAAATTCGTTAAGAAAGTCACAAATGAGAAAAACACTACCATAGTGTCTATTAGAAGTGATCATGGAACTGAATTTGAAAATCACTTATTTGAAAAATTCTGTTTTGAAAAAGGCATACATCATAATTTTTCAGCACCTAGGACACCACAACAAAATGGAGTTGTAGAAAGAAAGAATAGGACTTTAGAAGACATGGCCCGTACCATGCTATGTGAAAGCCAACTTCCAAAATATTTTTGGGCGGAAGCTATAAACACAGCATGTTACATCCTAAATAGAGCCCTGATTAGACCTATCCTTAAGAAGACTCCCTATGAACTATGGCATAATAGGAAACCAAATTTAGGTTATTTTCATGCATTTGGTTGTAAATGCTTTATTCATAACAATGGTAAGGACAATCTTGGGAAGTTTGATGCAAAGTCTGATGAAGGCATTTTCCTAGGATATTCTACATCTAGCAAGGCATATAGTATTTAATAAAAGAAGCTTAGTTGTAGAAGAATCCATTCATATAGTGTTTGATGAGTCTTTAGCATCAAGTTCGGGTAAAATTGATGATGAGGAAGATACATCTTTGATTGAAAGAGGTATTGAAAAATTAAATGTATCTTCAGATCAAGAACCTGAAGCTAAGGATGATGACTCACCTAAGGATGATGGTATTGATACTGCTCATAATGATAAAGATCTACCTAGAGATTGGAGATATGCTTATGGTCATCCTAAGGACCTAATCATAGGTGATCCATCTCAAGGTGTAAGGACTAGATCATCAATGAGAAATATCAATAATCATCTTGCATTTGTATCTCATATAGAACCCAAAACTATAGAGGAAGCTGAGAAAGATAGTTATTGGATGTTAGCAATGCAGGAAGAGTTAAACCAATTCACTAGGAACCAAGTTTGGACCCTAGTAGATAGACCTAGAGAACCACCCTATAATAGGATCTAAATGGGTTTTTAGAAATAAATTGGATGAAAATGGCTTGGTGATTAGAAATAAGGCTAGATTAGTTGCAAAGGGATATAATCAGGAAGAAGGTATAGATTTTGATGAAACCTTTGCACCTGTTGCTAGATTAGAAGCCATTAGACTACTGCTTGCATTTGCATGTCATATGAATTTCAACTTATTTCAAATGGATGTTAAAAGTGCATTTTTAAATGGTTTTATAAATGAGGAAGTTTATGTTGAACAACCTCCTGGTTTTGAAGATCATGAATTTCCAAACCACGTCTTCAAACTACACAAAGCACTTTATGGTTTAAAGCAAGCACCTAGAGCTTGGTATGATAGATTAAGTAAATTTTAATTGAAAATAATTTTTCTAGAGGAAATGTTGATAAAACTTTATTTTTAAAAAGAAAAGAAAAGGATTTATTAATTGTTCAAATTTATGTTGATGACATTGTATTTGGTGCTACTAACAATCTCCTTTGTCAAGAATTTGCTAAGTTAATGCAGGGAGAATTCGAGATGAGCATGATGGGAGAACTCAACTTCTTCCTTGGACTTCAAATCAAACAAGAGAAAGCGGGGATTTTCATCAACCAAACAAAGTACACAAAGGAAATACTCAAGAAGTTTGGTATGGAATCTGCTAAACCTCTTGGTACGCCAATGAGTCCCTCATGCAAGCTGGACAAGGATGAAGAAGGTAAGAAAGTAGATCAGAAGCATTACCGAGGTATGATCGGATCACTTCTTTACTTAACTGCAAGTAGGCCAGATATTATGTTTTTTTGCCTATGTGCAAGATATCAATCTAATCCTAAAGAATCACATTTATTTGCTGTTAAAAGAATCTTTAGATACTTAAATGGAACTAAAAATGTAGGATTATGGTATTCTAGAGACTCAACTTTGAAATTGATTGCTTATTCTGATTCTGATTATGCTGGTTGTAAATTAGATAGGAAGAGTACAAGTGGTGCATGCCAACTTTTAGGAAGTAACTTAATCTCTTGGTTTAGCAAGAAGCAAAATTCGGTTGCATTATCCACTGCTGAGGCAGAGTATGTTGCAGCTGGAAGTTGCTGTGCTCAAATCCTTTGGATTAAGCGACAACTTGAAGATTATGGTATCACACTTGATAAAATTCCTATTAGATGTGATAACACTAGTGCCATCAATCTAACTAAGAATCCAATCCAACACTCTAGAACTAAACACATAGAAATTAGACATCACTTTATTAGAGAACATGTTTCCAACAATGATGTTTGTCTTGAATATGTGAATACTAATGATCAATTAGCTGATATTTTTACCAAACCATTAAGTGAAGAAAGATTTTGTTATCTTAGAGGAGAATTAGGAGTTTGTGAT